>VZRU01002380.1:347-70111 GCA_013398155.1 Pedionomus torquatus
GGTGCAGGGGGTTGAGCGACACAACCTAGAAGCGAGTTGTGGCTTCTCCCACGGAGCGGGTGTGTGTGTGTGTTTGCAAAGAGAAACTCCCTGCCTGTGGCATAATATCCTGAGTTACCGGAGAGAGTTCGCGTCTGGCTTCAGTGGTTCCTTCCCGTCGCTTTTGGGCAGTGTTTGAATGACGTTTTGCCTGTCTTCTAATCATCAGGAGTTCCCTCCGAGACCTGCATACAGCTATGTGCGAATGCTCGCAAGTGAACGGGGATTATAGATGCCGGCGTTAAAATACAGTGGAGGCTTTACCCTTTGCACTGGAGCTAAAATCTGAAAAGACTTGGTTCATTCGATTACAAAAGTGAAACGAAAGTTAGTTGCAGCCTTCCATGCCTTTGAACAACAAAATCAATTTCTGCGTATTCCTTTTTTAAAAAATCTTAACAATAGTTATTAAGCAGAGAATATGAAGTTATTACTAAAGCATTTGACAGGGGTCTGGAAGATAAGGGAGAGATATTACCTTGACACTACCCGGGATAATTTTATTTTCACTAGTGTTAAAGTCTTAGGATTCTTGAAGCTGCCTCATGTGATGGTAGAAAAAAATCTCTGATTTGCAGCAACTATTCAATATTTGAATGAAATACATCAAATTTATAAATGTTCCTAGATAATAAGTAATTTTTTTCTTTCTGTTTGATTGGTATGGCTTTTACGGTCATGTCTGTAGTACTTCAAAGCAATATTTTTTTTTCCTGCTCTTGAGTGACAGATGTACATGAACTATAAAACTGGCAGAAATGTTATTAAGTGCAAATAAGCTTGGGCAGGAGAGTAACAAGGGGAGGTAGGGTTTTTTTTAGCATGTTTGTTGCAGTGATTTTGGGTGTTACTTTTAACAACAGCAGGAATGTTCTTGCTGCTTGTTTTGGCCTTTTTGTCTGTCGCCTGTCTTAGTATGATAGTTTGGTTTGAGTGATTTATAACCAGAATAATTTGAGTTTGAAGTCAATATTTAGTTCCTACTACACACATGCTGATCAGACATCCTCACAGATCCGATTGTTTTTGTAAAAGCACTTGGTAAATATCGCACATAGGTGGCAGGCTTCAGAAAGTTTGAGTCCTGATCCAGCAAGCAGTTAAACATACATACTTTATGCAGGGAGTAGTTCTAGCTTAAATCAGCAAAATGTCAAAGTTTACATTCCTATTGAGCTGGGGCTTTAATATTAAATTTTTAACTCTCGATGATTACACTCTTTACTTTTATGAGTACATAATAAGTTTACATCTTTTTACTTAGAGAAATTTTGCATGGCATCAGCAGCTCAGATGCTTGGAAATATGAGGCCATTAACTAACAGAGGAATTTCTTCAGTTATGCAGAGTTTTATAGTAGTTTGAATTGTCTTAAATTCTTAAAGGAAAATCACACCTGTCTTTATGCTTATGATTTAAGTTTAAAGACTTGACCTTTAAACCTGCTGAAGAACAAAAAACTGGGCAAAATTATGCTTTCTGCATTGCAGTGTCCCAACTAACCAGTTAGCAGAAAGGTAGGAAGCACTCTCTGTGTTTGCTCCCTTGGGTTTGTGATGTTAGATTTGTCCTGGACATAGGATGATTTCTCTCAATCTGCTTGAGGCTTCCTTTCTCCCTTCCGTTTTTGAACCTCCCCATCCCCCAAAACCAAAAAAAGCTTCTAGAACAATAGTGTTTGCTCTTTCTATAAATGTATCATTTAGTCAAACTTTTTGTTCTAATCACGTATGCCTTGGGAATATGGAACTTTGCTTTATTCTCTAAAGCCAATATGGAATTCAGTAATAGTTGTGATGCTGCCAGTGTAGTATCATCTACAGAGTAGTAGCCAGCGTTCCCAGGGAGGGGCTGGAAAAAGGAAGTACAGTCATTATACTGATGCTTAAGGGTGCTCAGCATGCACTTATGAAACTAGATTAAGCCCTTTTCCTTTTCCAGATATTTCAAATAAATGCTTACATCTCGTGAAGCTTGTGTTGGGTCAAAAGTAGTGTTTTCTAGATGAAAAAGCAGCTTGGTATTATGCTGCTGTAAAATATTTCATCTTTTATATAGTCACTCTCTTGTTTCATAACTTTTAAGAAAAGATATTCTAAAATATGTATAAACAGCATTCTAAAACTACCCAAATAATCAGAGCAGCCTAAAATACTTGCGTCTATTTTACTGGAAGGAGAGATGTTCCAGAAGAAGAATAAAAATTACTCATCCACATTTAAAAGTACCTTCTTGGATAGATAGTGTTATGGAGTTTTTTCCTTTTATTAGGGGCTGTTGTTTGTTTGCCACTGAAGTGGCCAGATGAGGTTGTGTAACACGCTTTCATAGTTTGAAAGCCTGTAGACAGATAATCTTAAAAGGATGTATTTCTGGAGTTAATTGTACTGCTGCTTTTTATCACCACGTTCCTTAATTTGGCTGCATATTGTATTGCTGCCAGGAGAAGAAATGTGTCTGTAAACTGTAGGTAGCAGTCCCAAACAGTAGTGCTCTTCAGAGGTTTTGTTGGAAGAGTGGAATGGAGAGTAATGGAATGGCAGTAAGATTATATGTTGTCATTAACATTAAGCTTATTTTTGTTTTTAGAAAAAAGTTCAGTGAAACCTGACTGATGTCAGGATATGTAAAATGAATTAGTAGTATGTTCTTGAGTTAAGTTAGCAAGTTTTCTGTGTGTTTGTTATTCAGGAGTGTGTCCATTTTACTGTATTATTTAAAAATTGAATAAGGAATACTGAAGACCAAATGAGTGTATTAAAAAAAAAAAAAGGTCGCTTGTTAAACCCACTAGAAGTTGAAGTTGCTTTATTTCCCCCCCCTTTCTCCTTTTGTTTTGTTACTTTGTAGTTTATATAATACAAATTGGTGGAAAAATCTGCAGCCAGAATAACGTGATGGTTAACAGCAGGATTTTATCACTTCATGGACAATTCTGAGAGTGAGTTTAAATAAATCTGGCAGAGGAAGTGTTATTTTTAACATCTTAAGAAGTGGTAATTTTGTCTCAGTAACAAGTAATTTTAAAAGACTGCAATAGCTCATGCAGTTACCTTCATTTTTGAGGAAAAAAAAATTCAACTCGGAACTTGGAACCTGCTCTGACTCATTACAGTAAAAGTATGCATGCTTGTTTCTGTCATTTTTTGGTTGAAGAAGCATGTAAAAATACAGGTGGTAAATGGTGAATAGAAAACACAACTCGTTCTTTTTGTTTAGCACAGTTAATGTGATCTGTCAGGTTGTAAAGCAAGAATACCTTTTTTTTTTTCTTTTTTTTTTTCCTGTGTACCAAACATGTCAAGTGCAGCTGGAATGAATAAACATTTCCTGATGCCTTTCTGTGATCTTCTCAATGGTGAATATTCATTTGGGAAAATGCATGTTACTGCAGGCTTCTTTCCTATATCATGCTTGGAGAACAAATCTATGAAAAAGAGTTCATAGTTTTCACTTCCAAATTAAACTGTCTCCCTACAGAGAAGATGCTGGCCCTTGCAGCAGAGAAACTGGAAAGTGGTCCAAAAATCTTTCAACCGTAGGCTAGCAGTGGTTATAACAATCTCCGTGGGGCTGAAAGTTACATCAGTGAAATATATGGGAATAAGACATTTTTAAGAAAACAGTCGAGTGTGTAGTTTCAACATTCAAATATGGGGTCTAAAATATGTGTTAATAATTGTGTTTTCTTTACTTAAACCCTTGAGAGGGAGCTTGGATTTGACTGAGAACCAGGTGCTGTGCTCAAGCTAAGCTTTTGTGGAATTATTACAGGAAGGACTAATAGGCTTTCTTAAGGATAAAATTTTAACATTATTAAATCTATCAGGGTCAGTTGAAATCTTAAATGTTTTGGGTCGTACAGTCTGTGCTTTTGAGTGACAAAAATAAGTGGAGTTAAAAACAGCTAAGAGGAATTTTCTTCTTGTATTTAGTTGCCTTTACTCCCCAAAGGAAAAAAGTCCTTCAAAAATAATAAAAATTTGTAAGCGAAAGGACAATTTTCTGTCTCAGATTAGCACTTTTTTTTTATCCCTCATGATTAATTGTTATTTCCTCTTCTGTAGTCCCCCATCCTGTATGTTTTGTATTCAACATCCCTTGCAACTACAATTTTTTTGGGTGAGTTTTTCCTTAAGAGAGAGAATCTTTATTTCAGATGAAGTATGAGGATGTTCTGTGGGGAATTTAGGTTTATCTCTTATGGGTGATCTCAGCAGGGTACACTACAACGTAGTCAAGACTTCTGTATAGTGAAGTTGCAATCTTGAGAAACAGAGAACCAATAATAGTTAAAGGAGCTTTAAGATTTTTTTTTTTTAATATTCTAGTGTAGTTCCATGAAAAATGGGCTGTTTATTATTTTTTTTTTCTATATTAAGGAACTGTTCCTGGTTTATGGAGTGGAACATTTAGTCTTTATTCTTAACAAATTGACCTTTTTTTATCCTTAGACTTGAATTTTTGGTCTTAGAATATACTTCCATCAAGAGCCACTCCTAAATATAGAGCCTATTGACAGTCTTCACATGAACTTTTCTATTTAAATCTTTCACATCTTCTGTGTGCCAGCTTAGTATCAGATTTCTTTTTCCATATTCATTGCTTTCTAGTTTAGTTGGATATTAGTTTTGCAGGTGCTGAATTTAATGTTAGTTGCTGTAGGAAATCCAAAGGGAGTTACGGCTTCAGGCTGTCTGATCAAAAGATTACCTCAGTCTACAGATTTTTTAATTTTATTATTCTTTTTATTTTTTTTTTTTACTAATAGCTATCTTAAAATCATTCAGTGCTTTTGAAAAGGTGTCATACTAACAGTTCTAGTCAGATTAAAATTCTGTTTGGGCATAGAAGGTATGTATGTTGTGTTCTTAAGAAAAAAGACACTTACCTTGGGAAGGGTATGAAATTCAGCTCCTATGCTATTGTAATCCTGATTCCTGTTGTAATATAGCAGGCTAAATTTGTATTTATAGTCTCATAACAGTGTGTGGATTTTGAAGGTTGAAACCACAGCCTAACTAGATGAATAGGTAGTAAATAACATCTGTTGTATAAGACTCCCTTGGCAAAATGCTCTAGTAGACACTGGACTGACAGTGACAGCTTCTTTTTAATGTCTGAATCATTGATTTTTACCAGAGTCACTAAACTAGTTTCTGTTAAGTTTTCCTGAGTTCATGGCCAATGAAGTATGTTGTCTACGAGATGCCTTTTTCATAGAAGCATTTTGACTTAAAGGGAGAGCTCATTATAGTTAAGGTTGCCTGCAGTTTTCCTTCACAAGACCTTATTCTCAGCTGCTTACAGCGTTGCTGAACTGTTTGTACTGAAGTTTTCCATGCCAAGTATGGACGGTTTTATTTGGAACTGTTCCTCAGGCTAATTTTCTTAGTTCCAGCAAAACCAGTTCAAACTGCGTTTTAAGACTGGAGTAAAAATCAATTGTATATTGACAACATTTAAAGAAAAAAAAAAAATAAATTAACTGCCTTGAGATTTAATGTTTATTATGCTTTGGAGCTTGCTGCATGAAAATTGATCTAATTTGGTCCACATTCTAAGACATGCTCAGGAACTGCTTGTAGCTCAGTAGCAAGATTACTGATTTGGTATCTACTATGCTGTTCTGTATAGACATTTTGGTATCTGCTATGCTGCTGTCACCTGTTATACTCTGTAAGGCTGCTCTGCATGGCTTTTCTTTGTTTTTCTTGTCTGCAGCAGTGCAAGGCACGGCAACTAAGTGTGTGGAAAACTTGTGTCTTTCTACAAGCAAGAGCCCAGTTAAAGTGAGGAGACTGTATGGAAGTGTTGGGCTGATTGGAGAAGCTTCAGTGGGCATAGAGCTCAGAAGCTATTTCCTCTCCAGTAGGTAGCTTAAGCTCAGGGTTTAGAGCCTCAATGCTCCCGTTGGCTGTGAAACTTTCTGGAAATGCTTCTTGTCATACTCTCTTCTGGTTTCTTCATCGTTTTTCATTGCAGCCATAGTTTTTGAACATCCTGTGATCTTCCTGAAACTTCATGGACCTAGTGTTTTTCTTCTGTATGTCAGGAACTTGATTGCAGATGAATCAGTTCATCAAATGAGAGTCTTGAGTATTTAAAAATGAGAGCATAACTGCAGAGAACTGTGATAACGGCATGAAATTAATTTTCAGTCATTGTGGCTACTATATATTTTGGGGGCTACTATATATATTTGTGGCTACTATATATATTATCAGAAGCAGTGTTGAGAAAGGCTGGTAAAATACAGATGAAGGGTGGTTAGACCGTAATGTTTTAAGGGTATGGAGGTTATGGGAAGAGACATCAGTCAGATCAGAACTGTAAATGACCTGTAGCCTGCTAAAGTAGTAGCATGTGTTGCTGCTGTGAATATGGTGAAGGGAAAAGGCTAT
This sequence comes from Pedionomus torquatus, assembly GCA_013398155.1. NCBI lineage: Eukaryota > Metazoa > Chordata > Aves > Charadriiformes > Pedionomidae > Pedionomus > Pedionomus torquatus. The sequence continues at coordinate 6,791 of VZRU01002380.1, forward strand.
GGAATGTTAAAAAAACGAAACAAAAAAGATTGTGTATTAAGCTGTGTTGCCGGCTATTATTGGGAAAAGATTTCTGTCTCATTCTCACCTCAAGTTTTCTTTCTTTGCCATTGTTTATCACTATCTTGCCAATCAAAGTTTTGCTGAAATTAGTATTTGTCAGTTTCTTTGATGTGATACGGTTTGGAAGAGAAATACGAATTTCACTTTAGAGCTGGGAGATTGATGTTTGGCTAACAATAAAAATTATATTTGCATATGTATATTCAAGAATAGTGCTGCAAAAAGAAGATGTTCTAACTCTAGTAAGTTATTTTTAAACCCTTGGCAATTATAGGCATTAAGGCTAGTTCCTGTTAGCCAAGTTCAGTTTTGCAAATTGCCAGTCAAAAGTTTTTATCAGAGACCATCAGACACTCAGAGAGTTGACAGGCTCTGGATAAGAGTGGTGAAGGCAGCACTGGCAGACTTTCTCAGAAGCACTGAAAGAGCAGCTGAACTGAGCAAGTTTAGGGAAGGACGCTATAGCGTGGGCCAGGAAGGCAGATCTAAAGAAGAGCAGGGATAAAAAGTCAGAGCAGTTTGTCTGAACGTACTGGGGGAACCAGCTTTATTTCTGCTGACACTGTATTTAAGAATTTGCAGGGGGCATCACTGCAAAAAAGTGAAGGTTTAGAAGTGACTTAATCAGTTTGTTTCTCTAGGTGGTTGGTCCTTCAAAAACCAAAAGTACAGCTTTTATTTTATTAATTTCTTCTCAAAAAATTCTGTGGGAAAGTAGAGGGGAATAAAATGAGTTTAACCAAAATATTCTAAATCTAATGTAACTGGGTAAGGCTTTCGAAAATTGTATGATGTTTTTAATTAAAAATTTTATGCTTACTTAAAATAGGTCATACATGTAAGACTGAAGTCCAGTTAAGCAACATGTGTCTTGGATCCTCGTGTATGTAACAACAACATATGATGAGGCCTGAACTTAGGTTTTGCACAAATTTATTTATATATAATTCATTTCAGCATTGTTAGATTCTGTAGGAAAGTAGCCATTATTTTGAGATCAAAAGTTAAGATGCAAGTGTCAGAATCCCCTAGAGAGGCATAGGATGGGTCTTGCAGTACAGTCAGGAAGGACACGGTTTGGTAGTTTATATTATGTATTTTCCCTTTAGAGTAGGAAGCAGGAGCAAAATAAACTCAGTACATCAAAATGGTGTGAATTGGGTGTAAAAATAGCTAAGAGATTTTTGTCAAATGGGAATATACTTAAATGTAGGATCCCTCATTACTGAACTTGGTGTTTTCAGTTTTTGATAGAAGGAACATAGCTGCTTGAGTATAGTTAAAATTAGTAAAAAAACCCCAAATAGCTCAACTTTTTATTTATCAGGCTAAATGCTTAATTTAAGTGAAGTGGGTAAAGAGATCCTGTAAGTTTTTGACTCTTCGTCTGCTCAGAATGATCTACTCCCATCAAATTCAGTGAGAGTTAGGTCACTGAATGCATCAGAACCAGGATTTCAACTGTCTTTCGAGTCTAATTTGATTTTAGCTCTTCCTACTGTAACACTTATCATTGTGAAGTATCTCGTTGTCTGATTTGCCTGAAATTTGAACATTAAGAAACACTGGTTTAGTCCATTTGTTAAGTGTATTTTTATCCAAGGAATCAATCCAATACCTGTAACTTCTACCCAGATTTACACAGGCATTCAAGGGAAAAGGAGGTTCTTCCTTGGCTTTTGAAAAGATAGATTGCATGTTTCCTCTGGCACAGATTTCCTGTTAAATTACTCCCCTATACATCCTTTTCACACATTTAAAATAGCTATGTGTTAAATTAACTGCAAAATGAGTTTCTGTGCTTTGTGAAGTAATGTTTACAGCTACCTCTTGGTTTCAAATGAAAGGTATCGTCATATTGCACTCAGTGATAATTTTGCTGTGTGAAAATGGCATGAGTGTTTCTTCAGTTTCTGGGAAAATAGAAATAAAGTTGATATGTGTTGTTGACTTGTGTTTTCTAGTGTGTTGCCAAACTGGAGCAAGTCAGCATCTTGTTCAAAATGAATTTTATTCTTAGGTAAGATAAAGAACTGATTGGGGAGCAGTACAAGTTAACGGATTTAAAAAAAGAGTATCCCATGCCAGATCCACTTATGGCATATTTTGTTACCAATGCTCACTAACTATAACATACCATAATTTCAGTCAGATAGGAGTTTTGCAGTTGACTTAATAAAAAGGGAGCTTATTCAAATGATAAATGCAGTTTCTGTCCTTTCAAGCTTCAAAGGTGCAAATCAAATTGGTTTGGTCTTCTCGTCAAACACTCTGTTCATGTTCCTATGAATAGAGTGTATTTTTAATACAGTTACTGTATAATGAGTATAGAGCCTCAGTGTTTACTGAGCCTGTGGCACACAACTTTGTCACCTGCTTTTCAGCTGTCTTTATATCCTGGTAACGTACGTAGAGAGCACTACAGCTGTTGGGGGAGTAAAGAGGAGCAGAGCTTATTCTTCTTTTAATTCTTTGCAGGGTAGATGTGAAACAGTTCCTTGAGTCTACCTTGTCATGACCTGAAGGGTTGTTTTACATCTTCAAAGTTCCACATGAAAATGCAAAATTGTATTGAACACACTTCAATAAATAGTATTTCTTTAAGACCAAATCCTGGTGTTTGGGGAAGAGTATAATTAACGGTTCCTGTGTTGTGTGCCAGCCTCTTTGTGGGTGCTTTCCAGTGGTGGCTAATACAGTGTAATCAGAATTACACTTTAAAGAGAGGACCTGCATACATATCCAGGGCTTTACCTTGACCTTTATTTGCCCTCTTGTTAGGAGGACTTCTTGAAAGCAGGTATGTTTTACCATAACAAAAACCTTACATTTCAGTGTAACAGTGTAACAGAAGCTATTCAGGAGTTGCGTTTTCTGTTTCGGGAAAGCAGTTTTAATTCTTGGGCCTTTGGTCAACTTCTGTAATTTTAAATTAGAGATTGCCATCTATTCCATATTCACAGCTCCAAGAAACAGTTTCCCATTCCAGAAATCAATTACTCCCCTCTTTCCTGGTTTAATGACCTGGTTGTGCATGTTAATTCTGTGACAGGATTTAGCACTGTATTCCTTTAAAGAGGCAGGCTTCCTATTTTAAATTAGTTTAAGATCTGGAGCTATTTGCACTTTCATCACACCAGTGAAACCACTATTTGGGCTGCTGTCTTGCACGTAGGAGAGAATGCTAAGCTCTCAGAGCTTCTTGTTATATTAAAGAGAGGCCAATTCTGGCATATTATCAGTCATTAAAACTGCTTGATGGTTTTTAAATGAAGACAGCAAATACAGTAGCAGCCAATGCCAAAAACCATAAATGAATGCACTGAGGAACATAATAGTTGACTTACTGGTGGGAGAAAGCTTGTTTCAAATACAAGAGGAGTAGCTTAATTGTTTTATGAAAACATACACTTCAGCTGTATAAGTGAAACTTCTTTGCCTTTTGTTCAGATTTGACACTATATTTATTATAAAACTTGCATACAGTTAGCCATACACAAATTGCTGAACTTAGTTCTTTCAAAAGCAGCATTGATTAAACTATGTCAGGTTATTGGATAGTATTTCTTCCCCCTGTTTTTTGTGTTTGGTTGGGCTTTTTGGTTTTGTGGTTTGGTGGTGGTGATTTTTTTTTTTTTTTTTTTTTTTTNTAGCTGAATTTCTGTTAGATTCTGAACTGATGGTGTGCTCTTGAGGAAGCTTTTTTCTGTTCAAGTTGTATATTTCATTAAATTCTGTCAGGGTGTCTTATGTTCCTGTTCCAGTGGTTGGTATGTTTGGGTGGTTTGGTTGGTTGTTTAAGGAATCTATAGTGCTTTCAATCTCCTTTTTGAGAAAGTGTGGTAGAAATGAAGTAAATTGTGGCTGACCAGGTGAGTGGGGTCTTGTTATTTAACTCTTTGAGGACCAAGAGAATAATTTCTATTACTTTTTGCATCTCATTGCATGTTGTCATCTGTAATTAAACAGAAGGAAAGAGGGCTATTAATATAAAAGCACTTCAGCAGTGTACTTTCTTACTCAGTAAATAGTCTTGGATGGTTCAAATATTCATTAAAATCAAGGGATTTAATGTGGTAGTAGCTGGAGACTCTTAACTCTATGAGATTATAAGAAAGCTTGGAAGATTGTTTCTGCCATCTAGCTCGGACACTTGCAGTTTACCATCACTGCAAGGAGTCATGTCACAGAATTTGTGACAGATGTTGTTAGATCAGCATAGGCTTTTCAGATTTTCTGGACTGATTTGTTAAGGTCAATGCTGGCCATGTGGAGTGGCAGAAGAGACAAACAAACAGTATATGCTATTGGATGGAAGATAGCTTTCTAGGAGTACTTTCAGTAAATGACTTCAAAATTATCTATAGGCTGGTCTTTGTAACCAACTTCATAAACCACAGTGCAGTGCATGAATAAAAGTCATTGTTGAGTGTTACCCTCATCTAGTTACGCTTCTAATATGTGATTTCTTGGGGTTTTTTTGGTTTTTTTTTCTGGTGTGTTTTTTTGATTTCTTTCTTCCCTGGCATGTGTCACAGAATTACTCCTAAATCCAGAATATTCTAATGAGCAAAACTTGTGATTTCCTAGCTATTTCAAAAGAAAATGGAGATTTACTTGGATGGTGGTGTGATTTTTAGCACATTGGTTGGTTTTGGCAGTTTTAATTTTAATATGACTTTGCACAACTGGTTGGAGAAATGTGCTATAGGGACACTTTAGCAAGTAGGATGTCACAGTATGTTTTTGAAGTATTGCTGATACGAATCTCTTAGTGCAAGTCCTGCCTGATGACTGTCGGCAGAATAGGTTACCTGTAAGTGGAAGCACAGCAGAAGCTCAGCTTGTTTTCTTGATTGCTGTTTTGCAGTCCTTTCAATTTCTGAAATGAAGAGGTTAAGTAGTTAGTATGAGCACACAGGTCCTAGACAGGATTGACCAATGTGCCTTCAATTCTGTGCCAAGTCTTTTAGTTATCTCCTATATGTAGTAGGAATTTTCTTGTAGCATGATGTTTGAAAATACCATTCTACTTCGTTGTCTTCCAAAACTCCTTCTCTAATGAACGAACCTAATCCTGTCTCAGGAGCTGCTTAACTTCTAAGATACATGATGTTGTTCTAGGTAACTGTCTTATCTGACCTGGAAAGTCAGAGCAGTGTTTACTGAAAACAGGAAGTGGAGCTTAGTCCCTTCCAGAGCAACAACTGTAGACTTTGGAAACTTATGCTTGTTTATTAAGAAATTGTATTTATTCCTTAAGGTGGCAATTTTTTTTTTCCTGTGTGGAGAACCTGAAAATGTTGATGATGATCCCTTGGCTACCTAAGGTGCTGCATGAGTGCTTATCTCAGTAGCCCCACAGTTTCAGTTTAGCTGTTGAGCTACCAAAAGCTGCAGCTGTGGGAACTTTTCTTACAGCTATATGGAGCTCCTGGAGAATGTTATGGACTACCAGTATAGCCAAGTATATTGTGAGATTTTATACAGGGGCTACATTTGTCTTAAAAAAGGAAGATAAGGCAATTAAAAAAACCTAAAAAAACAAACCACCAACAAAACACCCCAACAACAACAAAATAACCCCAAACAAAACCTCAAAAAATGTTATTCTAAAAAGCAGTTATTTTAATGTGTAGGTAGGATTTTTCAGCTATCTCATACCTCTTTAGCAGATGATGTTCCAAATGAGGTGGTGAACTAACTTAACAGCTCAGTACTGCTGAAAGAGGAGTTTCTTGTGCCAGAGTGATACACATCAGGCCCCTCCAGAAGCTGTTTAAGCTCACTAATATGGCCATGTTATTGAGTTAAAGCGGCTTGCAGAAAAGTCTGATGAGTTCCAGAGCCAGTGTTGAGGGATGGATGTGACTGGGAGCAGAGGAGAGGAAGGGAGAAATAAATGCAAGGGGGTAACGGCAAGAGACCTCTTTCCTTTTCACTGTCAGCGATCTATTTTTTCTGCCTGCCACACTTCAGATGTAGACTTCTGAGAACTCAGAAGCATTTTCTGTCTCCTGTTGTAACATCAGTTGCATCAAAACTCCTTTTAACAATGCTTTACCATGCCAGTAACGTAAACGTTGACACCCAGATGCTACCAGAGATTTGCAACAATAATGTGCGCAAGAACTCCCTAGGACTAAAATAATTCTTAAATTTAGGTTAAACTATGCTTGATTTATGTAGGCTAGGGCAGACTTTAGCAGACCAACCCCTTTCCAAACTATAATGGTATCTCGTAAAAGGACAGGTTGCACAACAGTGTTGTTAATTTACTGATGTGAAGAAATAAATACAAAACCCCAAACAAAACCAAGTGCTTGATGTCTCATAGTACACGCGTTCTTCTCTTTGTCAATGTTAAGTCTTCATTCTGCTTGAGCAGATTCCTCCATTGTTGAGCACAGGTGCATATAGTGCAGTAGACGTAACCAGATCACAGAGAATAAATGCTGAACTTCACAGTGTGGAATATGACATAACTGTGGCACAATCCTTGTTGGCTATCAACCTTTGACTGTATTTCAGTTTGTCAGGGGGTTATGTAGAACTGTAGGATTGCCCACCAGGCTTGATTTACTCTGAGGGATGTGGTACTTTAGCCCATAATATCATTGTCCTGTAAGTATTTGAAAGGGCTGTGTGTGAACTGCTTTAAGAGGTCATCAGAGTAAGGCTTTATGGTTGTTTTTATGGTTGTTACTCTGGCTTCTGCATATTCGTAGGGTAGCTTTTTCAGGAAAAAACAGAAATACTTAATTAGCAATATTTTAAAAAACAGAATTGGGAATTTATTCCAAAAATTCGAGAGGGTTTATTTTGTATTAGCAGGGAAAGTAAGTTTTTTGAACTTCCAATTTGTATAGTGTAGAGAGAAGAGTTTTTGTGGGCTTTGATTCTGGTTCCTGCTACTGAAGCAAGGATTATGTTAGGTTCTCTGGCTTTGTGCAGAAGGTCTTGTGTAAACAATTCTGTTGAGCAAGGAGTATTATCTATCTTTTCTGTCCAGGACAAATGCCTGTAAACATATGAGATAAATATACTGTGGGAAGATGGCATTGTAGTCCCCTGGCTAGTGATATGGTAGTGGTTGTCCCTCCGGTTGTAGACTAGTGAGATAGCTCTGTGGTTGTGAACTCTTTCCCTATCAATATTTCGTTTGGGACCTCCCTGAAAAGAATAACCTTTTAACTCAATATTCCATGCTTACACTTGGGTTGATGACCTCATAAATTTGAAGGCTTTTGCTTTAGAGACAAATCTGTACAATCATGCCGTTCTAATGTTTATTAACTTATGTTTGGGAAGAACTTCCAAGTCAAATTGTTGTAACATTTTACTCTCTGATATTGTTGCTACTGTCTGTAATGATCAGTTTTTTGTAAATAGTAGAAAAAAGTCTGTTGACTGTCAGTATTATGAATTGCAAGGATCAAATTAACTGTTTTCATTAGTTACAAACATTTTACCATCTATCATGGAAATGACAAGAGATGATGAATATCCTTAGAAAGAGTCTGTTGGGTCATAATGCACAACAATTTTTATGGTGCTGGATGCAAATTTTTGTGTTTAGGATTTCCAGCCATCATATCTGATTAAGAATTGGCTTTCTGTGACTGCCCAAAGTTCATTACTACCCTCCCAAGGATCTCAGATCAGCTGACAACCAGTCTTTCGAAGAAGGTTAACAGTGGATTTAAAGAATTTCCTAAATCACTGTTCTGTTGAGCAACCTCTAGAGAACACAGTTGAGGCAATTGTGTTTTGATGACCTCAATCAGATGGTGTGTAGGCCATTTTCTGAGGTGAGGTTTAATGTACAAGTCTTGATACTCTTCCATATAGGATTAAATGCCTTTACTCCTTTTCCGCTTCTCCCCTGGCTTTAGGCTTCCTAATGTTTTGTGTTGTTCCATCCAGTATTATTCTGAAGTTTGTTTTCCAGCAATGAGGAGCAATTCAGGCACAGGCTGGTAATAGAATTCAAGCTGCTTCTTCCCCCTACCCCTCCAGCACGTGTCAACAGGGTTATTTTATTGAAGCATCCACTGTCTGCTTTGAACCTGTGATCCTTGTGGTACTTGGTGTATTTGAAAAAAAGCAGTAATCTTGAACTTCAGATGTACGATGCAAATCTTGATAGATGTTAAATTGAAATCTAATTAATTTAAGAATCCTGTCACGGGTTGTTGAACTACTAAAGCTAAGAGCTTTGGTATTGATGCAATTATGGTGGCACAGTTTATTTTATTTGTGGGACTGGAACAAACTATTACGATAGGATTTTATTGTGGCATAGAGTTGTGTAGCTTCCATTGTACATGGGATAAAGACCAGGCTTAAAGTTAAGAAAGCTATCCAACAAACTTTCCCAAATCACTTGATAGTTCCCATGGTACCTGTCATAGCATTCCTGAGATAAATGTGCTATATGTCAGGCAGGGATTGAGTGCATACAGATAGGTAGCTCTGATACAACAGAACTGGCTTTTATATTACCTTATTTATTACCATGGTTGCAAATAATTTTCATCTCTTGCTGATGTCTTTATTTTAGAAATCCCCTTGTGAGTATTGAAAATAGATGTATGCATAGAAGAAAATACTTCCTTTGGTTTTGCTTTAAATAAGAGTAACAAAACAGATTAATGGGCAGTTTTTTAACTTGGGAAAACATGTCTAATTGAGATCAGGTTGCTAATGAAATGGACTAGTGGTGCATGGAGGAGAGATACTATCTCTGTTATTCTAATGTCCAACTAAAAGTGGCTAATGCAGGGATTTCTTTGGTATTCTAGGGAAGGCAGTAAGTGATTTGATTATTTTGTCTGAATTCCTATTTCTTGCTTCTAACAGTCTGTTTTAACCACTATTGGGAGTATTCCAACATTAGCTGGTTTTTGAAACTTCTAGGTAAATTTTAGTTAATGATACTTCATTTTGTTGAACATCAAACAAATAACATATATTATCTGCACTTCACTGTGGGGCTTTTGTAACCTGGAGTATAGTTAAGTTTGTAGAGAGGAAAAATAAAAGTAGGTTTGGCTCCTGTTGGAGTCTGACTATTAGCTTGGGGCTAGTGTCAAAAAAAAAGAAAAAAAGGAAAAAAAAGAAGAGTGCTGTTCCCCCTGTGTCAGTTCCTTAAATTAGGCTTTTTGGATATTATCCTCAGCATGTCAGTGTTATTGCCTTGTTGCTATGATACAATACTTACTCATGCAATCCGCTGTAGAATATTAGAAGATCCAAGCTGAAATGTTATGTAACTTACAAATGTTTTTACAGCTGATGTTCATTATTTTGCAGGGTGTAACAATTCATGTCTTTGTAGCTATCTGAGTGAAATAAGCATCTTGCAAGATTCTTATTCAAAAGAAAAATGGTTAAAATTGCAGAATTAACATTCAAAAGTATGAATTGCTCTTTATGAGGGAGTAGTAATTGCTAGCTTTTTCAAAAGCTCGCTGAAGTTGTTATGCTCAGTTAATAGGATCATAACTGTCAGATGGGGAAAGGAAATACAGTATAATATTCTGGTGTTTGAACTTTCAGGGCAGAGCAAGTAGTTGGGATTACAGTGGAGACATTTTGGTCCATTTTAGCAATTACTTCTTTGCTTATGGAAACGAAAGAGTTCTACCAGATAATTATTGAATATTAAACCCACTGTTGACTATTGTTCCAGCCACAAAATTGAAGGTGTTCTGGTGGGAAACTTGAGGAACTGGTATTATTGAAGAGTGTTCCAGGTGTTAAAAATTTAAAGTGAAGTTTGTTTATTTAGAGTAATCATAAAACAATAAGGAGAAGCATGTGATCCTTTTGGGATTTGTTCAAATTTTGAAGTGAGACTTAAGATTTTCCATTCTCTGTGTTACAAGGCAGTTGCCTTTTCCTTGTCTTGATAATTTCCTTAAGATGGAACAGCAGCGCTAATAGCAATACTACAGTGAATGAATGAGGCTAAGGGATTGATTAGTAGTCTGGCTGTAGACAAGCTTAAAATTCTTGAGGGGAAGAGCAGTCCATATCTGCAGATAAAACTGGAAATAAAAAATATTCACCAGTACAAGTCCCAGTTGACTGGTAGATGAAGGTGAAGCTATGCTGATGGAGTGGCTTAGAGCCAAAGAAACAATTGAAACAAGAAGGAAAGGCACAATAAACCAATTTCTTAGTTAAAACCATGGCTGCTTTTGTTGTGATCATGCGACTTTTGAACAGTCACAATATGTTAAGGCTGTATTCAATTTTTGAGGTGCACTGTATTTGATAATCCATCTTCTTTAGAGCTAAAGTGAAATACTAATTGAGGAATTTGGCTTACCAGCTTATAGAGAAACTGCACTCTAAAATGAAAATGCCAAGTCATAGCCAAACACCTTGTCTTAATAGGCCAAAAAAGCTGGAAAACCTTACATGACTAAGACTTGTAATAAATTACTTAGACCGAAGCATGAAAATGCAGGATTAATCCTTTTGAAATATTGGAGTTGATTCTTAAGGGAAACATTCATCACATGATGTCAAAAGTATGTGAAGTATTTTGCATTGGGGTAAAAAGACAAGGTTCCTTCAAAGCAGATTTTACAGCTTTTAAGCAGGTTACATAATAAAGGATTAGGGAACAGAATGAGACAAATCGGATGAATGAGAGGTTAGTATGGTGCACTGCTTCTCTATATGACTTCTGGTGAGGGAGAGTTAGGACTTAATAATGTCTATGTATTTCAAATATAGTTAATATAGGAACTTGTTTTTCCACACATGCATTTCCTGCCAGATATTTATCCGCTATTTCTTGTATGAAACCCAAGTTTGGAGTGGTGGGTCTTCTGTTCTAACATGCATAAACAGATATTTTCATCTTTGACAATATTGCTTATTAATTTTGTGACTACAGAGCATACTATTCCCCATAAGAAATAAACGATAGCCATGCAAATTTTAGTCAACAATATAGACTTAGAAATCCTGAGTTTCATTCTACAGATGTAGGTGTTTATTTTTTTTTTTAAAATGGTATTTTTTTTTTCTTTTATAGATGCCACCTTCAATGAACAGCAAGATCTTTTTTGTCAGAAGTTGCAGCAGTGTTGTGTACTCTTTGACTTCATGGACTCTGTTTCAGACCTGAAAAGTAAAGAAATCAAGAGAGCAACACTGAATGAACTGGTTGAATATGTTTCGACAAATCGTGGAGTGATTGTTGAATCAGCTTATGCTGACATAGTGAAAATGGTAAGTAGAATGCTTTTATTACATTTTGAATTTAATAAAGTATCTTAAATTAATCCATGTACGACTGTGGTGGCACCTAACTCAGAATTGCTGTTGGTTATTCTGCTTATAAAACATAATTCGTTAGTGGCAACTTGGCTTACAAGATTGTTTAGAAAGGCTTGTAAAAATAAACACCTTGTAAGTTTTAATTATTGGCTGCAATATGACATGTTCAGGTTAACTGAAATGAAAGAACTGGTATATTGCAGATGCTTGCAGTCTGCTTAAGGTTTGAAGTTCTTATTCAGAAAATAGAAATATTTTGGTAGTGTCTGTCTTTGTTTATTTAAGAATGGCGGTAGAGTGATGGGCTAAAGTTTTCTGGTAAAGATTCTTGTGGGTACTAGTGTCAACAGAGAGGTTTATCGGTGTAAGAAAACAACTGTACTTTGTAAATAACTTTTTCTGGCTGTTTATTACTGTTTTGGCTTTGGAGAGCTGTGCTAGAGTACTGTAAGTAGTTTGCTCAAGTTGTCAACTACAGGATGACTTGTACTGTGCAATTTCTACAAATGGCTTGTTGAATAAGCAGCAAAATATTTGTGGTTGTTATCTGCTGACTTTCCCAGGTTTTTTATATGCTGTGTAAGTACTACGCTTCATGTACAAGGAATGCCACTGAAAGACATTTGGTAATAATCTTAAATATTATTAAATTGTTTTTTCTATAAATTTGAAATGTAAAATTAATATATTTACCGCCCGTGCATTTAAGCTAATGGTTCTCTAAACTTTGGTTAAGTTTAAAAAGGCACAGTGCTGACTTCAAAAATTATCTATTGGGAATGTAAGGATACCAGTTCAAGCATAAATCCTATGACTTCTGTAGCCTTCTGTACAGTGCATGCTATTTTTTCTTTAGGTTTTGTTTGGTGGATTTTGGCTTTGGTCTGGGTTTTTTTGTTTTTGTTTTTTGTTTTTATGAGCAGCTGATATGGAAGATCAGATGTTTAATATAAAAAAGTGTAGAAATTTTGGCATTATACTGGAGGGCTAGGATTATTGAAACCCTCTTAGTATTTTTTGGCTGTTTCACTAGATGCTTATTAAGTTTTATAAAAGATCTAGTACACTTTTTTGCAGATTTTTAATATGGTTTTGTGTTTTAAAGAACTTGCATTCCTACTCTAAATGATTTTTGCATGAGCAAATAAAGGACAGAGTATGTCTACCTCTTCTTTGGCTTATTTTTTTTTTTTAGCTGCTGGTGGAAGCAAGCCTGAATCCCTGCAGTATTTTCTTACTTCATGTCCTGTGTAGCCTCTTGTTAGAAGAAAGAAAGAGTGTACTATCGTAGTTGTTGAAGGGAGATTTTCTTTTATATTTGAGTTGTTTTCTTTTTTTGGAGATAAGGTGGTGTTGAGCTGTTCTTTTGAAGTTACTGTTGTTGTGCAAATAATTGGGCTCTGTGGATGCTTGTTTTTCCTTCCATAACAAATTTTCATCTCATTTTCTCCCCTAAAATGACAGAAAACGAAGAAGACCATAAGTGCTCACTGAGAGCTTTTTCAGAGCTTGAGACAAAAGATCCCTCCAAGCCTGAATAGTATTTCTAGTCTCCCTGGCAACTGGCAACAGAAAAGGTCTTTGCTGTGAATTAGGACTAAGTACCAGTTTTCAGAAAGAACTCTGGATGAGTCTTTCCCTCCAAACAGCACGTGTGTCAGGCTTGAGGCCTTTCTTTGTAGCAAAACTTCTATGAGACTTAAAAGATCTTTTTTTTCAGACTGTTCAGTGTTACTGCATTATAACAAAAAGCATTTAAGTGTTTTGCAGAGTTTATGGGATAGTGTTTTGGGGACAGAAAAGTAGAAATAGGCCTCATGAAACCCAGCTATCATCTGACTGGTAGGAAAGGATTTGCAGACTACAAAAATTCCTTAAAAAAAAAAAAGCCAGAGTGGCATTAGTGGCAGAAGCGGAGCTAATTTCTTTCCAAAGCCCCTTGTGTTTCCCTAGGCTTGCAGAGGGATCAGCCCAGTTGCCTTGGAGTTGCCTGAGTCTGGGGGAAGCAAAGTCAACAATCCCTCACAGATATCAACAGGAAAAAAATATTTTTCCTGACCAGTGCATAGACAGGGGTTGTGCAGGTGAGGAGGTCTCCTACTATTCTGTCCCTTCACATGGTCTCTGTTACCATCATAGGTGCTGGGCCAGTAACCCCAATAATGGCTTGTGTAGTCATCCCTGCTCTGCTTGGATCCCAAGGCAGGGAACGGTAGTTGAAATAGTACCAATGTCTTTTCAAGCCACCAAGGGCGGAACAAGGTCATAAAAAAAAAAATCTTCCTGTTTAGGCAGGAAGCATATGCTTTCTGTTGTTGTGGGCAATCTGATTTTCCTTTGAAAAGGCCTTTGAATTAAGAATTGGGAAAGAGTGTGGCTTGCAAATAGTTTTGAAGGGTTAGCACAATGGTCTATGCGCCTCCTTTCTAGGTCATCTGAAATTAGTGTCTTCGCTGTCTGGAAGTTCACAATTGAAAGTACTCTGAAACTAGCAGCAAATTAGGGTTTGGCACTGAATATTTTAAGTTTTGAATCTTCCTGGGAATTTAGAAAGCTCTATCCTTTATCAGGTCTGGGAGTGCAGCAGAAATGTCCCTCCAGTGCACATTACTGCTCTGTCTCCTTGTGGCTGTCAATCTCCCCTCATTCCCCACCAGCATATAAAAATCCAATGTAATTGAGATTGTCCTGTAGCTTGCACAGAAATTCAAAAATTCAGAATTTTGAAAACTGTAGGTATCCCTGCTGCATTTGCTGAGCAGTTACACGCTCAGAAATTGAGATTGAATCTACTATCTCTCCAAATGCTTAGCTCCTTGGGAAGTATACAGACAATAAGGGGCCTTTTAAAATTATTATTAATTTTTGTTTTAATAAAATATAATTGTTGTATCTTAATACCTTTACTGGTATGCTTTCAGATGTCACTTTCCAAAACATTGAGATCTAATTTAGAAAGCTAATAAGGTACCTCTGGAAACTTATGTAGCTGTAAAAGCCTGTTACGATTTGTATTTCTCAAATCACAGTTTTGGAATAAGACCTCACTTAAGAAGGAAAAGGGATGTTTTAAATAATATGAGAAGATATAGAGGAGAATTTGCCCATGTCAAAAACAATGAGGGTTTTAACCTAAACCACGTTTTTAAACCACTGTACTTATAGCAGTACATTAGAAAGAAACAAATGAGACGGGAAGCAGAAGTATTTAAAGCATCATAAAATAAATGAACCAGTTATTTGGGGACATGAGCTTGTGCATAAAAATGGGTACACAGTTTGTTCTAAGTTTCACATGATCTCAGGAGACCGGTAAGGCTAATAGAAGTACTGTATACTCTGAAAATCATAAAATTAGTTTTCTAACAATCTGCCCAAGAGGCTTGCTCTTTGTTTCTGCTATAGAAGTGTGTTAGTAGTTCGTACCTTTGTTGTGGACTCAACTTGTGCATTCTGTACTCAGGTTCTGTGCTAAAGGGTTCACTGGTTCAGTTCAGCCAGTGCATCAGGAAGTAAAAAGATGTATTTTCAAGAGACCTCGCTAGAAGACTTGCAAGCAGCGATACAGAAGTTTCTGTAGTGGACCGATTTGTACGTTGGTTATTTTTGTTTAATACCTAGAAAGAGTAGGCAATATCAAGTAACAGAACTAAGATTGGCTTGGCTTTTGGGCTTGATTAAAATTCACGTTCTCTCAGACTCCTGTTTCCCTCTCACTTTCTCCCAGCCAGTTTCTCTTGTGCTCCTTTGTGTTTACAACCTTAAAGGGTAACTGTACTGTATTCATTTTGGGGTTGTGCAGTAAGCTATGAGACAGCTGTAGTGTCTATCCATATGGAACATCGTTGCCCTTCTACTCTAGAGCAGCAGTTTCTGAAGCTTTACTGTGTACCATCAGGAGACAGTGACAGGTCATGGAATGAATAGCATAGGAGGAAATGAAAACTCAGTTTACGCAATAGCTTTATATCTTGTTTAATGAGGCAGCTGATTCTTCTATGCAGAGCCAGCTGGGTGACTTCAGGATCTTTTAAAGTCCTTCGTAAGATTCTTCAAGCACCTTGGAGACGCCATGGAAGCTGTGCAGCAGCATTTGCTGCAAAGCATCAGAGGTTCTTTCTTTTGTGTTTGGTAGGCTTGGGCGGTTAGCAGCTATTTGAAACAAGTTTGATGGAAAAGACTGAAGAGTTTGAAAGGTGATTGGAAAAGTTGGGCTAAAAGTGTTCCTGAAAAAAACAGTAGAAAATGCAGAAATGAAATTAACTTTGTGTTTTCTTTTGTGCATGCTAGAAGTTTAAAATCCAGTATGTTACATCTGGCGGAAGAGGTAACAATTACTTTTCTTTAGACATCGGGAAGATTGGTCTTCTATTCAGACTTCTTTGTACTTCAGAATTCCCTAAAGAAGCCTTCTTAAACTTGGCCTTTTGAAATTCATTTGGTACGACTGTATCATACTTAAAGTAACTTGGTAGCTTTTCTTTTTTTTTTTTTCCCCAAGTTACTCTGTGCAAAACAAAGTCACAATTTCTATGTATTTCTGACTTCCTAAAACCTTGAAACATCTTGTGATTATAAAAGGTGGAAAAACTGTAAGCAGTTCTGCAGCTCTTACTTGAAAGTAAGAAATATCTTGAAGTTAAGTGAAGAATTCTGAAATTAGATATATTTTTGGGATTGTCTGTCTTATACATGAAGAGAGCTCTGTTTAAGTCATAATTGGTTAGTCATACTGTATTTGATGTCTTACATAAAACCTCAGCTCTCAGTGTCACATAGTTAAAAATTGGTCTTTATAAGGGGAAACTGAAATTTTAACTTTCATGGTTTGAGAGAAGACTTAAATGTGACCATGCCTAGCTGCAAACTTTTAAAACAGTTGAGGTAAAAGGTACTTTCTTCTTATTTTCATCGGCCTGTTTCAGACTTTCTGCAATTTGGATTTAACAGTTTTCACAAAATAAAGAAAAAGTGATTTATTAATTATTTTTTGTTTCCAAGCTGTTTTGTTTCATGTAATCTTAGGATAAAATCAGTACATTGCTGACTATGGTCTGTGGAAATATAAGAAGTGATACAATTAAACTTTTTTTTTTTCTCTTGCAGATTAGCTCTAATATTTTCAGAACACTTCCACCTAGTGATAACCCAGATTTTGATCCAGAAGAAGATGAACCAACTCTTGAAGCCTCATGGCCTCACATACAGGTATTGGATTCTTTTATTTTCAAGCCCTCTTGTAAGCCAAGAAATATAAATGGGTACTTGGTTGTTGTGCCTTTGATAAGAATGTCAAAATTCCTTTTATAATACAACTGAGTTTCTATATTTGGGAGGAAAAAACAGTGGTGCTTCTCTAAAGGTGTGTAAGTATGGCAGAATGTGCGTCTTCAAACTGCTTAAAATTGGCTTGGTTTTGTGTTTATTTTTTTTCAGTGGAATGATTGCAGTGTTAAGTGGTATATGTATGTCTTAAAGGGTATGGCTATTTTAGGTAATTATGCTCTTTACTTAAGAGGTTTGTTTTCTGCACTTGAGCAACTAATTTGTGATTTCTGTAAAGTGTAGGTCTGTATTAACAGTTTGTTTTCTTGTGATGGTAACAAAAAATGGAGCAATAGCCTTTATTTTTCTTTTGAGCAAGAAATAGATATCTCCTCATTGCCTGTTGTGGTTTAATCCCAGCCAACAACTGAGCACTCCTTCCATCCTTCTGGTGAGATGGGGGAGAGAATTGGAAGTGAGAAAACTCATGGGTTGAGATGGAGACAGTTTCGTAGGTAAAGCAAAAACCGCACACACAAGCAAAGCAAAACAAGAAATTAATTCCCTGCTTCCCATCAGCAGACAGATGTTCAGCCATCTCCAGGAAAGCAGGGGTCCAGCCCTCTTAACAGTTATTTGGGAAGAAGAAACACCATCACTCCAAACGTCCCCCCTTCCTTCTTTTTCTCCAAACTTTATATGCAAAGCATGACATCACATGGCCTGGAATATCCCTCAGGTCAGTTGGGGTCAGCTGTCCTGGCTGTGTCCCCTCCTAGCTTCTTGGGTGCTTCCCAGCCTACCTGCTGGCAGGACGATGTGTGGAGCCGAAAAGGCCTTGACTCTGTGTAAGCACTGCACAGGAATATCAAAAACATCACTGTATCATCAACTCTTCAGCACAAATCCAAGAGGTAGCCCCCTACTAGCTGCTATGAAGAAAACGAACTCTGTCCCAGCCAAAACTAGCACAATTGCTGAATTTAAATAACTAGTATCTGTTAAATAGAAGTTACGTAGCAACTTCTACCCAGCTAGTAGCAGATAGAAGATTAATTGCTACCATACATCTGCATACCATTCTCTCTCCTCTCTTAAAGGAGTTAAAATTCTACTCTGATATTACACTTCTAGTATATCAACAAATGTGTTTTAAAACTGGACTTCTAATATTGGCTATAAAAACTAGGTATTTGAGGTAGTATTTGAGACTTAAACCAACTAAAACCCAAGTTATTGCAAGAAATGGTTCTGCAGGCTAAAGTCTGTTACAATTATTGTCTTGCTTACATGTGGCTGATTCTAATTCATAGTAGTAATGGCTATTACTGAACTAGATGAGAGGCTTGACTTTGGAGGGAAAGGTGAGTGCAAGGACTGTGCAAATGTCTCTTATAGTCAGTACTAGCATCTGACTTCAAAATGTCCCAGTCTGTCAGGAGCAGAATTCATGAATGTTTGCTCACTTCACTTCAGGTTGTAAGTAAACTGTAGAGGTTTTTTTCTCTAAAAAGACTTGTGGTTTCTGCAACCAGTTTGCTTGTGCCTTAGGTTTGTCTAAGATAAATTGAAAGAGCTTTTTCCTTTGCCCTTTCTTAAATGAGTTTTGGCCAGGCTGTCTGATCAGTGATTGTGGATTTCCTTCTCCTGCATCAGTTGTTTATTCTGTTCTTCGAATAGTGCTCACTGCGGCACAAAGGGAAGAGTTTGTATTTTCCCCTCCTTCCTTTTACAGTTCATGTGCTAATGGATGGTAGAAGACTGAATTTGACAACCTACTGACTGCCTTCCAGGAGCACAAAGTTGCTGGAAGCATCAAATTTTGTGTATGGAGGAAGGGTGTGTGCCATACATACATATTCCAAACCCTTTGGTTTTGGTGTAGTCTAAAGAACTGCTTGGAGGGGAGTATGTTCTGTGGGCTGTGATTTGTGTTTGCTCAATTACAAACAAATTCTATCCTGATGTGGCAGTCAGGTAACCAGTCTGCTGTGAGAGAAAAGAAAAGAGTTTAAATGTCTTCTCCGATTGAACCTGTTGGTAGTTCTGTATAAAATAACATAATAGATAATGGCTTAGTAAGTTACTGGTATATGTAGTCACAACAAAAAGCTCTACACCTCCAGTAAAATGAGCATCACTTGAAAGGCATTGTTTTAAAGCACTACTGAAGATGGTTTGTAAATGCCAAACTAGGTTGAACAGGTTGGCATTAAAGTCACTGTGTGTTTTGGAGCTTAGGGAATTGCAGAGTTGATGGAATTGTTAGCTTAAAGTCTAGTGGTCTCTGCAGGCAAGAAGATGTAAGTCCCATTACTTTGCTGATTCTATTTCATAGCTCTTTGACCCAAGCAGACCAATTTTGAGAAACTAAATAAGTAAATCCAGCAGTTCTCGTTCGTAAATGTCAGTATATAGGGGGAGAGGCTGACTGTGCAGAAATGGGCACTGCAGCTTGCTTCCTGAAATGCCATAGGTTATTGGATGCCTTTTACCAGTTGTGCATGTTCTAGGAGCAGTGATACTAAATATTAGGAAGCTGGTCAATTCTGTAAGCATCAGAACTGTATAAACACTCCGTCAGTACATTAGTCTTTCCTGTGATATAGCTCAGAAACTGGATTTTTGAGCACTAAATTTTGTTTTTCTGAAAACTTTAGGAGCAGTTGCAACAATTGTGGTTCTGGAGTTGCATGTGTTTATATGAAGCAGTCAAATGGTTACTAATGCATGTTCTCCCTGTGTTAGAAATGAGACGTGTAGCTGATTATGGTTGGACTTAGTGATCACAGAGGTCCTTTCCAACTGTGACAATTTTGTCATCAATTTGTTATAATATATTGAGAACCTTGCATTAATACTTACTTGTTCTATTTTACAGATGAGATGTACCTTGGTTTTGACCCTAATTGATATCCTAAGCTTAATCTTGGATAGCTGGTACCAAGGTGTTACGGCATTACACTTTAACTTATTTCTTCTGCTTGATGTTTATTGCAGTCCCTATATCTATATTTATGGAAAGAAGCCATAATTGTCCTTCCTTCCCTGTCTTTTAGGAGAAACAAAACTTGTCAATTCAGTCTTCACTCATAAAAGATACTCTACTGTATCGATGATACATCTAGTGACGTTTTCTCCATATCATTAAAGGCTTGAATAAATTTTCTCAAGCATGTGTAGGACTGTGCATCTCTATCTCTACTGTTAGTATCTTCCTGGAATTTCTCAGGAATTCTGCTGTCGCTTCCATGGCTTCATTGTGGAGATGGATCTTAGTCATACTGTGGTGAACCAGCATTTGGAACTGGGATCCATTCCTTTCTCAGCTTAAATGCTTGCAAGCACTTAGCAGAGCTTTTCTATGGATCTCTAACTGTGACTTTGCAATCCTTGAGTTTTGTCCTCTATCTATTACTCCAGGTCTTTGGGATCAACTTTTCCTTTCTTACTGATAACCTGACATAATCCCCCCCCCCAGTGGTAGCTTCCAATATTGTTGTATCATCTAAGCAGTTATCACACGTGACTGTTCTTTGTTGTGGTCACTGACAGAAATATTTAATATTTATTAAAATTTATTAAAGAAATATTGAATGAAACGTAATCCCTATGAAGCTGTTCTAATAACCTCCCTCCAGACATATATTTTCTATTTCAATACAAACGATGAATGAATTTATCAAGTTTCTAGCTTGGAAAAGATCAGTAGAATCATAGAATGTTTTGGATTGGAAGAGACCTTTAAAGATGACCTAGTTCATCCCCCTCCAAATAAGAACGGACACCTTTAATGTGATCAGGTTGCTCAAAGTGCCATCCAACCTGAACTCAAATGTCTTCAGGGATGGGCCATTTACCACCCCTCTGGGCAACCTGTTCCCAAGTTTCACCACCCTCATCGTGATTTTTTTTTTCCTTCTGTCTAGTCTAAATCTACTCTCTTTTAGTTTCAAACCATTACCTTTTGTCCTATTGCAACAGACCCTGCTAAAAAGTCTGTCTCCATCTTTCTTATAAGTCTCCTTTAAGTACTGAATGGAAGGTTGCTATAAGGTCTCCCAAGAGCTTCTCCATGCTGAAAACCCCCCAACTCTCAGCCTGTCCTCCTAACAGAGGTGTTCCATATCTCCGATCATTTTTGTGGCCCCCCTCTGGACCTGCTCCAGCAGGTCTGTGCTCTTCCTGTGCTGAGGGCCGCAAAGCTGGACACAGCACTCCAGGTGGGGTTTCACCAGAGTGGAGTTGAGGGCCCAAATCATAGAATCATAGAATGTTTAGAGTTGGAAGGGACCTCAGAGATCATCGAGTTCCAACACCCCTGCTGTGGGCAGGGATACCTCCCGCTAGAGCAGGTTGCTCAAAGCCCCATTCAGCCTGGCCTTAAACACTCCCAGGGATGGTGCATCCACAGCTTCTCTGGGCAACCTGTTCCAGTGCCTCACCACCCTCACAGGAAAGAATTTCTTCCTAATATCCAATCTAAATCTCCCCTCTTCCAGTTTAAAACCATTACCCCTTGTCCTACCAGTATTCTTCCTGACAAAGTTGCTTTCCTGCTCTCGTGTAGGCTCCCTTCAGATGCTGGAAGGCTGCTATAAGGTCTCCCTGGAGCCTTCTCTTCAGGCTGGACAGCCCCAGCTCCCTCAGCCTGTCCCCAGAGGAGAGGTGCTCCATCCCTCTAATCATCTTTGTGGCCCTCCGCTGGACCTGTTCCAACAGTTCTATGTCCTTTCTCTATTGAGGACTCCAGAGCTGGACACAGTACTCCAGGTGGGGCCTCACAAGTGCAGAGTAGAGGGGCAGAATCACCTCCTGTGACCTGCTGGTCATGCTTCTTTTGATGCAGCCCAGGATACAATTGAGCTTCTGCACTGCAAGTGCACATTGCAGGTCATGTTGAGCTTCTCATCAGGCAGCATCCTTTCCAAGTCCTTCTCAGCAGGGCTGTTCTCAATCCCTTCATCCCACAAGCCAGTATTGATATAGGGATTGCCTTGGCCCATGTGCCCAGACTTGCACCCGGCCTTGTTGAACCTCATGAAGTTCACATGGGCCCAATTTTCAAGCTTGTCCAGGTCCCTCTGGTTTGGCATCCTGTTCCTCAGGTGCGTCAACTTGGTGTTGCCTGCAAACTTGTACTCGATGCCACTGTCTGCGTCACTGATGAAGACATTAAAAAGTCATGGCTGATCTCTTTGTAAAACAGAGAATGGAGTATGGTGATGTTTAAAATTATGTTATTGGCTTGTCTGTTACCAAGCTCATCAAAATTCTGTCCTGTATTGTGCAACTGTGTGCTATTGTTTTTGTGTGCAGGAAGACAAATTGGGGCTGTACAGGGAAACCTGTGTTTTAATACAGTTGTGTTACATTAAATCTGTATATGTGTAAACTGCTGTTGTGGAAAGCTCTTGTTACAGCCTGTCACAGGGGAAGGAAGTTAAGGGAAACTTGTATTTCTGAGCTTCTGCTTTGCAGATGCAGCATACCCTCCTTGAGGCTACGCATAAGTAACTGTCATCTCAAATGTTCTAGATAAAATGTACTTGTCAAGCATCTCTGTTGAGTGAACTTCATAATTGTAATTACGAATTACTCAGAATTTAATAAGTACTCTTAGTGGTAATAGTTGAAATACATGCCTGTGAGTATGACCCCAGCTCTGTGTAGGTTTTATTTGCAAGTCAACTCAGTGATGTCTTTACGTATCTAAATTGCATCTTGGTATTATTACTAGTCAGCTGTTTAGCTTATATGGAGTTAAGACATAAACATTGAGAACATAAGCAGCCTGATACATAAGTATCTGAATGCAAGACATCTTTCCTCTTCCTCTCGATTCTGTCTTAGTTAAGAGATGTGTGTTTTATAAATCTGCGGTTGGTATGGAAGTACAGTATTTTCTGTCTTGGACCTCTGATGAACCCCAAAACATGGGACTTGTGCTCTGGCTTCTTTGTGCCTCTCTCTGCTACCTCAGGCCCTTGCTGGCTCTATCTTCTGTCTGGTTTTCTATCTGTGGGCATTGTGGGATCATAGCGAACGGGGACTTGAACTCAATAGAAACAATATACTACAAAGTATAAAAGATGCTGAAGATAAATCTGCAGAGGGTCCTGTTTTTATGAATTTGAACATCCAGGACATAGAAACCTAATGTTAAGTTGGTCTCTCAAGTTTCTGTGTATTCATTCAGCTTTTTAATTAATTTCTTCTTTTTTGGACCTTGCAGCTTAAACTGACTGTTAAGAACATTTAGACTTTTCTTCACCTGTTTAAGGAAGTCTGTGATGTTAGAGCACGTAATTTTACCCTCAGTGTTGATAAGTGTTTGGCAGCTTACTTCTACATAATAAATTCATAACCTACTAGGAAATGTGAATGTATGTAATACTTAGAGCATGGGGTTTGTTTTGTTGTTGTTGCTGTTTTTAATATAAGACTGATATTTTCAGTAGATTATTTATTAAGCTTTGACTCTTCTGGGAATTAAAGTGTTCTCGATACTTACTGTAATTCTTTCAGTAAATTTCAGTAGAGGCTGTGATTAAACAATGATGTGTTAGGCTTCGGTTTCCTGTTGTAACTTTTAAGCATGTGGACAGTCCCACTGACTTTGTGGTGGCGGTGGCGCTGACACTGGTGTTACTGTGTACTTACTAACTTCAAAATTTTCATTTCAATGTTTGTAGTTGGTGTATGAATTTTTCCTGAGGTTTTTGGAGAGCCCGGATTTTCAGCCTAGCATTGCAAAGCGATACATTGACCAGAAATTTGTACAGCAGGTAAGTAGGGTTTTCCCACCTCCAGATTTAAAGATCACTTCTCAAGCTTAACTGAACAGATGACTGTACAGCTAAGGAGATATTAAATGTTGACAGAGAGTTAACATTTTAGCTGTTCTAACAGTGGTTTCTACCAAATGCTAAATAAACAGCACATCATGCCACACAGGCTGTATGTAACCGGTAACTTCAGGAACACATTTTTTCAGTTATCAACCTCAGTGCTTTGCAATGCAAGAGAGTTGCGATTTGTAAATGCAAATTGTGTGTTTAATGATTGTAACTTAGTTCCAATCATATCAACAATGTGCTACTTAAATTGTAGTGTGTTTGTTTTTTTCTTCATAGATGTATCATGGGAAAACTTACAGCAAAGTTTTTTCTTGTAAAAAAAGCTTGTACAATAAGCTGTACTTATTGTATGTGAAATGTGTTCTAACATCTGTGAACTTGGGACTAGGTAGTGTTACTCTCTTTACTGTTGTATTAACTACAGAAAGAGACTCAAGTAAGGAAGTACATAAGAAAAACATGCTTTGCTATGCACTGTAACTATGAGCAAGAAAGTGAAGTGAGATTTTGTTTTAAATGCAGCTTTTCAGGGAATTAGGCTGTAGAATACCATAACAATTTGTGTCCAAATTGTTGGATTTGGGCATTTTTTGGGATTGTTTTTACCGTGACCGAATGCTTGCTTGTCAAGGAACAGCTCAGTATCTGCAGAGTGAGTGCTGGCAGGCCAAGACTGTACAGCAATGAAAAGTGAAAACATAGATGGATGCTTTCACTCTCCACCTTCAATAACTGCATTTAATTTCCACTTGTTTGGTTTTACTGTTCTCGTTTATAGATTTTTTCTTTGTCTTCTTCTCTGTTTTATTTGATTTTCCCACAAAATTCTGGCCTGAAGTTGCTGCTGGCCGTGGGTATCCAATTTACTAATTGACCTGTGGTTTTTAAGAGGCATGCTGCAGAGTTCCAGTTCCTGACGTTTCACTTGGTCTTTCTCTAGAGTAGAAGAAAAACAATGTCATGAACAGCTTGCTATATACGGAGAAAAGTGGAGTAGTGACCCTGAGAAATTCCTTCTAAATATAAAAATGAAATGGGCCTGAACGAAGGTCCTGAGCAGCTGTTTCCAGTCCCTTGTGCTGCCCAGGGTAGCTGTCCCTAAGCTTGCAGACCGGCACTGAGCAGGAGACTGGAGTTACTGCTTGAGCCAAGTTACTGACTTGGCTCAGCAGTTAGCATTTCTGAATGTGCTCTCACTTAGGCATGCAGGGGAAAAAAAGAAAAAAAAAAAAAAGCTAAAATAATGGTCTGTAAAGGAAATGGAATAGCTTTTGATGTCTTCAAGTGAGTACGGTCTTTTCTGTATCCTTGGAAAATTTTCTACAAGAAAAAAAATATGTGGAAAATCTTGCTAGCTTATTGTGTTACTGAGTCTGTATTAGCAGAGAATTGTTTCATAATTGCATATATTATGCTTATTTTATACACCCCTCTTCTTCTCCCTATCATTTAATCATTAATCGTGATTAATGTAAGTAAGGAACAAAACCAAACATGTTCATTACTTAATATGAGGAAAATGGGAGTTGGGGAGTGTGAAAGGTGTGGGGTTTTTAAAAAACAAAACCCAAAAAAAGCAGGGGGGCAGGGAATATTGGTAGCTGATTTGGACAGAAATGAACCAATTTCTACTCACAGTGACTTCTTTTTTCCTTCCCCTGTCCCCAGCGGCTCATTTTTAATGCAGTATCATTCTGTTAAATGCATCTCTCCCTCTTCTCCCCCTGAGGAAATGTGTATGAGTCTTATCATCTACTTATCCTGCAAAATGATTCTGCAAAGAATTATGCTTTTGCATAACCTTCAAGACACAAGTAGCTTTTTGAGATGAGTAGTACAGGATTTTAATTAAGAAATTTTAAATAAGTGACACAGATTTGATTTGTTCTGATATCTTAAAGACCAAGTGTAAACCACTTATCTGAGGTTCGATAATCTCATTCTTAAAATTTCGTTTTTATTTCGACAGTGTAACAGTTGTTGGAATGGCTTTAGTATCTATTTAGATAGACTTTTGAAGGAAATAATTTTAAAGAAAAAAACAGCTTTTATTAAAAGTCTAATTTTGCAAATATAATATTGACATCTAAACAGTTATTTCTGTTAAACTAATTTTTCTAATATAAACTTGTAAATTTAAAGATAAAGCTCAAACCGGTTAGTAACGTAACAAAACTTGAGTCTTTCAAAAGTAACACATTTTAATTTAATTTTTTAAGTTGTTGGAGCTCTTTGATAGTGAAGACCCAAGAGAACGTGATTTCCTAAAGACAGTTCTTCACCGAATTTATGGAAAGTTCCTCGGTTTAAGAGCATTCATCAGGAAACAGATAAACAACATTTTCCTCAGGTATGCTGTATATAGGTGTGTGTGTGACTAGGTTGAGGAGTATTTTATCTCGCCTTTGTGGTCTAGGTCTGCAATGATTAATTCTTGAAATAAAAGGACCTTGTTTTGGTCTGTGATCTGGCTTTCAAATATTTAAAGCTTATTAAAAGTTTGGGGTTTTTTTCTTGTTTTGTTTTTCATCTCTGATCCTTTGTTTTGATTTTTGATGGTTGTCTTTTTTGTAACAGGTTTATATATGAAACTGAGCACTTCAATGGTGTTGCTGAACTTCTCGAGATATTAGGAAGGTAAGTTTCATCTGACACAAAAATATAAAATGTTATTGTGGTTGTTTGTTTCAGCTTTCTTGCTTTGGGAATGAAGGGGGGAAAGAATTATTACAGCAACAAGTGATGAAGTGCAATCACTGATATAATCGAGCACTTCACTGGGTTATCATGTGAATATCAAATTAGGATATAGAGTAAAAATTACTATTTTTTGGTGCAAATTTTAAAGATGACTGGCAAAATATTTCCCAAGGGTCCTTGTTTGTTAGGAATATCTACTCTTGCTTCTCTTACATCTAATAGATAACTTGTTCTTTGATTCAGAAAATAAACGTTAACTTTTGCCCTCATGCTGAATGAAATGCTTTAATCTTCAGCAGGCTGGGTTTCTTAAATTCTGCTCAGGAAAGCCTTGCAAATGCTAGGATCTTTTAGTTATCTTTTTTTTTTGACATAATTTCAGTAATTTAATTTTTAACTACTGAATTTTTTACTGTTTTTGCAACGTGTTGCAGTATCTTACTGTTTTTCCAAAGCTGTCACATATATTTCACAGTAATATTACTGGTCTCACTGAAAATGCAAACAGTGTAAAACTATTGTGGAACAAATTTTCATGAAAACAAGTGGAAGTGATACTGTTATTTTCTCAAATTTATCTAAAATATAGGAAAAAGGCAAGTGAAACCAAACCACCTTGAAGGACTTTTGTGTTGTACAGCTCATCAGCTCATTACTAATTGATGAGACATCTTTTAAACTTTGGTTTTGGAGGGAGACGTTGTTTAACAATCTCAAAACAAATGTTTGAACTGCACTGTTAAAATAGTTCAAAACTTTATGCCATCTATTTAATTTTCTCTGGAAGTTGCTAGTGATAGGGGGTGAAATAGATCAGCTTCATGATGCACCTAAGCTTTACTGTTAGACAGCAAGAGTTCCTGTGGTTGATATTACTTAATGGAGGTCTCAATAAAAATAATTCAGCTTGTCTAATTAGTGTTACCTGATTCTGCTTTGGTTCTCTCATTTTCCTGCCAAGAGTCTAAGCTTACACGATACCAAAGCTTTTAGCAGTTGTGCATATGTACAGCTATTTTATGGGTTCAAAGTAATCGGGTTTAGAAATTGAATCAGGAATTGAGTATCTATTGAATTTAGAGAAAATCTTGACTTGCTAGGAAAAAATTATTTTTAAATAAAAATAAATCCTGCTTATTCATGTTTTCAGTATTATCAATGGTTTTGCACTGCCACTGAAAGCAGAACACAAACAGTTCCTTATGAAAGTTCTGATTCCCATGCATACTGCAAAGGGATTAGCTTTGTTTCATGCACAGGTAAGCTTTTGCCTATTTTTAAGTGGTGGGGGGATTTTTGCATTTGTATTTGAAACTAATTAAGTTTAAAGCAGTACATGTTACAATATCAATATTCCAAAATATTTGCAAATTCAAAAAAGATCTGCAAGATCTTATGTCTAAATGTTAACTTGGAGATAATATTGAGCATATATTAAAAGTGAAGGACTGTAACAGCGAGTCAAAGTCACGTCAATTGCAGTGGGAAGCTTTTTTTGCTTGTTAGGCTTGTCACACTTTAGGCTTCATTTAATCCCAGGACCTTGCTCTATTATCACTTCCTTTATGTAACCTAAATGCTGTGTATAAGGGGACCTTGAGTAAGGCCAGGTACTTATTTCAGAAGTGCTTTTTTTATTTCTAAAACCATCCAAGTGATGGGGAGGGGAAGAGAGTGGGGATATAAATGGCAGAAATGTATAGTAGCTCTCTGGATCAGCTAGAAATTATGTAGATCCATGACATGGTGTCAGAAGGCTTCAGTTCTTTGACTTCCATTCTTACACTTGGCACAGATGTTCAGCATTTTATTTGAGGAATAATGTATATCCTTTCCAGACATACAGCACTTAAGTATTGAATACATTTGACACAAACTTGCAAGTAATTCTGCTGTTGCTAATTAAAACCTTGCTTTGTTAATTTCAGCAGCTCATTAATACAGCTCCTTGTAGACTAAAAATACAAGGAAATGAGTTTCTAATTAAAGTCAAATCATTATGACTATATAGCCTACAAACAGGATCAAGTCAAGAGCTTAGTTAATTTCTCATTCTCATATAAAGTTTTAATTTCATTAAATCATGTGTCTTTGTGGCTTATTGCTATGGAATGAGTCAGTAATATGAAAGGGACCAATTGCTTCCCAAAGGTGCTCTCACTGGTAGATCAGAAGAACAAGCTGTCCTTTCTTCTGCCGTACCTTTAATCCAGTTCGTGGGCATGTGAAAGGGTCCAATAGGACCAATTCAGCTGTACTGTGTACCTGGAAGTAGCATTCAGTTTGGTGACCAGGCTGCTCATCTGTCCCTTCATAAACCACTAGTGCCATGTGCAGCACCAGCCCTGTTTCTGGTTTCCTACTATCCTGGAGGTATAAACCAGCATTAAATCTGCTTTGCCATCAGGAGTGGCCTGCTTGCTTTGTTGCTACAGCACAAGTTAAGCCTACCCTTAAAAGTTAAAGCCTCAAAGCTGAATTAAGTTTGAGTCTTTGTGTCTTTGAACAATAAAGCATTACTCTACAATGTATATAATGAGTTTCTATGAGATTAATGTGTGACATTCATTATTTTTTGAATCTACGCATGTGTCCTTAGCCTAAGGGTAAAAGAAGTAAACTTAGATGTGTTGTACAATGCTTACAATGCTGTAATTACATCTCCTTTGGGGAGATGTACATGCTTTGCACATAAGTGATTTTTTTTTTGTCTTTATTTTGTTTTTTGTCTTTATTTTGTGAGACGAGAAATACCGTCACTTCTTAAAATGAATCTTAATGGAATCTATGATTGCAACTCCTTTAGTCATATGGTTATTGCATAGTTTCTGTACAGGGCAGAGGTGTGCTAGTTTAGTTACTTAACTGTGTGCTAAATAATTGAACAATAAGTCATTATAGAACACACAATGTCACACTTTGGCTTGTGAAGACCCCTGGACAGAAATCTCTGGAGAGCACACGGGTGACTTCAGCACCTTACGCTTCCCACATTCCACCCACTCTTCCATGGGCATTTGTTGTTGGGCACCGCTAGGGACAGGACACTGAGGTGGACACGTGCTGCCTGGGCTCTTGTGGCCACATAATACGTGAAAATTCTTTCACATGTAATCTTACTGCTGAATGTTGTGTGCTTAGATGTCTAGCACTTGAGCAATGTGTGCTCAATCTTGTATTAAAGCTGCTTTTTTTTTTTTTTTGACTGAAAGCATCACCTTTCTTACCCCAATGTAGATGTTTGAAAATGGTAGCTTTGTAATTTTAATACAGGAATGTATGTTGAGAAAAATCTGTCTGGATACTGGATCTGAGTTAGGGAAATACCTGTCAAGCTTAAAAATAATTTTCTTGTAGGATGAAAAAACCCAAGGCTTTTGGTATGCAGGAAGTTTTTATAAGATAGAGCAGGCCTCTATATCTTGCTGCTTTAATTGCTGTTTTGTTTAGTTTGGAAGAATCCTAAATGGCTGTGTAGGGGTGTTTTGGGTTGGGTCGTTGTTCATCTGTCTGTGTCTGTCCATCCCTCCCCTGATCTGAAGTGCTTCCATTATAAGTTGTGATGTTTAGTTAAGCTACAATGTCTAAACACTGTCTGTTTAACCTAAATAATCATATGACTTACATTCTAGCTCGCCTATTGTGTTGTACAGTTCCTGGAAAAGGATACAACTTTAACAGAGCCTGTAAGTGGTTTTTTTTCAGTTAAATGTTTTTCTATTTTTAATGTCAACTAAATATTTCAGTGCGGCTTGTTACAGTTGTACAGAAGTGCTATCTGTGCTATTTTGATTAATGGTCCATAGGCTTTTTTTTTTTTAATTAAATCTAGGACAGCTAAGAAAGTTCTGGGGTTGAAAACTCAATTATCTCTAACCTGTGACCAAGACAGAGCACACATTTAAATAAAAGTTTGAACCATCGATACATGCAAATTACTGCATATGAGAAAGCATCTAACAACGGCATTCCCTCCTGATAAGAACTAAAACTTCAATATTTGTGGAGTTGATGGCTTGTGCCTAGACGTTGCATAAAGCTGAAATATGTCAGGGAATAAACATTCCCAAAATAAAGGCTGGAAAGAATAACAGCACTTTATTTAGGCAGAAAGAACTCTTGAAATTCCAAATGTGATGTTTCTGTTCTGTCTCCACTTCTGGGGTGCCTCTTGGCCGTTACAATACAGATACTTCAGGCATCAGTGGCCTTCGCCAGACTGACTCTCCCATGATCCATATTGACAGCTCAGCTGAAAACGGGGTTGTAGGGCTTTGTGCAAAGGCTTTGGCAATGCCCCTAAAAAAGAACGTAGGCTCAGGGCAGTGCAGCAGCTCACGGGGACACAGGTTGATGCCAGACCAGCTAGAACAGAAGCTGGTTTTAGTTGGACAGCCAGAAATCTTTCTGTTAAGCCCATGTTGATATTTAAATACTTTATCCATTTTTGTGACAGAAAAATGAAGAGCTTTTGTAAAATCTACATTTTTCTGTAAGGAAAAAAAGGTAAACAGCTTTGTGGAAACAACATAGAACTTCACCAGTCTCGGTGGAAGCTTGTTTTCTGTGCAGCCACTGGGGTATTGGTGTTCCTCATTGGAAGACAAGTTACTCTGTAGGTGGTGGAAGGTGGTCGACCTGGCTGTCTATACGTTTGCCTTGTCTGCTTGAAGCATCTTCTCTCTCCCCATCCTGCAGTGCTGCTAGCTGCACTGGTCAATAAGCTTATTTCGTTGGGTAGGGTGAGGGGGAAGGAATTACATAACCCTTACCAAGCCTTCCTTAAGCCAAGGTATGAAACAACCCACCAATTTTGACAGTTAAAGTTGACATGTGAGCAGAAAACGTGTAGTATTACATAAAAACCTGCAAGATTAGTGACGACATGACAAAGTCAGAACTTCCTGATACAAATTTACAGAACTGTGATCCAGAATCCATGCCCGAACTCTGAAGTGAAGAAGGCAGGGCCTTTGAAGGAGGGGTTCTGTAGTGCAAAACTAGATTACGGTATATACAATTCTCATCGCCTCTTAATCAGCAAAGATGAATTCAGAATGGAGGAGATACAAGAACTCACTGCAGAGTCAATGCCTGTGCTTGCTTTGATCATTACTCTGAGCATATAGTAAAATTGACTTTATAAAGTTAGTAAGTGAACCTTTAAGAAACTTTCTGAAATGCTCGAAAAGTAAATGCTAAAATTTGGGGCGACTGATGAGATAGCATTTGGAATTTTTCTTGGCTTTAGGCCAAGTA
This sequence comes from Pedionomus torquatus, assembly GCA_013398155.1. NCBI lineage: Eukaryota > Metazoa > Chordata > Aves > Charadriiformes > Pedionomidae > Pedionomus > Pedionomus torquatus. Next base: position 38,236 of record VZRU01002380.1, read on the forward strand.
ATATTTCAAGAGCTCCATCAGAAGGCTGTCTTCACAAGTACCTTACTGTTATTTTTCTGGCAGGAATTGTCACTCGGGGTCAATTTAGAGGACATTCAATCTGAGCTCTTGTAACTCTGGTAGTCTGCCTTAGGTCAGTCCTGATGTTTGCAGAGCTGACAAGAGGAGTTTGTTACCTAACTCTGCTAAGTGCAATGGCCTTTACATTGAAGAAATCAGGCTAAATACACAGCCCTTGCATGCAAGATGTATTTTCTAGCAGGTACCTACTGTTCTAAGCCAACTTCATGGGTTTTTTGTAGCTCAGGGAGGATTATTAATCTTAAGAGTTTGGTGTAGTAAGAGCAGCAGGATTTCAGATCTGTGATTGTGTTGAATATTTCTTTGAATAAAATCTTTGAACATAAATGTGCATGTATTAGCTTTCTAATAGGAAAATGTAGTCAAGCTGAGAACTGATAACTCTCTCCAAGGAGCAAGGAAGAGGTTTCTTGTTGTGGTCTGCTCTGTTGCACTCGGAATGTGGGGGGTTTTTTTTGGTTTTTTTTTTAATCAAGCTGAGAATATGAGTCTGTAGCAAAGTATATTCATCACTCTTACAATAACAAGTGCTGGAAACTGGCCTCTTCCAGCTAATTCAATTTTATCCTTTTGAGACCAGTAAAGTCGTGTTCCAATTAGGGCTGTGTGGTAGGTTCTCACAGCTTTTCTTTGGCAACCTGGCCTAGTGGGAGGTGTCCCTGCCCATGGCAGGGGGGTTGGAACTCGATGATCTTTAAAGTCCCTTCCAACTCTAACCATTCTATGACATGTGCTTGTCTGAAGTTTTTTGGCTTACTTGCTTTGTTCTGGGGGGAGGGAAGGTGTCGCCAGAATGAGCTATTATACCTGTAAATGTTTGGGTTTGTTCTTTAAACTTTGAATAGTATATAACTATCAGCTAATTAACAGAAAATGGCCTCAGATTTAAAGTGTATTTACATAGACTACACTAACTTGTGACTCTAGAGAAACAAGTGCAAGTAATTCATGCAAATCTGACTCCCTGGGGGTGGAGGAAAAGCTGGTTAGTGATGGACCAGCCAGATCAGGTAAGGGCAGTGAAACGGGGGAGCTCAGAGTCTCTTTCCCCATCCTTGGACAGAGACCAGGCCAGGCCAGGGAGGGATCTCTGCCTCCCTGGGCCAGGTTTCAAAATTGCCACCTGTGTGTGCTGACCCAGGCCCCTGTGCTCCTTCAGCAGGCATCAGGTGATGGTGTTGGCAGTTCAGTTGTCTGTAGCTTTCAGCCAGCTGGGTAGAACTGTGTGGTCGAGGACCTGTGAGGGATCCGTTCTTCCCACGTAACTTGCTTTCTTCTGGTGGATTTGAGCGTAGGACTTTACCAGCTGCCTGAGGTTTCTGCATTTGCTCAGTGTCATGTGAAGTGACAAGTCAGTCTTGTAGCAGGACATGTGTGTGTCCTAGGATAAAGACTTAAAGTCATATTAACTTTTTCTCTGGAAAGGCACTTTTGATAGTTCACATAGTTGTGAATAAAACAGCCAGCTGGGAAGCTGGAGGAAAAAAATAATCAAAAAAAATAATCAACATGGCATGTTACCTGAATGGAAGGTATTCCAATAGTTGAGTATGTTTTATGGTTGGATATGATCAATTAGGTGGTGGTGTACTATAAAAAAAACAGAGGTCCTTTCCTCAAAATTCAATTTTATAAGGCTCTGAGAATGTTTCTGCTTCAAAAACATAGTTGCGGTTTTCCCTTTTTTTCTCAGCCAGCATTACTTTTGTAAATGAGATGCCGTGTCCCATGTTTGTTTCTAGGAAACAGGCCTCCAGCTCCTCTTTGTCGTGCCTCCGCCTCCTTCCTCTTGGGGGCTGTACTTTCTAATTAAGTTTCCCGAAGTTTTTTTTATTCAGTAGACACTGGAATATATTTCCTCTGTAAGGTCACATCCGTTTAGTTGGTTGTGGGGTTTTGCTGTGTTGGGTTTTTTTTAAATTACTTTGTTTTGCTTTTTAGTTTTCAGTCTTTAATACTTCATATTTTAGAAGAAGAAAGGAAGTGGCAGAGGCCGTGACTCCCCTCTGTAGCCCTGTTGGTGCAGTCAGTGTGCACCACTTGCTCCCAGGCTTCAGCTTGACAGCGGCTGCTCCCCAAAGGCGGGAGGGAGTTAGAAGAGAAAAAAATGTTCTGGGAAATCCAGCTACAGGGGGAGTTCACTTTGTTCTGTGATGCTTGGGGTGTTATCGGCATCTTATCAATTAATATATGTACTGGGGTGGGAGCAGAGGCAAGGCGGCATTTATTTTTGGTGGAAGTCTGTTTAGCTGTGCTCAGTTTTCATCGAACCTTTGGCTAAGAAAAGCAACCTCATGCTTTTTGTAATAGTCTTACCAAATGTGTAATAGAAACTTGTTTAGCTTTAACGTTTCTCTTTTTAAACATAGGTAATCAGAGGACTGCTCAAATTTTGGCCAAAAACCTGCAGTCAGAAGGAGGTTGGTTTTTGTCTCTTGCTTCTTGTGTCTGCTGCGATGCCGGGCGCAACGGGGTGGGTGGATACACTTCGCCGCTGCTCTTGCGTTTCAACTTGCACTTCTCAACGTTTCTCGAGTTGCCCACCTTGGTCCTGTGACTCAATGCCATTGTTCTGTGTGTCTGTTCTTATTATGGTGTCACTAGGTTACTAGTTAAGGTACTGTGTAGAGAAACAATTTGGTGAGGTGAGCAGTATCTCAGTAGCTCTAGCCCAGGTGAAGGCAATCATCTGCAACGTGATACAGGACTAGGAACTGGGATAGGCAGTAAGCGCTAAAAATCAGGAGTTTGATATGTGCCACCACTTTCCACCCCCTGGGTAGCTCTTCAAAAGTGGGGTTTCTTAAGAACTGTTGTCCCAGTTGTCAGTGGTATTAAATGTTTCTGTGCCACCTGCCCAGTGTTCTGCTGGTTGTAATTGAAAACAGGAATTAACTATTTACCACTTCGAAAGCTACTTTGGAGATCTCAGATAACGGTAATCTCTGCAGCCATCCTTGAAGAAATACAGTGTTCTGGTGTGGCTTTTTTCACTGTAAAAACCCATCCTCTGCCAGAGCAGCTCTGTGTTCAGAACATGTACACAAAGGAACTCCTCTCAGGTGTGAGCTGTTTGTTACCTGAGACCTGAAACTGATGATTGATGACTTTCAGGCTGCAAAAAAACCCCTCTGGATGTCTCATGTGTTGTAATTACAGGCCGTGTTGCTTGCAGGATTCATGATTAATGTATAGGCTGTATTTTGCTCGTTTCTGTTTACGGCAGCAATGTAAAACATTCTCATGCTTTTTGATACATTTCTTTTTTGCAAACAGGTAATGTTTTTAGGTGAAATTGAAGAAATCTTAGATGTAATAGAACCAACACAATTCAAAAAAATAGAAGAGCCTTTATTTAAGCAAATATCCAAATCTGTGTCAAGTTCGCATTTTCAGGTAAAAAAAACCAAACAAAACACATTAAAAAAACCCCACCAATTTGTAGTAATTTATTTTGTGGTTGTTGACCCTTGAACTTTGTCTTTCAGGTTGCAGAAAGAGCTCTGTACTTCTGGAATAATGAATACATTCTTAGCCTGATTGAGGAGAACATTGATAAAATTCTACCAATTATGTTTGGCAGTTTATACAAGATCTCCAAAGAGCACTGGAATCCGTATGTAACATTTAACTTCACCTATAGAACCATAATTAAATCGTCCACTCTTTTGGGTTTGTTTCCCAAGCCTGTAAATGTGACTTCATTTTTACTTTAATGAGATTACGGGTGCCAAAATGGAAGTTGTTTCCAGCGCTCTCTTGCTTTCGCTGTTCCACACTGCTGTGACGGACAACTGGGATTTACTGAAAGAGTGAGGAAATTGGATGACGGTCTCTTCATACTGTAATCACATTTGATCTTATGCTTTAATTAAAAATGTAGATGAACAGTTTCCAATGGGTGCTTCTGCTATAATTATGCTTTGCTCTCCTTTACTACTTAAGATGAACAAAATTCTGTCGATGTCTTCATTAAGTAGCTGTTGCTGCCCGGTGAGGTAAGAAGGGGAAAGCCACTATAGAGAAGAGCAAGACCTTCCAGTACAAAGGATGGTGGGATTGAGACATGAGTGACGAACTTTATATTTAATGCCACAAGTTAAATGTTAGTATTTCTATATCACCTTTGAAAGAAGCACCAATTACATTGAAATGCTAAAAAGCAAAGTTAGGGTCCAGCACCCTGAGTGGAGTTGCCAGTCAATTTGCAAAGGCCAGGGTAGGCAGGAGCCTTCCACAGCTTTGAAGTAAATCAGGTGCCCCGTTCTAAGCCCTTGCAGGCTCGGAAATTATTTTGAATTTGTCTAGATGGGGTGTGCAGTTGCACATTTACCAGCTGAGGCTGAATCTACATTTTATGGAACTAGAGCTTTAATAGTACCTGGGAACTCAACAAATTTTGGAGGGTGTCTCTTTCCCCAGCTGCAGAAGTTGCTCTTTTTGAAGGAAGTGAAAGACATGGGGTAGCTGGATACTTTGAGGACTGGGAAACTTGGAAAAGAAAGTATTTGTTTTAACCTGGTTTTGAAGGCAGAGAAACGTGCTTCTGTCCATCAGGCTGTCTGATATGGACTTTACTCGCTGAACATCAGGCTTTTCCTCTCAGAAACCCAAAACCCCAGATAAGCTTTTGTTTTCAAACCATGTGAAAGCCAGTGTTCAAAACTAAACTTGCGTAGATGGGCCAAGTGTGCTGTGTGCTCTGAGTGAGCATGGGGCCGCTGGTGGAATCTCAAGGTGGAATCACAACGGTGGATTCTCTGGTGGAATCACAACTGACATGGTGTATTGAAAAGGCGGGCCTGGTCCTTTGGTCACTTCCTCAGATTTTCCTTCCGTTCATTTTCCAAGGTTACAAGACTCGGGGCACCCTTGCTCTGCAGCCTCACAACCAACACTGCTGTGTGGAGGTGAACTGCCAGCAAGGGGAGAGATGGGGAAGGCAGATCGCCTACTTTTCTGATTAGTGAGAAGCTTAACAATAGGCACATTCTTAATGTTTAATTTTATTGCTACTTTTGTTTTTCTTTGTATAACTAAGAGGGGCTTTAAAGGAGATAATGTATTTAAGATAACATAGTGAAGTAGGAATAGCTTCACAAAAAGAAGATCAATACTGGAGGTGGAAACACGGACGGCCACGTAAGACACAGCCAGTGTTGCTCAAGCCGTTCAGTTTCTTGCAGGTACAAAGATACCAGAAACTACAGTCCAATGTTCTCTGTTCAGTTCTCTTACTGGGGCCTGTGCAGCAAAACTGGTCTGCTGCCCAAAAACACTCCCGGGAGAGCTTTTAGTGGCTGTATTCAACCGTGTGTCCGCGCTTCCTCTGCCACATTCTTTTGCCCAGGCTTGAAGCCATTAGCCAGATGTCTATTTTTCTAGACTCGTGTGTTTCATCACTCAAATACTAAAACTTAGTTAAGTTAAAACTCAATTTACTTAACGTTAACATAATCGAATGGCTTCATAGTACAGCTGCACTACTAATAATTATATCCTGTGCAATTACAAGAGTCAGGAATTTAAGGTTAAACTGCCATTTCAGAAAACATTTAAATATGCAGTTTAATTTACAGAGGAAGTTATAGTAAAGGATTTTGCTTAAGAAACCCACTGACCCTCCAGTAGTATCTTATTTAAGAAGCTCTGAGTCCAAAAAAGAAATTGGACACCTGCGTCCTGAGATTAATTTTGAGTAAATCTAATGAGTTTTTTCCTTCTGTTCTAGAACAATCGTGGCACTGGTATATAATGTGCTGAAAACCCTGATGGAGATGAATGGCAAGCTTTTTGATGAACTTACAAGCTCATATAAAGCAGAAAGACAAAGGTACCGATTTCTTTTTCTTCCATGTGCATCTTGATTAATACACATCTAAAAGGTGCCAGCTGAAAGGAAATGAAAGTTGTGGCTGTGGGGTTCTGCAGTGGGGCAGGTATTTGCTGCTGGCTGTCACCTGAGTAGGAGGCACCCTTGGAGGAGCGTTGGCAGGAGCTGAAGTCCAGGGAGGTGGCAGGCAGGTCCTGGGCCTCATTCTGCCTGGGCAGGGAGAGCTTGCTCTGGTGTGGTAGAACTGGGCTCTGCTGCTCCAGGGGTGCTGTCTGAAGGCAGCTCAGCTGGAGATACCCCATAGCTCAGCTGAAACCTCTCTCAACTGCCAACCAACCCAGCAGGGCTGTCATGGTAAGGGGGGACAGCGTGTGCCTTACCCCAGGCTGGCTGAGACCATGTGCTGAGTCTCCTGTCAATAGTTGTGCTTTCCTCCCCCGGAGGCGCTTAGTCCCTTCATTTGTTTACACCTGATAAAGAGCCTCCTTAGAACTGCAGTCATCTGTGCAAAGCCCCGCCGCACCAATCGTCCCAGTTTGTTGGAGCCAAGTTAGAGTTTTACTGCTGACTGGTATTAGTCTGTACCCTCACTTTTTAATAGAGGAAGCTGCCTCTAAAAATAGCTTTGGAGAAAAACAATAGGAGTTGCGAGACGTAAATCGCAGTGGTTAAGTAACTGCATCTCCACTTGAAACAGCTGAAACGGATCCTGTCTCTTTTCTACAGAGAGAAAAAGAAAGAATTGGAACGCGAAGAGTTGTGGAGAAAGCTAGAGGAGTTAAAGCTGAAGAAGGCGATGGCAGAGAAGCAGAACAGCACTCACAACGTGCTCAATGCACACAGTACAAGTGCCAAATAAAAGAAATGACCACCTCTACTCGGCAGACACTTTTTTTGTACCCTTTTGAAATATATAAGGATTTGCAAAAGAAACCTCATCAGTATAATAGAAACAGCCAATTTTTTTCTCTGGCAAGTGTAAAGATTTGAATTTAAATACAGCAGTTAAGTGATGTCATTACCACAGTATATTGTAAATTTGTCTAATTATTGATATACTGTCACTTCCAATGTTTCATAGAACTGAATTATCATCCTTAATGAGTGAAATAATAACGGGAGTGGTGAGAATTATGACTTGAATTTTTGATTGTGTTGCACATAGGTGGTATAGTTTGCTATGTACATTTTTTTCCTTGTTTTATATGTGCTTTTCACATCGCTGCATACTTTGGTTAAGGTGATAGGAAAGGCTTCTAATTGTGCTGTATTTTCTCAAATAAAACCAAGGTACGTTACCAGCAACTCGAGATACTCGGTATGTACCCTCTCCAGCATTGGCAGGAATTCAGATCTGGTGCTGTCCCTGAATTCCTGATTGGAATCGGAGCTAGATTTACAGAACGCTCACATCATGACAAGGCAAAGCAGGGAGAGAAGGTCAGCTTGAACAGGCGGGGATGGTCTCTGCGCCCAACCCATCACTCGGTGAGTGCCTCTGCCCCATTCTTGCTGCCTGGTGGTCCTGGGCTACATAGACATTTCCTCCTGCTGCAGCTGAGGATGGAGCTTCTTCCAGAGAGCCCATCAATGATGCTCCTCATCAGCCCAAGGACTGCCTGCAGGGTAGTGCCAGTCTCCTAGAGACCTTCTTGGGGGTTTCTGCATGAGTTTTTAGCATCTTGGGGACTGAAGAATGAGACCAAAATTGGATTTATATTTTTTTTTTTGTTAGTAAGGAGGGAAGGATGTCAATAAATAGTTCCTTGTTTTATTTAAAGAAAATGCAGTCTGTTTCCTAAAGGTGGAAAGCTGACAATAGAAGTCTTGTCTGTTTACTTGATCAAGTATTTTTCACATCTTTTATCAGAGTACCATTCCAATCTCTTAAATTGCAGTTGTGTGGAAAACTTTTGTAATGAAAGATCTTTGGGGAATTGAGCAGCATTCAATAAAGTCTCTATGTTTGTATTTAGTGCTGTATATCACATCTTTTTGCTTACAAAGAACAGGTGAATTAGAATGGGTTTTACAAACAACCTTTTAACTGAATAACCCGTGGCTTTTCTCTGAGTGGCCGAAGTGTAGGAGTTTCAGGCCCCTGGGCTTTCATTTGCCTGTTTTGCTTCTGTGCTGGTCGGAGCTGCTGAGGCAGGGGTTTTACCGGCCACTGGGCTGCTTTTCTGCTTGTGGGTCAAGCAGTTTTCAGAGGGGGAAAAAGTTTTTGTATTTTTGTTACTTTGTTTTTGTCTTTATGAGATTGTGTTTCACAGAGGAAATGGGAGTAACACTGCCTGAAGGGGTGTACGCTTGTCGTAACTCCATCTGATGGAAACTAATTAGTTGCTATGCTTTGCGTGTCAGCTTTATATAAAAAGACTACATAATCAGCTGAGCAAAGCAGACTGCCCAAAATTCGGGGAGGTAAAAATCCTTTACTTTTCTTGGTGCTTCCTGACATTAAACATTGTAGGGCCAGCGCTGGAAGGAGGTGACTGTCACGTGGTCGCCCTTTACCTCAGTTTAGTTCTTTAGTATGCTTTTTCCCATGGAAGAATAAAAACCTCAATTTGAGATGTAAAATATTCTCAGCTGCCCTGCAGTCTAAAGGAAGTAAATTATATGCAAATTAGGGAATCTAACACCTTGCAGTGGTACAGAGACCAAATCACTTGCATTCGTAATGGAATTGTTCAAAAGCTACAAGTAAGGACATCAAGTAAGTATCAGAAAACCACCAGAGTAGCTGTAAGAGGCTGTTTCAAACAAACTGAGCAACGCTTTCTCTTAGAATCACTCCTATAAATAGGTATATAAAAGAAAGGGTTCTTGGCTGGAATTAGTTGATCTGCTCTAATAACAACATTTCCTTATAAAACAAAAGATCTTGAGAACTGAGATGCAGTAACTAAAGCTGACTACTCTGGTAATTTATTTTTTAAGAAAGTCTATTAAATACCACAGAAAGGAGCACATCCTTTATTTAACCACATCTCCTCATTAGCAAAAAAAACCCCAAAGAACAAAAAATGCAGTTGTTTCTAAACATTTTTGTGAAATCCAAGAAATGGCTGACGTAATATCATTTATTAAAGGACCACTGGGGTGTTGTCTTTGTCTTCCCTGTAGCCCAGCCCTCGGCAGTGGGGGGGTTTAATTATTTTTCTCTCTTCACTAGTGCCCTGCCCCCTCCCCATTTCTTTCCCATTCCGAGGGATGAAGTAGATCTCCAACAGTTTGCTTCGACAGGGCCGTGTCTGGCCTTTGCTACTCCCTTTGTGTTGGTAGCACCAACAGAGGAGCTGGGGCAGAGGCAAGAGCAGTCAACTGCAAGTGCCTGGTGGGCTGTAACCTCCCCATGTGGAAACGGGAGACCCTGCTGTTTTAATTATTACAGTGAATTGTTGCTCCCTTGTTTAAGGCTGTGTTTGGTCAATGTCATGCCTCGATTTGCTCTAGAAATCACCTGAAAGTAATAAATTTGTTCCAAAATGCTTCCTTAGAAGGCAAAAAATAGCAAGAGGGTGTACTTTTGATGTGCTCACTACTGTACTAATGCCTCGTTAGTAGAGGATGGAAGAAGCAAACTATGACTTGGAACAAAGCCTTCAGAGCAGAGTGGCGCAGTGCTGCCCCGTAGCCTCCGTGAGCCTGAGTCAGGCATCTAGACTAATAAGGGACTTATAAGGAAGAAAAAGACTCCACAGCAGTTAGTTAGCACACATTCTCTATATAATAGAGAATCACATTTAAATGCCAGGCTGATGAAGGACTATTTTTCACTTCCTTGGCAAAGGCTGGGGGAAAGAGGGAAGAGCAACTGCCTGAGACATGGACTTTGAAATCTGTCATCAGCTCAGATGCCCAGGTGTTGAGTTGTTTGAGTTTACTTTGAGTCAGACTCATGAGGAATAAGTTTCTGGTTTTCAGTTAATCTTGGTGGGCTACCCCTGCCTGGGCTACCTCCTGTAAGACTCCAGCTGACTGCAGGTAGTTTCAGAGAACATATACATCATCTTATTTGAAGAATTTTTTAATATTAAAGTCAATATACTTTAAATCAAAAATTACACATAATGGAATTCCAGTGTATTTTGTTTTAACACATACTTTGGAGAGGGGAGGCCAAGCTGTTTTGTTGAGTGCTTTACCTTCCACAAAACACCGTCAAGGCAATAACCGTGTTACGGTAGCAGTTGCAGGTCGTGGCTCATGCAGGAGTTAAACGTCTCCTCTTCTGAGCAGCAGTCAAACACTGTCCGTTTTTTATTTATATTGGTTTTTTTTAGAACTTAACCACTACAGTGTTGACTTTCTGAACATTACTGAATTCTCTCCTCCCTTGTTCCCTCCCATATATTGAGGTAAGCTTGTTAAATTTGGAATAGAAAAGCGTGAGTTTGTTAGACCTGTCCTAGAGTTAGCTCCTTTCTAAAGTTCAAAGGCCAGTTCACTGGGCTGTTCTTCCAGCCACCGTTTTTCCTGAAGAAAACATACCTGGTTTGCATCTTTAGTTGCTGTATTGCTGATCAAAGTTTATTCCAGCTGTTTTCTATCTCTTCTGCTACCAACAGTTAAAAGGCAGTCTCAGTTTATGTGGTTCATTACTTGACTTCTCCTCTTCAGGTGTCTCTTTCTAATTTTGATCATCCACTTAACACTCAACTTAGCAAAGTCCGCCGCCTTAAACAGAGCCAAAAAGATGCCACAAAGAAGAGCAATCATGTTCCAGGGGTTTGCTGTGATTATCTGAAAGAGATTAAAAATATTATTCCCCTCATCTGACAGCATATTATGCTTTTTCAATAATAATTCCTTTTTTTTAAGTGAAGCGTTTTGCAGCATATTCCTTCACGCTGCAATGGTGGCCTGCAGTGCCTTCTCCAGACACCAGCCTCGCACCACAGTTCTTCTGACTCCTACCATCAGGAAGAAAATACACTGTGCTAAGCTGCTGAACTCATTTTAGGTGGTGAATTGTTAAAAAAAAATGAAGAGATAATAATATTTGCAATTTCTGTGTAAATATAATACGCTATATAATTTAAAGATGTACAGAAATAAGCAGGCACATTGAAGATCTTCCAGAAAACGAAGCTAAAAGAGGCAACTACTGGAAGGCTGTAACATGCCAGGTTTTGACAGTTGCAATTGTTTCTGCAGACTTACAGTAAGTATTTTACATTTCTATATTTAATGTCATTTGGTTCAGGAGTAGTTAAAGTTTATGTGTAGTTTGCATTTCTCCTCACACCTCTAGGCACAAGGCTGACTTCTAGGATCTCAGCTAAAGCAAGCAGAGCCAGGCTTAGCAATAAAGGAGCACAGCTTTGGTTGGTGTCTGCAGCTCTGAGGGTCAGTGTGAGCACAGCTTTGGCTGGTCACCACCAGAGCCAGAAGGTCTTAACCAGGCTTTCCGTGTTTGTTAATCCTCCTAAAAGCAGCAGTGCCGGCTGCCAGTGCTGGTGAACTACAGCCTCTTCAAGAGGAAACAAGCACTCCTATTTCACTGGATCCAGGACCAGGACTGGGCTTCGGAGGCCAGGGAGCAGACTGTGCTGAGGGGGTGTCCAGTGCCAGCACAGACAGAACAGCAAGGGCACAAAGGACCAACTACCCAATCCTGCCCCACCACCACCTGCATTCACACGCTGCTTTTGGACAGTAGAGCAAGAACTCTGTGGGTTTTTACTGGGGATGGCCTTTGGTTGTCAGATAGGGCCATTTGAAATGCAAAATTTTCAGCAGATTGACTTTGTACGCTTTGCCATTGAGCGTCTTTTGGGGGGGCAATGTATTTAACCACCTCCCCTCGAACACGAGGGAAACAAGACCTAGCTCAGGTGCTTAAAGCCCATGTACCTGCAGCACACACCCACACAGCTGTTAAGCGCCCCAGGGACTGAGAGTGTTCCTGTTTGGCACATTGTACAGCTCCAGCCGCAGCACACTGAGCTAAATTTTAAAGCACTTCTGCATTTCAATGCAGTACCAAATACCATTCAAATAAGAGGAAAAAAAATGCTATTTATTTTTATTACTCTGATTTAAGTCTAGGTTTCTCACTTGTTAATTAATAAAAAAAGGTCATTAAATGAGTTTACCCGAGCACACTTATTTAAGCAAAACTCCTCTGAGTTTCTGCTTGGAATGAGGTAGAGGCATGTGCACATGCATGCATTCACACACACAAACCATGAGCACGTACAGCCAGACAATGCAAAAAGGGAGTAGCGCGTTACTCACATCTTGAACGGTCTGTATAAAAGGGTCTTTCCACTCAAATACCACAAAAAACAGCTGGTCACTTCTTGGTTTAGTTCTCTGGTCAATATAGTTAACTACACTCGTCTGGAGAGAAGGGGAAAAAAAAAAAACAACGTGCAGGTTACTTTCTTCAGCGGTGTAATGAGTTCTGCACAACAGAGAGAAGGTGAAACCAGCAGACTGTTTAGGGACTTTCAGTTCAACCTTCCTGCGCCTGGAACAGCAGGCTCCCGAAACATGGAACGGGCATTTTCCTGCATCTGGCTCACATTTGTAATCTCTTCCTATTTCCCACTTAGTAAAACACTGCAATGCTGTTTTTATAGTGGTAGCCAGGGGCTTTATTTTATTCCTTTCCCTTTCAAGAGGGGAAATTTCATTTACAAGATTCATTTACCTGCAGTAATACAGCATTTGGAAAGTTCTCATGAATGAATGCTAAACTAATTTTATTTACCAGAGAACTACATGAAGGAGGCGGGAAAACTTTTTTTTTATTTTTTTTTTTTTTAAAGTCAGTTGTGGAATAAACTAGAAGATGCCAGCAAGTGCAGAATGGAAGGGAAAGAATCCTAGCTGTTAACGATTAAAACCATAGTTCCCAATATTGCCCATTAACTAGGTTAGCGTTTGAAGCTGTCGCTGACCAGCAGAGCAGTAGCACAATTCCACAGAGCTGGGATAGCCAGTTTAAGATACCAGCACAGAACCACAGTCTTAACCACAAGTATTACAATGTCAGGCCTCAGAAAAACATGTATCTTGTAACACACAGCGTGGCTCAGAGGGGAGCTACAGCGAGTTTGTGCACAGGCAGTAACACCACCGTTTGCACTACCCCCTTGTCGCTAGGAGACAGTATGAAGTGCCCAAGAGCCAGGCAGCGACCTGACAGCAAGCACCCTGGAGTTACAGCTGGACAAACAAGGAGGGACCGCTCGGGTCTCCAACCCTCAAAGGGATATTTACATGGTGGGGTGTGCACACGGCAGGACGGCTGCTCTTCCTACATGAGCTTAATGCTGTACTGGAAACAGTGCATCCAGCAGTACCTTAGCTTCGTGTCAGGGTTGTGACAGGAACTATGGATAGGAAAAGAATGATTCAGCAGATGTTGTGTGAAGGATGACCTACTACAAAAACTTCCCATCTGACACGGTGTAGTTTCTTTACAAATAGTTGAAGATGTCTGTCAGCTTTCTCCACACACCCTGTGCTGACCAGTTATTAGGCTGTGAACACATAGAAGAAGGAGCTAGAAAACCCTATGTGTCTATTCAGAACATATAGGAGCTTCACTACCTCACGGTTTCTGGTCAAACAGCTTTGCTGCAGACTTACCCTTTACTTGTAGGGCTCATTTAATTATTGTAGTGTAACATCACCTCATTCAACAAAACTGCACCCCAGGAAAAAAAACAGTACACAAAGCTAAAGGAAGGCAATGGGAAAGGAAGAAAAGACCAATGAATGCCTACTGGGGTAGCTAGCAGACTGACTGACTGTGCTGTTTGACCTAGTATTTGTATCTGTCTTTCTGCTATGCCATCTCCCAGCTTCAGAGCTGAAAGGCTAATGGACTTCCTTATGTAATTTGAACAGATGTTGTACTGTCAAACAAAGCAAGAGTAATTTACGTCTGAGCTATTTCAACTTCTGTGGCATTATTAATAGGGATCTGAAACTTGAATTTCACCTTATACTGATTCCTATTTTCTGATTTGCTTGTTCTTGAAATAAAACACCCCCCAAAACCAAAAAACCCCACGGTGTTCACACACCCAGATGAGAAAGGCCATAACTACCAGACTAAATGAATGTTTCTGGTCACAAAGAGCTCAGCTTTTTCTAAGTTTGAGTCAGTCTTTTGTTTCCACTTTGTGACACGCTGGACTTGGGCACACAGAGGAGGACTTTCAAAAATCCTACACTAGGTAAGTCCCAAATGACAAGTGATACAGAGCTGTAGGCAATGAAGGACAGACAACTGCCGTCTGTGCTTCCGTGGCAGCAGATGGCTGATGCATCCTCTCCTCTCCAAACTAAGGCATTGGTTTGGGACTTGCATGACTTTGGGATCTGCCTCCTGCCCTCCTCCACTGGAGCAGGAGGGTACCCACCCCAGTCACAGCTCTGCTCTTCCCTTAAGATTTTGTCACATAAGGCCCTAACTGTGAGAACTAAAGACAGGAGAACTGGAGATTCTGCTTTACTTTATCTCCACCAAGTATTCTTTCCAAGTGTACCAGAGACTAAGAGACAGTGTTGCCTCTGAAAGACATATTCTCTCAAAAGGACTGCTTTTAAAAGTCTCATTTCTCATCACCAATAAGACTCTTTCTCCCGAACCAACACTGGGAGCAAAATAATAAACTCAAACCACAATTATTCTCCTGTCCGTTAGTATGAACACAACATGAACAGAAGTCAAACTCATTTCACCTCTAGCTAAGTTTGCATCTTCCACCTGCATATTTCCTAGTTTTAAATGATGCAAGAAGTTACATTACTCCTTGTTTCTAAGGTTACTCAACAGATAAAAAGCCCAAACCTAAACAAAAAGCAGACATGAGAATGCTACAAAGGATACAAGGCTCATGTTTATCTCTTCATCCTAACATCAGCCTTTGTGGTAACCTAAACAATACCCTCTTTCCAATACCAGCTATCCTTTAGACAATGCTGTTGGCAATCATTCTCCACCTTGAACTAAAGGTAGCTGTGTTAGTATTTCTGTTTATCTCTTCATACCCTTACCTCAGATTACAGCTGTCATTTATAACACATTCAAGGCCTGGATTTTTTAGCTTCCCCATTAGATGTTTTCCTGAGATGTGCCATTAGGCCATACCAACAGCCACGCACATTTATACTTTTACAGAACCTCCTCACGTTAAGAAAGAATTCAAGTAACTGTACAGCCAAGACTGCTGAGTGGCAAGTAGTGTAATGGATGCAATGAAACAAAACCCATGCTCCTGATGTTTCACTTACTGAAAGAACCAACGACCCCATTCACCCTTCTTCCAATTTGTATTGCTATTCACCCCAAGAAACAGCCTGTTGACCAGTTATCATTAAAACCATGGCAGCAACTAGTTCATAATAAACTAAGGGGTCCCAAAAACCTCTCCCCAAGAATTAATTTTTTTTCTGTTTACCTCTTGTTTGAATTCAACAGTCTCACTACCATCTTCTTCTTTTGTTTTCACCAAGGACATCTTGACCCAAGTTCGAAAGCCTCCGGAAAATTTCCAGCTGGAGTATGAACTTTCACAGTCCTTCATGAATTCTGCTTTTTCTGGACTAAAAAAAAATAAAAAAAAAAATTAAAAAAAAATAAAAAAAAGACCATTACATTACTCAGCAAGGTCCCCGAGCACTATAGTCATGAGAATGTCAGACCTTCAGGCACTTGAAAATGTGTTCACAATTCCTTTTATGTTTCAACTGCTAACAGCATATTTAAAACATCGTTAGTAGTGATATTTTCATTAATGGTAGCACTTGCACTCCCAAGTTACTAACCTCAGATCATCAATAAAGGTATTAAACAAGACTGGCCCCAGAACTGAACCCTGCAGGACACCTCTGGTGACTGGCTGCCAACTGGATTTCAACCCATTAATCACAACGCTCTGGGCACAGCCATCCACCCCGTTTTTTACACGGTGAAGAATACACTTGTCTATGCCATGATTTGTCAGCTTCTCCAGGAGAACGCTGTGGGGGACAGTGCCAAAGGCCTTACCAAAGTCCAGGTAATTGAGTGCACTGTCAGTACGTTTGCAAATGACACCAAACTAGGTGGGGGTGTTGATCTACTTGAGGGTAGGAAAGCTCTACAGAGGGACCTGGACAGGCTGAATCAAAGGGCCAAGGGCAAAGGGATGAGGTTTAAATAGGGCCAAGTGCCGGGTCCTGCATTTTGGTCACAACAACCCCAGGCAGCGCTACAGGCTCAGGGAAGAGTGGCTGGAGAGCTGCCCAGCAGAAAAGGACCTGGGGGTGTTAGTGGACAGCAGCTGGGTATGAGCCAGCAGTGTGCCCAGNAGAGGAAATGGGCTGAAGCTGCGGCAGGGGAGGTTTAGATTAGACATTAAGAGGAATTACTTCACTGAGAGGCTGGTCAGGCACTGGAACATCCTGCCCAGGGAGGCAGTTAAGTCACCAGCTCTGGAGGTATTTAAGAAACTTGCATATGTGGCACTTCAGGGCATGCTCTAGTGCCCGAGATTGTTGGGCTGGGTGATTTGTTTTGTGGGGTTGAGGGTTTTTTTTCTTTTCTTCTTTGTTTTTATTTCTCTGGTGTGTGTATGGTTGGACTTGATGTTCTCAGAGGTCCCTTCCAACCATGAAGATTCTGTGACTCCATAACCTCAGCAGACTTACCTGGTGCCCACCATCCTAGAGTTGTTCTGACTTACAAGGGAGCTTCATTCTGCTCATCTGTCACTTCTGAGACAGAAAGGAACAGAGCCAGGACCCCAGGAAACTGTGTCACAAGGCTCAGAAGCAAGAGGTGGAAGGAACAACCTAGAGGCAGGGCAGGCATCCCATTTCTGGGATGTAAATAAACTGGTTGCAATGCCAATATACTTAAAAAGCTTTGACATTTACATTCAGCATATTCCTATTATTTTGGGAACACTATACCTTTGATGTAAGGCTACCACCTGCAATAACATGGCTTTTTCCCAATACACAATCCTACATATTTGTAGCCCCAGAACAGGATTGCTTTGTGCCTTTTTAAATTGCTTTAAAACAAAACAAAAACAAAAACGAACACTGTGACTTTGACTCATTTTAAGGCTTCCAATACCCCTCACACTGTAAGAGGGAGGTCTAAGGCATATCTGGCCCCTATCCTTTCTCTACCAATTGCACAGGATACAGTGAATTAACCACACTTTTTACTTGAAGCTCCTCAGTACAGACATTTCAGCCATTTTAATGTCATCTCTACAAAATAAGCCTGACCCTTGCAGCTGCTTCTTCAACAAGGTTTCATTTGAAGCAAAGGGATAAACCACCATTATGAGTCAGAATCATTAAAGCACAGACTGCTGATTTGTACTAAAGATAGATTTCAGGTTGCAGAGAGATGTCAGGGTATACTGGTCCCCGAGACAACTGAAAGGATTTTTCACTCAGATTAAATCCATCTCCCAGGGTAAAGGGAAAGAGTGTACTTTGCTCATAAAGCAGAGGGAGTGCACAGCTAGGTTTGTTGGGAGATTAAGGTGTTTTGCTGTTTCAGGAGAAAGATGCATAGAAGAATCAGGAAGATTTGTCCTATACCAGCACTGACTGGATTTGTACTTTTCCTGTCTCTTTTCTTAATTTTCAGAATCAGGGCTCCTTTTCTTCCTATAAACCAAGATGTCTTGTTCACGAGGTCTTGAACAGAAGCATTTCTGGAAAGACAAGCTAATACACTTTGCCACCCATCAAGACACATTATATCCCAAGAGTGTTTTAGTTCAGGAATATCTTTATAGGTCTGTAACATTAGCTGCTTGCTTAGTGATCCCAGCAAGATGGCACTGCACCCCTCTCACGCCCACAAGGAAGACATGAGCACAGCATAAGAATGAAGCCCTCTGCCTGACTGCTCCTCACCATACAAATCAATGACATAGGGAGACCTAATCTGACAATGATTTCTTCCCCCTTCGGTATGTGGGTACAGCACCAGCCAAAGGGACAGCTTGGAAGAGCATGGTGCTTTGCCACTCAGTGGATCATACATAATTAGCAGTCTACCAGCCAGTCATATGCCCAATGCACGACTAAATACAGCATCCCAGAAAAGTTTTCCAAACCAACATGGAAAATTGAGGCAGGAAGCTATGACACAGAGCTGAATGTTACTGCCACAATTTAGACGGTAAGCAGAGAGCAGCAGTATACTTTACCTTTGACAGTAATTGTAGGCTTGAAAAAGAAAGATTAATAATATCTTAGGAGCAGCTGTGGAGAAGCGATCTGGGAAGGCATCTCCTTGCTTGTGCTGATAACCCAGACCACTGCCACAGAGTCAGGGAAAAAGCAGGGGGAGCAGAGCAGAGGCACAAGCTTTGCACAAATGATAGCAGAGTGCAAGTAACAGCTTAAAAACCAGCACAACTAAGTGAAAACAAGACAGCAAGGGACTTTAATCTGCAGAACAATTCTCCAAACAGTTTCTTTTCATTCCTTCACTCCAATGACAGAATACCTGCAAAGGCTGCACATTTTTTTTCGTATGTTGTTTAGCAAGTTCTTCATCTTTAACACTTTCCTTTAGCTAAACTGCAAGATTCCTGGGATATTCTGCCCCAGTCTCTCCCAAGATATTGGTGGCACCTCAAGATCATGCAAAAAAAATCTACATCACAGCAAAGAAAGAGAAGCACAGGAGGCCATTGTCTGTCTCAGGTGAACTACAGAGCCCTGCTCAACCCTCAGCCAATGTTTTCAGGTAGCTATGGACAGTTACCTACCACTGCCCCGGCACATACTGAGATGACAAGAGATTGTATTTGTCACTACTGTAGGAGCTGCTAATTCTGGCCTGGGCTCTAGCTCTGCAGTCCTTCTAACCCCAAACTCTACACACCAACCCACATGAGTCAGAAGTAGCTTAGGACATCCCACCAGCAGATTCCAGCACAACAGCAAGAACCAAAACCACTGACAGATCAAAACCAATTTATTACTTCAGCTTCTCCCTAGACTAGGAAACTCTTAGAGCCATGGGATCTAATAAAGGGTCAGATGGCATGAAACCAAAACCTTCAATCCTTCTAGGTTACAGTTTATTTCTCTGCACGCAGCAATCCAGACCAGAGACATGAACATGGAGCTCTGTTTAGACCCTTAAATAATCTCTGACCTGCTCAGACTGGTATTCATAATTTCACATGACTGTAAGTTATTTTACATGCTATGCTAACAATAGTTTTGTCAGTAATATGTTAGAGGATTTGCTTCTTAAACCCATGTATTATACTAATGACAGCTGAGGAAAGGAACTTGTATTTTTAGCTATACTTTTTTGCTAATTTGCAAGGGCTTCATTATTTCCCTCCCTTCAATTAATATGGTACAGACAGCAGCTGCCACAGTCAAAAAAAAAAAAAAAAGAAAGAAGAAGAAAAAAAGCCAGTAGCAGTGTCTCCTCTCCAGCTCACAGGCCCACAATAGCACACAGTTCAGCAGTGTTCTGTGAAGGCCAGAACAAAACTAGCAAGCAGTGCCAGTTTCATGTACTCTGTCGATCCAATTTTAACAGAAGAGCTGCAGAGAATAAAACCCTTGACAGAAACAACTGGACCTTACTTGAATCCTCACCACTTGCTACCCCTCAAAAAAAGCCTTAAAGACACAAGTCTCTAGATGCCATTTTCATTATTGCTTGCGGCAGATGCTTGCAGCAGCCTTCACTGATACAATTAATGCTATTTAAAGCAAAAGTGAGCTGTGCATAATACTGTCTACACAGAAACTGTGGTACAGATACCACCGTATAGATACTGCAGGACTTCTCATCAATTTCAAGGGCTTTTGGAATGCAATTTAAGATGATAGAATACCCCAAACATATATTTTATAGCAGCCTGGATGCCCAGCCCAGTCAAAGCTGCTTGCAGCCATAGCAAAAAGCTGCAAAGGTAATTATGGCAATTCACAAGTCTTAGCATAGATCTCAGCATCTTTGGTAAGACTTTACATGAACTGCTGGACACGGTGCTAACAATATGCTTTCATAACCAGTGAGGCATTTTGTTGGGAAAAGTAGTTAACAATGGCCAGTAATTGAAGTTTCTAGATGTCGTATGGAAGGACAAAATCTGGACTGTTGACACAACAGTTTCTCAGTCCAGACTTCCCACCAACTAAATTTAGCACCTGCTGATGAACCAGAAATCATTTTTATTTTCTCTTCTGCTTGGATAGAATGAGAACATTCCACATATGCATGCAGTTTCACATGCACTTCGTAGTCAAAAGAAAATGTAAACTTTCAATGTACCCTGAGCCTGCCCAGTTCATGCCCCAGGACACCAGAGCAGCAATACACAATATTAAGCAAGACAAGCCATACAATTTGTACCAAGCTTTGGACGATGCTATAAAAGAGACACTGCTGGCTTTTTGTGCACAACTGGTTCTCTTACTGTATTTCACCTAGACACGTAGATCATTTACTGCTAAGTTTAAAGGCCTACATACCTTTGCCAATTTTACCATTATATGTGTTAGTTCAAACCAGTCCTAACTTGCATTCCTACTACCTGCTGCAGATGGGTACAAAGGATGCATCCCCAAACAGACACCACCATTTCCTACCTTTTCACCTTGCTCCAAACATAACCCAAGCTTCACCCTCCCAGCTTCAGTTCTGGTGCCTTCCAACACCAATACAAGGCAGCTTCTCTAGGAACAAGGCAACGCTGCCACCTCTTTGTGGATCAATTCTGCCATCTAACCAGTGTGACCTGGCAGATGGTTGAGATCTTAGGCTTCTCCCAGGCAGCTTACAGATGATTCTTACTGATTCACCTACACTGGCACGAACAGCCTTGGAGCAAGGACCTCTGCAGTACTGCTTACTGCTGGTTTGCACATCTAACCCACCTTTGCATAACGTGGCACAAACATTTGAGACAGCAGCATGCAGACTTGCAGCTTGCTTGCAGAAGCACTGCCAACTTAAGTAAGACATACATGGTTTAACTTGGGAAGAAACAACTCTGTAAAATGGCTTATCTATAAATTGATACAATGAGCACAGAAATGTGACTTCCAAGACTTGAGTATGCATGGACCAAGGTGTGTCTCGGCATGTTGGCTCATTATGCAAAGAGGCGGGAACCAGATGCACAACAACCACACCTTCTGCTCTGTTTCACAGGGGGATGGTCTCAGTGCTTGTGTCTTGAAATAAAAAATAGCAGTGCACCTTGCTGGAATTGGTCCCACTACATACTGCTAACTGCGGCACAAGCCACAAAACATGAGAAAAAGCAGCACAGAGAGAAAAAAGTAGCACCTTCTACATCACTACGTTTAATTGGCATTTTCTCACCCTAAAACATCAACGCCTAAAATACTTGGGACGTTAGCATTTTATGACGTGTCTTAGTACAGCTACAGAAAGTACTTAATCACTTAAGAGCTCTCCTTCACTGAAGTAAATATGCTTTGTAAGCAGCAAATTCAGATAATTGGTCTTTGGCCACTCAGAGACACTATGACTGAACACTTCCAGTTTTCGCTCCATCTGAAAACAACCAGTATGATCATGTTCTGAGACTCCAAGAATGTTTTGTTACAATAAAATCTGTTATTTCTCTTCCCCTCCTTCACCTAATTTTGTTCTGCATGTGTTTTTTATCCCTTGTCCCTTTTTAACTTGACCTATGACTACTACCAACTTAAGGCTTTCTGTTAGGTCTCACTGTGACTCTTTTGCCTAGTTTTTAATCTGGATAACAGAGAGAAGAGCAAAACCTGAATTTAAATTAAAGCAAAAACTAAACAGGAAAGTATAGAATTTATTCTCACAAGGTGGGAAAAAGGGTGGGGGCTTTCAAGAAAGTTTAGGACATGATTAAATTAATTCCACTCCTGGAAAAGTTAGAAGGTTGTTTAATTACTCTAATGGCACCAATGTGAAACCAATACAAAGCCGTTTTGAGAACACCACCTACGAAATTAGATCATTGTATAGAATCTTACAGTAATACTAAGAAATACGGTTAATCTTTCAACAAAATCACAACAAAGCAATCTAGAAGTCTGGTAATTGCCTTAAAGAAGAAAAAAAGGTACCGAAGCAGCCCTGTTCTCAGCGCACTTCCTGTGCACACTGCCCACGACAGCAGAGCACGCTTCCTGCTCACCCACAGCAGCAGACAGCAGTAAGCCAACACAAACTTCAAACTTTTAGAAAGCACAGCAACAAATGGCTAAAGCATAGCTGAAGGGCAGTTTTGGTCACTGCAAAAGTCATCAATTCATTTTCTACATAGTCAGATTAGTAACCTAAAACACAAAAGAGCATGAACATAACCCAAACATTAAAATAAATAAATAAATAGTGAGAATATAACAGCCTGTCTGATTTTTACTGACAACGCCCTATTATTGTAGCAAGTTCAACACAGTTACAGGCTCACCCCTTTACATACCTGTTGATGAACTCTTGGAAAGAAGAAAACAGAAGGTAGTCAATGGCACTAAAATCTTGATCTGTTTCATTTAAATAAAACTGCAAAAACACAAGTTCCTTTTTTTTCACATCACGAGGGCCTTGAACAACCAAAGCATACTTCTGTAAGCAAACAGAGAGATGGTGAGAAAAGCAAAGGAATCCTCGTTTCCTGATCATGAATTTGCCATCTGTCACTAAACTCTATAGAAATCTAATACATACCAAGATCTCCTTGGCCTCTACTAAGAATAATACCTAACAAGAATGCCAACTGAATACCTCCTTTAGTTCAACAATGAAGTCTTTACATCAAGATTTAGTGCTTTTCTAAGAAATCTGCTTTAGTTCCACTGTAGCCTTTTAGGTTCATGAGGAATTACTAGTTAATATCCTGCAACCTGCATTCTGCAGAAGGACAATCAAACTGTTTTGAGTATTAAAGTCTAGGAACATGCAGCTCTGGACATGCAACAAATTAATGTGGAGTTTGATGTAGAGAGCATCAGGCTTTTCCTTGAGAAAGCTTCACACTCCCAGCACCTCAAGTAAGCTGCTGAAAAAAATCTTGCAAGCAAAATACAATTTAAAGTAGTGCAGACATTATATCAAACAGCACTTTCAAAAGGACTCAGCCAGTTTGAACAAGGCTCTCTCTGGTTCAGAGGTCTCTGCCTCTGTGCTTCTCCATTTAACTGCAGGACTAGAGTCTATTGTATCAGCAAGCTTCTAAATGCATCTACCATGCAGCATAAAATGCAGGTTCTTAAGTTTGTTAAAATATGCAAAAAGAGCATATTAGCAGCAGGAATTAAATTAGACTTGCACCTAGAATATTCCTTTCAAACATACCAAGGAGCTAGTTCACAGAAAGAAATGATAACCAGACAAAAGGCAAAACATGAAGAGGAAAAATGTTGACCAAAGTGGTACCAAGACTATTCATTACTTCATGCTTAGTATCCATAAAAACAATCTGACCAACCACTTTAGATACAAAGGACTGTATTTAATACTTTATTTTTTGAATGTCTATTTATACAGAAGCTAGATTCCCTGCATTTTTAAGGGCAAGTTAAGACAGACTATCATTCAATGTACCCAACTTACTGATTCACAGTCTCAGTGCAATGAAACACTTGGTGTCTGGTCAAGATTTTTCCAAGTGTGACAAAAATGGCATGTAATTCCCAGCAAACATATAAAAAGAGATAAGTTATCCTGCTCTATCAGGAGTATAAAGGAGTATGCTTGCTAGTTCTTTTAGATGGGGAATAAAGCGAGAGTTTCATTGTGAAAAATTTTGTCCCATTCAGGTTTTCATGCTGCACACACCCATGTGACAGCTGATCATCCCTAACATATACAAACATTGACTGGAGTCTTTTACATTTCTGAAAACAAAAGGACAGATGGCTTGAAAAAAAACTAGAAGCAAGGATTTTTTGCAGCACTATGTAAGTATTTTTACTTTCAAGTACCATTACGAGCAGAAAACACCCACTGAATAAGCTTTGTTCTATTATATTGTTATTACCATTGTTTGATTAGTAAAAGGATCTGTGTAGTTGATTCTCCGAGTGTTGCATTCAATGATTCCTGGCTGACCTGGATTTATCAGAGGCGGAATGTGATCATAGTAATGATGCTTGCAGCTAAGTAGCCGAGCCTTGCCTGGGTAAAAGGCAATGCCTGTTTTGGGAGAAAAAGCATTGAAGAGAGATGATTTCTTTCCTAAATACATAAATTTTAATTCTGGGATTTAATCCTAGAGTACAACGAGCTACCCTCAAGATTCAGCAAAAGAATGAAATTAAACCACACGCTTCAGCATATTCTTGGAGCAGGAAAACAGTGCATTTTTCTGCATCAAGACAGAACTCCTGTGATGCACTGAAAAATTCAGGGTTCATTTCGTTACAGCAATTCAAGGTTCCTAGAACCTACTACGTTTCCCTAGTCTTCCCACAACCAGCAGCTAATAAATCAGTCCCTCCGCCCCAATTGAAATGAAAGGGTAAAGTAAGCTAGGAGACTAATGAGGTCCAAAAGGACATGTAGCACTTCAGCGTGTACATCTTTTCAGATTTTATCACTTAACATGTGAAATTTTAATTGGAAAGAAAGTTTGTACTATACATGACAGATCAAAGATCACTAGCAGATCTAATAAAACTGAAAAGATGCTCTTCAGAACATCTATGATCTTCTGTTCACTAAATACAATGTCACAATAAAAATCAAAACAAAAAACGCCCAGAACCCAAACAAGTGCTAACTGTTACCATCCCTGAATACTTGTATCGCTAGGTAGGCAGGCTACTACTTCACCTGCATGAAATTCATATATACCATAAATCTATGGTTTCAGACCAACAGCATACATAAAAAACCCCCAACCCTCAGTCATCTCAGCTGTAGAAAGATAAAAAAAAAAAAAAACAAAAGGCCAAAAATCCTGTTATGCCACATTTAGTACTGGAAACAAGCTTGCTTGAAGATAATCTATACCAACTACCAAAAAAATATTGAGTTATTAGATGTGATCAACTCACAAAACTGAAATGACCTGTCCACCAAAATGCAAGACATCAAAACAGTCAGCACATATCAGTCTAAAAATGCTTTATCCCTTTCTTCAGTGCTCCCTGCCTGCAACTTGCCATCTCATCACTTTAATAGAGCAATGAAATAAAGGGATACATTAATTTAGATTCCCGGTTCTGGCAGGGATCCCTGACAAAACTCGTGAATTCATATATATGTCGTTTTGCTTCTTTAAATGACGTTTTCTTCCTATTGCTGTATGAAAAGCTCATGTGGAAAGAAAAAAAAAGGTGGGATGGGAGAAGGAGAAACTTGCTCTTACAGTCAGATTCACATGGTCCAATTACAAAGACCTACTTACAAAGCTGAGCCTAACTGACCACACAGAAAAGCAACTAAAGGAATATGGCAACAATTTGAAACACTCACCTTTCAGCCACAATTACTGGAGTGGTTATTTGTAAAATGTGGTAACACTTCAAACAAAAGCGTTATTTTAAAATTGGAAACTGACATATGACTGTTTGAGTTGCACTTGCTACCGCAGGTCTACTTTTGAATGGTTACTGGATAATTGAAAAAAAAAAAAACCACGATAAAACTCACTATTCAAAAATGTTTCAGTGGCATAATCCCTCCTGCAAACTGCAACACAGTCTTCTGTTGCCACACTGTGTTTTTATGCCAACATTGTTCCCTGCAGTCACATCACATTTTCATTGCCTACTGATGTAATACCAAGTCGTAAACAATGCCGAACAGAAGCAGAAAGTGGCACTGTGGTTATTTCATGGTTTGAGAAATTAATCTTCTTTACTGTCAAAAGAAGAACTTTACTGTCCACTGCAGAACTGAGGTCCTGATACACATCCTGTGTGCTACCCTGTTTGAACAATACAGTTTTGGGAATATTTCCAGAAGGAATTATCTTCTTTCCCTATAAGAAGACTCATTCCAGAATCTGTAAACACTTCTTATCTACCGAACGTTGCATGATTCTCTGCAGCTACTGTCATTCAAGTTACTGACATGAAAACCCCCAAAATTTGTCCTACAATATTAACACTTCCATGCAAAGTTAACACAATGTAGATTAGAAAAGAAGTGAAAGACCTGGTTCAAAGCATTATATGCACTCTGGGGCCTGGAGAAGCAACATCAAAAATATGAAACAATCCAAGATAAATGTGAACAACAACTCAAACCATTTTGCTTGTTACCAGTCTTACCAGGTGCATCGTACAAGGACACTTCCTTATAAGAGACAGACATCACTGGGTGCTTGAGCTTCTCCCTGAAGTCACTGATGGTTTGGTAGACAAGGAACACAGCTACAGCCATGAGTAGCAGATAAATAAACAGGAGAATTACTGAAAAAACATTCTTTAGGCAGGTCTTGCTGAAACGCAAAGAAGGAGCAGTGGTACCCAGTTCACTATCTGGAACCAAACAGAATAGGGATTAGGACTTTAAAATGCAGACATTTGGGCTGAATTTATGTAGTATTCATTTAAAGATGAATCACTTGAAAGAACAGTAAGCCTCAAACTCAGCTCGATTTTAAAAAAGCACAACTGTTGCTAGATTTGATGATCAGCCAGACAGATGCTTCCTTCTCAAGAATGAGGCATAATCATCCAAAGATTGTCTCTCTTTTTCACATGCTGAATTTGGCACTCTGCGTAAGGACACGGCAGGCAGGAAACAAGGTTTATTTTCAAGAAGGACAACTCACAAGCAAAGTTCAAAGTTCATAAGAAAAAAAAACTTAAAAAAAAAAATCTGTTGACAGTCAAACTTTCCTCCTGGAAAAAGCAACTCCTTTCCTTCCTCCCAGTCTGAAGTGATTCTTACACACTCAGCATATGCATCAGCAGAGAAATGTAATACACTAATACTCTTTCACAGCTATCTGCGTTGCATCTCCATCACTGTAGAAGTTGCTAGATATTTGCTACCCTCTCATTTTTGGACTCTAGTTTGTAACTCCATGTGTGTATTTAAAGTTTCATGAGAGGATTCTTCCAATTATAGCTAGAAAAAGACTGACCCAATTCTCTCAAAGCTTATTCTCTGAAGACCTTTACAGTAGTCTCACTTGTATACAGACATTGCTTTCCTCATACTCCCTGCATTCGCCACTTCTTTTGGCAATACCTGTAAGCAAAAAGTACTCTTGTACTCTTGTGTTGACATGTCATGTTTTGATTGTGAGCCATTTGCAGCTGAACATACAAAAGGGGCATTAAAACCCAACATAGGAAAGAAGATACATAGGTATGTTTTACACTGACATTTCTGTGCAGTGTCATTTAATGAGGTAGGCCCTCTGAGATAAGGCTTACCTGCTGTGGTAAGGCTTGTTCCTTACCACAGCAAACACTAGCCTTTTAGTAAATCCTATCAAACACGTAACCTCATGCAGAAGTCCACGGTCGCATGTGTGTTCCCCCAGTTCATTGCCAGGAGATGGCAGCCAAGGAAATTGGGAAATCAATATGCATAAATTTGCAGTAGTGAAACAAGTATGTCTTGAACAGCTGCAAAGCATTTAGGGGATACTCAATTTTGGGTTGGCTTACTTTGATGCTTACACCTAAGCTGCAATAAACCCGTTTAACACTGCCCCACACCCTCAAAAGCAGGTCCAAACAGTCTAACTAAAATCTGTTTAAAAGCACATCTGCTGAATATTGTACCTTATTCACGTAAATCCAGCACAAACTTCACTTGCAATCCCACTGCCATCACAGACATTGCAACTCAGGTGAGACAGCATGGTATGCCATCTTTCTTGACACTGCATCTCAAACCAGATGTGCTGAATCTTCTTGAATTGAGCCCAGCTCATGATAAAGAAATGTTCTCCTACCAATCATTGAAGAAATGCCTTGGCTTTCTATCTGCACTTATTCCCCAAAATAAGTAATTTAGCATTTTGTTTTGCTTTCAGAAGTACAGCAAAAAAAAAACCCCAACAATCAAACACAACCAAACCCACATATAGAAGCAGTTTATCAGGCACTTAAAATTGGTAATTTTTGGGTCAATAGTTCTCACCTGGTAAAATAACAGAGCTGACATCTTCATGAACTTCCATCTCTCCTTCTCTTTCATCTGCTGGGTTTTCAGATACTCGCTCCACATCTTCACTCAGCTGTGTAGTTAAAACAGTGGTTCAATTTCCAAACATGCTCTCAAGTTGCAATTGCTGGAATTTCTATGGTACAAATAAAAGAGGCTCCAACTAACCAAACATACAAAAACATGCCCCCAGTCCAAGAGCACCCAACATCTGTTCCACTTGTTCACAAGACAAGAGCTACGTTTATGTAGACCTACAGCTAAAAATTAAGTGTCTTGCATGATGCAGAAAGATGGCACATTAAATTTAACCTATTTCTACCCTGCTGCTGCAACAATAAAATCACCTTTTGTTTTAAGATCAAAGTAATTGTTTCCCTGGCAGCTTCAGCTCACTTTAAACCCCCAATTAGAGCAATTTGTTCTGAAATAAGCAGGAGCTTCGTTCTGCCACTCAAGAACATATTTTTAGGCATAAACAAACCACAGCACATACCAGCAAACAGAGCATTAGCACTTCTTAATAAAGAGGTGCATAAAGAGCAAGTTGTGTTTTGACAGGTATTAGGGCAAGTAACTCAAATGCAGTTTCAGCGACATAGGTAGGTGGGTCAGTACAAGACAACATTCAAATATCCTACATTTCTGGTACTTCTTTAAGCTCACTGCACATATTATTATATATTAGTGGTTACACAGCTAATTAGCCTTCTAATGTTTCTAAAACAGCAACAGAGACCAGATGTTTTCTTGTTTTACTATTCAGAGCTCTGCACCCAGACTGCCAAGACACTTCTCTCGAAGTCAGAAGCTTGTCAGATCATATAGGTATCACACGAGATAGTTTATATATATAAAGTCTAATGCTTCACTATCTCCTGTATGTTTTCCAAATTTCTTTTATGGCAGGGACTAACATACAAATTACAGTAAGGCAAACTAGGGCATAAGCTTGCAGCACATCATGTGTGTTGCACAGTAACTGTCCAAGTTAAATGCTCAGTATCACCTACCTAATTAGGTAAAGAAGACTAGCTTTGTTCCTATTTCAAGGAAAACGTGGCACACTTAACGCAGCAACCATACCAAATGCTATTAAATTTTACACCCTCAACTTACTCAACAGTAATGTGCATGTACCCACAAGGAAGTGCTTTTATTTCACTCGACTTTAATTCGGTATTGAAATCATCATTATACCATTAACAGATCATCATTATTAGGAAAGAACCCACTTGTTTTATGTCTTCAACGTTTGACGTAAAATCTCAGTCACCTCCCACCGTATTTCTGTATTCATTTCCACCATGCAAAGCAAGTTTGAAAGTAGTTACCCAGTTGTTTTCAAATGCTTTGCATGTAAATAAAGCATGACTTCCTATGGTGTCAGGTGGGTAATTAACAGACTAAATTCGGTTCCTTTGCAGGAGGACTTACTGAGGCACAAATATGCTTTTTCCAATTATCTTCACAAAATAAGGAAAAATTAACTAAAAAAAAAANTAAAGCATGACTTCCTATGGTGTCAGGTGGGTAATTAACAGACTAAATTCGGTTCCTTTGCAGAACTGAGGCACAAATATGCTTTTCCCAATTATCTTCACAAAATAAGGAAAAATTAACTAAAAAAAAAAAATCTATTCCTTTTTCTGTAGAAACACGTCAGCTCTATTTGTTTACTTGACCTAAAACAAGCTATTCTGACACAAGAATATTCACTGAACCTCTTGTACTGGTTAAGCTAAACTAGCTAAGAAGCTAGTTTAAATGATACTCATACAAATTCCTTAGTCCAGAACTGACATGTAAAATGTCAGTTCTGTAACCTAAGTTACAAAGTCTCTGCAGTTTCTCAGCTGACTTCCACAGCACTCTGATTCAACCAGTTCCCCGCATACTGGCACTTCAACCGAGGCTACGTAAAGGGTATGGCAATTTTATTCCTGATAGCAAGGAGATGCCAACACAAGATGTAGCATTTCTTATCCTCTCATAAGGACCTGCGGTGACTCTTCAATGTGTAAGAGAAGAACAGAAAAATTCAGAAAATTTAACCTTTCGGCATTCCTTGGAAACAAAACGAAAATCCAAACATTATGCAACCACATTTTCTTATCTTTGTTCACGAGTCAGATATACTGTCGTAAGTTTTCCACACACAAAACCAGTGAAGGACAGCTAGTCAAAGGCAGGCTCCTCAGGTGCAGTGAGTAGACTGAGCTGATGTAAAGACCCCCTAAAACCATCTCATTTCACTGCAAATTCCAAACTTGACAAGAGCTGAAGTTGCATAAGCCCACTGTGACCACCAAGACCTTAGCTCGGTCCATGGGTCAGACACCACATTCTAAACTTGGAGCATGCAGCAACACTGACTCTACAAGATACAGCAGCACAGACCTGCAAACCAAACAACTCACAGACATATTGAGCTACAGCCTCCTAACAACTGGGAAGCCAGCACAGAATTACTACGTGACAGCTGATTCAAGTTTCTTCAGATTTGACAGAATCCCCAAATCAAGACAAATGACAACAATGAACCTAGTATCCGCCAACTGTGTTCACCCTCATAGACCAGTTTCTCCTAAATCTTACGTTTGAGGTGAAGCACAGCACTAATGAAGAAGGAACACAAACTTGCAGGGCAGTTAAGCTTGACATCTTATCCTATCTCAAAAACGAGAAGGGCATGAAACAGACCTTTGTTTAGCATTCCTCTGGGCTTGGTATGTACAGCTGGGTGAGAAACAACTGCAGGAGCCTGCCCGTGGCCCAGCAGTTCCTTTTCAGTCCTGCGTGCAGAAAAGCACTGGACAAAGGGAAGTTCAGAAAAGGCAATTCAAAATATTTGAGCACTCCTGCTAGGAGCAGGAGCATCACAAACTGTCCCAGGTGCTGCAGAAGCGATGGAAACAGAGCCACTGCACTTACACACCACCTGGACTTGTGTCATGGAGTTTAGGACAATCCCAAACATACGGAGCAGCCTCAGTGGTGGCTAATACACATGGTGGAAACATAATGAAACATGCGTAGTCCAGTCCATAGTTCACATATCAATGCAACTTCGTTAACTCTTCATTAACTCTCCCCTACGTACAAGCTGCTACACGACTTAATTTCATCCTGATAATTGCAGGATAAAGCCTTCCTTATGGATAAAACCCTCTTAAATAAAGGAAAAGTTGTCCATACAGCCCTTTTGCTGCTCCACTGACTCCTCACCTTCCAATGCCTTTTAGCCTGGCACAAAAACCAGAAACTGAAACTAAACAGACAGTACTAAACTAAATTAGAAAACAATAAAACAGAAGCCTAGATTACCCATCGCATGCAGAGGAAGGCAAACATCAGCATTCCTTTTGCCTGCAAGACGCAAACACAAGTGACCTGCTGCAAGTCTCTACCGCTGCTGAGCTTGGCATAAACTGCTTCTATCTCTAGTAGGAGAGACGGGAACGAGCAAGGAATTCCGGTTGCCAGAGTCTGCACATCGACCAGCGCTGCCGCGGGCTCTTGGCAGGCCGGTAACGAGGCCCTTCAGCCTCACATGCGAGAGCTCTGCCACCAAAGTCGCCTCTCACGCCCGGCAGAGCGGCTCCTTGTTACGGAGCTCACCGCCCAGCTCTACCCGGCTCGCACGCTTCCAAAGTACCGCAGCCCATCATTTCAACCGCCCGTAAAGGTAAAACGCGAACTTGAGCACACCCAAAGCACCCACTCCTTTTCGGCGAGTACAACTGCACCCTAGACATCCCCGGTAAGGGGGAAGGAGGGCCGGAGAAGCACCAGGCAGGTGAAGCCAGCTGGGCTGCCCTTGCAGGCAGGCGGACGAGCCAGAAGCGGCAAGTGATGCTGCG
>VZRU01002380.1:72659-141625 GCA_013398155.1 Pedionomus torquatus
CGGCGCCGCAGCACAAGGGCCCCGGCGTTGCCTCCTTCCCCGCCGCTCAGCGCCCTGGGACCACCTTAAAACTTGGGTTTCTCGGCCTCCGCTGCTGTGCTGTTCCCTCCCTCCCAGTAAATACGGGATAACTTGTTTTTCAGGCGTTCTCGGGAAGTTTGTTTGCTTTGGTGTGTTGCTAGCCCGCTATTCGGTTGTCCTGCTGGCAGCTGCTGGTTTTGGTCTGTTGAAGTTGCAGACAGCAACAACTAGATAGCACGTTCCTAT
Organism: Pedionomus torquatus; assembly: GCA_013398155.1. Taxonomy (NCBI): domain Eukaryota; kingdom Metazoa; phylum Chordata; class Aves; order Charadriiformes; family Pedionomidae; genus Pedionomus; species Pedionomus torquatus. The sequence continues at coordinate 72,927 of VZRU01002380.1, forward strand.
TTTATTCATTGCCTGTTTGACAAGGTTCTCGTGCCAGTGAATTTCAGATTACCACAAACTGCAGCGAAAGTAATTTTCTCTCAGCAACTCATTAAACATATTTAAAGACCCTTTCCTCCCTTCCCCCAAGATTATAGAAATAACAAAGCAATTCTAACTTTGCAGATTTTAGCTTTCTGTGATACAGAAATCTCAGCAGAATTCTGCATTCAGAATGATACAGTCTGATATTGATATACATCTGTCTTCTCTTCTGAAATACTTGCTGGCTGACCTTCTCAGGGTCCGCTCTAGACACTTTCAAGAAACTAGCCAGCATCTGACTAAAAATACATCTTGTGCATAAAAGATGAAGCAGAAGCACTGGCTTATTAAGGAAAACGGATGTCAGCAGATCAGATTTGTGTATGTTTATGTATTTATCTGTTGTCTTAATCAAATAAAGAATGCTGTTGGTTGTACACCCTTTTATCTTGGGCAATGTCCATCCGCATTAGGAACGGAAAGATACAGCTGATCATCTTCAGGCAAAGCGTGTAGATGAGGTCAGTTGCAAGAGGGATGTGTTGTCTATGATTGGGACATTTATATTAAAAAAATTCTCATGCCATATGCTTAAATAAAAAAAAAATAATCTCAGGGACATTTTAAAGCACAAGCAAGAAATTTCAAGAGAGATAATGTGTATATACATATATATACACAAACAAGAGAAAACGTACAACAGAGAACGTAATTCTCCTCTTTGTGTCCTGAGTGCTTATGGATTTCATAGCTGAAACCAATTGCCTTTTGCCTCTGCTGAAGCAATGAGGATATATTGATGGCTTCCTTTTCAGGAAGGACAGCCCATTTACCTGGCGGTGAAGGGAGTAGTATTTGATGTCACTTCTGGAAAAGGTGAGTTCACTTCTCCGCTGTCTGCTTTGTTTTCATGCTATTATTCAGTCCTTTGTCTTTAAATATTGCCAGTGTATTAGAAGCCTGCAGCTTAATTGCAACAAAAATAATATACTTTTAACCTTTTTTTAAAAAACCTCTATTTTCTTCCTCTGACCCCTCCCCCACTAAGGTTTTGGCTAGAAATTACACAGTGCGTGTAGACAGGTGGGCCAGCATGGCCCAATTAGCTTGGATGCTGACAACAGAAATGCTTCTTAGGTACCTGCCCAGACCCCTGAGTCCTCACCAGATTTGGGGTCAGGCCACATGGAAACCAGCGCTACAACATTTTATTGCACTGGGTACATGAACTGGCCGGATTAAAGTTAACTCAGATGTACCTGCGTTGCAGTACACAGTATCAGCATTGCTGCTGCTTCACCTTTTCCTTTTGTGCTGTCCAGTGGCCTGGGCAAAACTCTGGAAAGAGTTGACTCGGATTTTGAAAGTAGAGCTTTTGAAAGAGGGGCTAAGTAATTTTTTTCTACTTTTAAAATGTTCTTTCTTCGTGAGGCTTTTTGTCTTATCATTACATCTGAACCATTTATTTAGGTGGACAGCTGGCTTAACATGAGCCAGCAGCGTGCCCAGGTGTCTAAGAAGGCCAACAGCATCCTGGCTTGTATCAGGAACAGCGTGGCCAGCAGGAGCAGGGAAGTGATGGTGCCTCTGTCCTGGGCACTGGTGAGGCCTCACCTCGAGTCCTGTGTTCAGTTCTGGGCCCCTCACTACAAGAAGGACGTTGAAGTGCTGGAGAGTGTCCAGAGGAGAGCAGCCAAGGTGGTGGAGGGGTCTAGAGGACAAGGCATACAAGGAGAGTCTGAGGGAACTGGACATGTTTAGTCTGGACAAGAGGAGTCTGAGGGGAGACCTCCTTGCCTTCTTTGGCTACCTGAAAGGAGGTTGTAGAGAGGTGGGTGCTGGCCTCTTCTCCCAAGTGAATAATGACAGGACCAGAGGAAACGGTCTGAAGCTGTGGAGGTTTAGATTAGATAGTAGGAAGAAGTACTTCACTGAAAGAGTGGTCAGGCACTGGAAAGGCCTGCCCAGGGAGGTGGTGGAGTCATCAACCCTGGAGGTATTTAAGAAACGTCTAGATGTGGCACTTCAGGGCATCCTCTAGTGGCCGAGATTGTAAGGTTTTGGGTTTTTTTTGTGTGTGTATGGTTGGACTCTGTGATCTCAGAGTACCCTTCCAACCATGACAATTCTGTGATTCCTGTACTTGCTGTCTATGCCTTTCCTAAGAACTACAGATGTTTTAATTTTAACGCCTCCTACTTAATCCAGATTTCCCGTGAAATGTTTGACAGGACCATGGGGATCCTGGACACTTGCCTTAATGTCATTGTAAGCAAACTAATGGCTTGTTGCTTTGTACTAAGCTTGTTAATGCAGCTTGTCTGGATGTACACCCTGACTGATCTTCAAATCCTCAGTTAGACAAGGCTTGCCACTGCAAAATCTAGAGTCTACAAACCTCTCATGAGAATGTAAAGCACAGCTTTCTAAGTAATAGGAACACTTTAAGACCGCAGTATAGGAGTTCAGTGGTTGTATTGCATAACCCCACCCTCTGCTTTGCTTTTTTTTTTTTTTAAATACTGGAATATATTACAAAAAACTAGGAATGAAAAGTCAGTTTTGGAACGAAGAGTCTTAGACTTCAGTTACTGCTTTCAGTTCACTGACAAATGTTAACAGGCTGGTGAAAAGTAGAGGCTGACCATACCCTGTACTTTGTCAACCCAATCACTGGCTTATTTTATTATTTTTTTTTTAATCTAACAGAATTTTATGGAAAAGGAGCCCCATACAATGCTTTGGTTGGAAAAGACTCAACAAGAGGAGTTGCAAAGATGTCTCTGGATCCAGCAGATCTTACTCATGACATAGTAAGAAAATAGTCAGTTTAATTGTACTTTGCTAAGTTATATTCTTTCGAAAGATGATGAATGATAACATGAAAATATTTGTATTTATTTAAGTTGATTCACATATTTAAAAATAAAATGCATTCATATCCTTTAAAAACTTAGAATGGATATGCATTTACTGCTCACGAAAGGTGCAGGACTTGAAGGGACAAGTTCTCAATCTGTGGAATCAATACAATTTGCGTAAGCACATAAAAGGGAAATAGCCTGCTGTTTAAAAATACACTTCCAAAGACAGTAAATCACTTTCTTTGCTAATTGATTTAGTGTATCCTGTGTCACTGACGTGGTGGTGGATGCTGTCTCTGGCAATGGGTTGTTGCTTATTTGAGGTGTGATTTATTTCTGCAGGGAAAACGAGAGGAGATTAACAGTTTGTTTGACCTCAATATATTACAGTTTTTTCAGGACTGAATTTGAAAGAAAATAATAAAATTACAGGCTGTATTATTAATTTTGTTAATTGTGGTTGGAAAAATACACTCAAAACAAAAGCTGACTCTAAGCTTTATTGTAATGAATAAAAAAGAAAAATGCATGCAAATACCTGTAATTTTATTTCTTTGAGACAAAACTTTCATTTCCGTATTCCATTTAGACAGGACTCACAGAAGAGGAACTGAAGTCCTTGGATGATATCTTCAATAATGTTTATAAGGCCAAATATCCAATTGTTGGCTATACTTCTCGAAGAATTTTGAATGAGGACGGCAGTCCCAATCTAGACTTTAAACCTGAAGATCAGCCGCACTTCAACATTAAAGATGAGTTCTGAGGAACATTTTTGTACCTAGAGAATGCCTGGGTATAGAGTGTTAGGATGATTCTCTATTTTTCTGGAGCTGATTACAAAAATTAACTATCATAAGTCAGTTTTATGTTTAGAAAATATATGTGTGTGTACACACATAGTTAACATAGTGTTCTTCCTTCCAGGAAACAAACAGATCTCTACTAGTGTCATACACTCTGGCTGTTTGCTCTGAATTACAAGAGTTATTTCATATGAAGGTTCTTTCTGCTTGGATTTCTCTGCTTACAAGTGTGTAATGTATGGTTATGTTCATTAGAAGAGAAGTAACTTTTTAATAGTTGAAACACAACTGGCCTTTTTGTAAATCCCAAGTGGTTTCCTACTTCTTGGAAAAGTGTGAATGCATTATCTGGATGAAGTTACGTCAGTTCTCTGTGCTTCGAGTGTAAGTTATCCCATGTATAAACAGGTGTAATAGAGGCTTTCATTTTAAAAAGCATCGTGGGATTTAATATCTGATAGGTTTGAGAATACTGGATATAAAACCACTCAGTCTTCTAAAATGCAGTTACTGTGGAATATTTATGCAAAGCCTACAGCTGTAAGCCAAGAAAAATAAATATCTTTTTTTTTTTCCCCATGAGACCTACTGTGACATTTAAAGACTATTATTATGTTAGTTTTGAATAAAAGACACTTTAATTTTTTAAAATAATTATGAAAGATGTCATCTATATTAGATTATGATGACTTCCTTCTAGCTTCTTCCACTCTTTCTCTGGCAAAACCCGGAAATGATAGCCTCCTGTTTACCATATACTCTGACAGCACAAGTTAATTCTAGTAGTTCAGTATCCTGTGGATATTGTTAGCATCTCTATATTGACAATTTCAGCTCTCACTTTTAATTCCTATTAGTTGTTCTTTGTTCTTACTCTAGTTTCATCATTGCTGTCGCAATGAAGTGTGCATTCATATGTTCCTCTTTCTTTTAACCTAATATAAAATTTCAGATCCTGTGGAATGAAAGCAGATCCCCACAGATCGTGTTTCCCTGGCAGTCTTTCAGCAACAAGAACACTGTAAAAGCACGTGTGTCCTGGTTTGAGAGAGAACAGAACCCATTTTCTTTTCAGTAATTTTACTTTTCAGTTAAGTCTCTTCTAACTACAGTGTGTTTTTTAGAAAGTGTCTGCTTCCAGAGTGATAAGGTCTGATGTTCACAGTTAATACCAAGGAATGGTACATAGAGAGCCTCTTGCTTATACTTCTTGCTATAACAACCAAGGCCAGCAAACTTTGGTACCTGCCTCATTGGAGGGCCAGAGGCAGAAGACCATAGAAGGGTTGCATATGTGGGGAGGAGCAGACAGGGCAGGTGACCCAGACCCAACCAACGTGGGGGCATTCCACCCCATCTACATCATGCTCAGTATAAAAGCTGAGGGATCAAAGAGGTCAGTCTCTTCAATGGCTGGTGTCTGAGGAGGATTCTGTCTTTTTGTCTGCCTTTGATCCTGATCTGTGCAGTCCTGAATCCAGTTTCTGAACCCTGTTCCCATCTGCCACTGAGTCCAGTTTGGGACTTTCCCAGTGCCCACTGGTAATGCTCTTGTCATCCTGGGAGCTTGATACTGGTTTTGTATATATTGTGTGTATGTTATTATTATTAATATTATTATATTTTATTATTATTTCATTAAGTAGCTTTAGTTTCTTTTTCAACCTTAAGTCTCTCCCCTCTTCTGAGAGGGAAGGGAGGTTAAAAGAGAGCTTCTGTCATGCGTTTAGTGACCTGCCCAGGCCACTAATCTATGACAGATTTATTGGTGCCCAACACGGGGCACAACTGGGATTGTTACAAATTGCCTGAATAGTTTGAATTCCAGATTGCTCAGTTGAGAGTATAGGATTTTTTCCTTTGAGAGTCTTGAGGGGTTTGAAATTAAAACATCTCATCATGTCATTCTTGAGAAAAATATATGGTTCTTATAGAGTTTTGTTTAAAATTAGTTGATGCAATGCTGCTGAACCTGCCATATGTGTTAGGTTCTTATTCATTTGGGCTCTCTTTATTTGTGGTGCTTTGGTTATGATTGCTGGGCAAAACGTCTGTTTGGCTACTTTTTTTACTGCAATTTATGCTGGAATAAACCAAGTCATGGCTTTACCTGCACACACCGGGCGTCACCTAGTGGATTTTGTTACTAATGACATGTTTAATTTTACCTTGGGAAAGTTTACCTCTTCGTTCCATCCCAAGCTGACTCCATTAGAGCTTGGGGATTTTGGAAATGATTGCTACTTCCTTAAAACTGTAATTTAATTATTGATTCTCCTGAATGTGTTTCAGGGGCTTTATAGTATACTTCAGTGTGGGAGTAGGTGTTACAAGGCATGCATTCTGCTGCGGAATCCCCACAAGCCACTCTGCCACCCACATTGAGTATCACCAGTACTCCAGCTCTGGCAACAAGGTCTGTTTGTTCCCCTGCCCCTTATACCAAAGACCAGCTCAAGTCAGATCACACAGGAGAGAGTTCCTTCAACAAAGATCCAGGAGAGAGTCCTTCTCTATGAAGGACTTGGAAAATCTGAGAGAGGATTTCAGCTGTTGTGAAGGTGAGATGCTTATCACCTGCTTGCTCCAATGCTGGGGTAATGGGGCTGATACTATAGACTTAGACTTTGCCAGGCAGTTAGAAACCTGGCCAGAGGTGGAGGCGTCAAGAGGGTGCTTGGGAGAAAGCCACAAGTTCTCAGTCTCTGGAAGCAAACTGTCAGCTGTAAAGCGCAGGTGTCCCTTTAAGGATGACAGTGAACGCTGCTTGAGGAAATGGACCACCGTGGAGAAAGGTATTAAGTATTTGAGAGAACTGACTGTTCCAAGAGGTGATTTATAGTGACTGGCCAGTGATTATACATCTTGATGAAATGCCAAGCCAACAACCTATGTCACGGAAGTTTGTGCAGAGTGCACCACCAGTGTGTTCCCACACATTGTCAGCAATGATCTGGGGAGGATCCTCTCTTCATAATCACTTGATTTACAGTTGGTGTAACAGCATGACAGTAGGACGATAGTTTCTCGTGCCCTCACTCTTGTGGCCAAGGAGAAAATAACTGAGAAAATGGCTAAGTAAATCAAGAAATTAGTTTTAAAATTGTTTGATAAAGTGTCCAGGTTGGAGACAAGATTCTACTCTTTCCCTGCATGGATCAGTGCTGCAGCTGTTAGCAGAAGATGCCTTCCTACAAGAACAGCTCATGACAGACAGAACACACCACAAAGTGCCCTGTGGTCTGCTCTCTGGGAATATGAGGAAGTGGAAAGGACAACCTACCTCAGTCCTACAGGCCTAAATAACATGAGTTTCACAATAAATGAAATAGAAGAGGTTTTTCCAGGAGGATGGCTGCCCTGGTCTACTGTGAGTGGTTCTCCATTCCAAGTACAAACCCATTTGTTGATAGCTACAACAAGTTTCATTAATAGCAGGTACTATGTTCATTATTAGGGAGGCCCTGTCTCCAGCCAAGTGGATGAGAGAGACAACCAAGTAAATTTGACTGTGTGGATTCAATGGCCTGGTATATTAGAACCACAGAAGTACACAACAGACCCTAATGCCATCGAATCATATGAGGGCAGAATCCATTGCTATTTCTAGTGTGACAGGGGATCCCAAGAACTGTCTATATTGGAGGCCAAAGTGAACTTAACCGGGAATAAATCTAAGCAGCACCTCGTTGTGACTGGTCGAGGTGCTCTATGTATCCTTGGCTCAGACTCCCTCAGGAGAGGGTATTTTAAAGACTCAAAAGAGTATTGGTGAGCTTTTGGTATAGCAGTTGTCTACCTTGCTTAGTCTTTCAGGGGACTCTTGTGGGACTGCTGAGGCTTAAAGAGCAGCAGGTGCCAATTGCTGACGATATTGCACCGAGACTCCCTGATTTCCATCCATAACCTAATTAGTTGGCTAGAGTGCCAAGGAGTGATCAGCAACACTCGCTTACCCTGTAACAGCCATCTACTGCCACTGCAAAAGTCTGCTGAGACTGGAGATCAACATTAGGTTATTGTGGCCTGAATGATGTCACACCACCACTGAGTGCTGCCTAGAACTTCAATATGAACTGGAGGCAAAAGCAGCTAAATGCTATGCTACAACTGACTTTGCTAATGTGTTTTTTTCTATTCCTTTGGCTGCAGAGTGCAGGCCAGTTTGCTTTCTCCTGGGAGAGGCATCCAGTACATCTGGAATTGACTGCCCCAGAGGTGAAAACACAGACCTACTATTTGCCATGGACTGATCCAGACTGTACTGGAGAAGGGTGGAGCTCTGAAACACCTTGATTACATTGACAACGTCATTGTATCAGGTAACACAACAGCAGGATAAGTTTTTAAGAAAGGTAAGAAAATATTTTAAATTCGTTTGAAAGCTAGTATTTCTGTTAAAAGACACAAGATCAAGGAATTTGCAAGAGAGATCCAGTTCTTGGGAATTAGTGGGCAAGATGGGCATTGCCAGATCCCAATGGACATGATTAGCAAAATAATAGCTATTTCCCCATCTACTAACAAAAAAAGGAAACAAACACTTTTAGGTGTTGTGGGTTTCTGGAGAATGCACATTCCAGGTTATAGTCAGATTGTGAGACCTCTCTATGGAGTGACTCAAAAGAAAAATGATTTTATGCATGGCCCTGAGCAATGACAGGCCTTTGAACAAATTAAACAGGAGATTGTGCGTGCAGTAGCCCTTGGGCCAGACCGAAGAGGACAGGACACTGAAAACGTGCTCTACACTGCAGCTGGGGACAATGGCCCTACCTGGAGCCTATGACAGAAAGCATGAGGGGAACTTTGAGATCAACCCTTAGGGTTTTGGAGTGAAGGATACAAAGGCTCTGAGGCCAACTGTACTCCAACTGAAAAATAAATATTGGCAGCATATGAAGGAATTAAAGCTGCTTTGGAAGTGGTTGGTACTGAAGCACAGCTCCTCCTGGTGCCCCTATTACCAGTACTAGGCTTGATGTTCAAGGGTAAAGCTCCTTCTACTCATCATGCCACTGATGCTACGTGGAATAAATGGGTTGCATTAATCACACAGCGGGCTCAAGTAGGCAACCCCAATGATTCAGGAATTGTAGAAGTGATCACAAACTGGCCTGAAGGCAAAGGCTGGAATGCCACCAGAAGAGATTGTGACATGTGCTGAAGAAGCTCCACTGTATAATGAACTTTCAGGTTCATGAGAAACGGTGTGCTCTGTTCACTGATTGATCTTGTTGCATTGTAGGGAAACAAAAGCGGAAATCTATTGTATGGAGTCCTACAGGATGAGTCACAGAAGTGGCTGAAGGAGCAGGTCAATTTGCAGAGATGAAAGCCGTCTAGCTGGCTTTAGACACTGCTGAAGAAGAAAAATGGCCAGTACTCTTATCTCTATACTGACTCACGGATGGTGGCAAATGCTCTGTGGGGGTGGTTAAAGCAGTGGAAGCAGAGTAACTGGCAGCACAGAGGTAAACCTATCTGGGCTGCCAAGTCGGGGTAAGATATTGCTGACCAAACAGGGAAACTAGTCATAAAGTACATCATGTAGATGCCCACATACCCAAGAGTCAGGCCACCAAGGAACAATCAACAAGTGGATTAGGCTGCTAAAATTTTCCAAATAGATTTGGACATGGAACATAAGGGTGAACTATTTTTAGCTTAGTGAGCCCACAACACTTCAGGTCATCATGAAGGTCACCTTTGCTGATCTTGACGCAGATAACTCAGCTTCTATTTGTACTAAATTCCAGGTTCATTTTAGTGAAGAAACTCTCCTGTTGCAGCAGGAAATGGAGATAGAAACCCAACTCTTGTAATGTGAGATCCTTGCACATCCAATCCCCTGCCACTGATGTCTGTGAACAGAGGGAGATTTTCTAGTCCTTCCTTTCTGTTATTAAAGATGAGATTATCAAAACTGAGCACATTTTAGAATGCAAAATGCTTCCTTTTTGTTTTTATTCCAGTTTGGGAACTGAAGGACTCACATTTAATTGCTTTCTAGACAATTTATCTTGAGGTTCCCACTGAACATAACAGTGGTAGGTTAAGGTGGCTTTAAGTGGGCATATATCCTTAATGTGTTTTCACTCATGCTTTTTAAAATTAATTCAGCATACCACGGTGGTTTTTTTCAGTGTTAATTTAATGACACCATTTTATGTCTAAGGCTGTTACTTGCCAACAGCCTGAAATTTATTTTAAAAGCAAACTGTCTGCTATGGTTGCTCTATTCAGTATTTCCATTTCCCTGACCTCTGTATTATTCCAGTAAGTCAGGTGTCCCCCCTATATGTTTACACTGCTCTCAAAACAAGCAAATTGTATGCTATCCTTGTTTTTTCAGTCAGCTGCGATTTCCCTGACCTCTGTATTATTCCATTAAAATAGGTGCCCTCACTATCTATAAATTGCTCTCAAAACAAGCAAGCTATTTAAAGCCCTATTGAAGCCTTCCTCCTACTCCATACCTCCTTTGGAGAATGAAGAATTTCTTTTCAATTTACTTGCTGCTTTCAGAAAACATTGCCTATGTAGGTTTTTTTGCTGTGCTGCTTCTAATCTGCATCTTTTAACTCAACATGGGTGTTGGAACAGTCTGACATTATAATTAATTGCTGTGCCAAGAATTGCCTTACTTTAGCATTACATACTAGTTTACTCTTTGGAATGTTAAGAATTAACAGATGGGCTCATCGGTTAGAGGATGCATAACCTGAGCTGCTGTTTCCCCTTACCTGGCACTACTGAAACGCGTTCAGTGTAATTTGTGTTTGCTCAAGAGAAAACAGAAGAGATGTGAAAAGTTTCATATAGGAAATCCAACACTAATTTTTCAGCTGATCTGGTTAAACTGAGAGGAAAAAAGCTTTTGACTAATAACATGAGTGAAAAGAATTCAGCTGCACATCAGTAAGAAATGCTAAGTAGCTCTCTTTGCTATTTGTGTATTTTCAGATGGACACTGCATATTCTCCAGGATATTATGAAATCCCCAGAACTGACATAAGTGATGACAATCATACACTTTGTTATTCATCACCCATTTATGCTTTTTCTTAATGTTTTTCTGTCCATACAGGAAACAATATACAAGCCATGCAACTTATATGACAAATCCATGCAAAATGAGTAATATTCAGATAAAGTAAAATGCACATGAACCTATAACCTGAAAGCTACTTAGATGGTATACAGAATGGTTATTTTCAAAGAAAATCAGTCCTTGTCTGTGAATGAAGTAATTGTTGTAACTCTAAAAGTTAAGTGGGTTTTTGTTTGTCTAAATCAAAGCATTCAGAGCCCTATGCTCATTCAGATAGTTATAATATAGAATGTGTCTGACTGCTTTGACATAAAAATCAGTCCTATATCAAAAAGCTGGTTTTTTTCCCCCACTCTATTCAATCAGAGTCTCAAAAAACCCAGTATATGAGAGGTGGGCATCACTGCTAGAATCACTGTAATAGCAATAGGCATGAATTTGACCTTGGCATGACCAAAATTCCTTAACCCAAAAAACAGAATAAGTGGGAAATGAGAAAGTGTGCTATTGCGACAATTTATACTGGTAAGGTAGATAGGGCAGAGCAGTACGTGCAGGGCTGATTACAGACAGTGCTTCCTATTTTTGCTTCTGTCAAGTATCATCAATGATAACAATGTAAACTTGTACCTTTACCCATCTGTTGGTCTTTACGTAACACCTTTGGGTTTGGGTTTTTTCTTCCTGTTCAGTAGAAGATGAGAGTCCTAATTTACTTGTTTACAAAGCTTGTGCTCAGATCTTCCTGGCTTGGGTTATCTGTTGACAAGAAATCCAAAATAACAGAAACCAAGATTAATGTTCTGTGAAAACTAGAGCTTGTGCACCTGGATGAACTGCAGAGACACAGGAAGTATTCTTGAATAAACAATTCCTGTTACTGTTTCCCATACATTATTTGTAGCTGTTGCAATCAGAAATTCTGCAGTGTTAACAAATGTTCAGGTTACCATGTTCTGCAGTCTTGACATGAGGCATCATTTTTTCTGAGAATTGAAAAGTTTAGAAGAATCTGAGCCTAAGCCATCCAAGAAAATTCAAAACAAGACACGTTTTTCCCTCAACTTAATTAAACCTCTCTGAAAAGGAAAACAAATTGACATCTCAGTACCCATATTTTATCATCCAGATTTTGCTGAAAGTTTTCTCGTATTGTGCAAAGGCTGTAGATAAAGCAGAGACTTGGATCTAACCCCCTTACATTGTGAAAATTTGAGCCCACTTCTTGGCATATCTACTTGGGCTCTAGAGATTACGACAACACAGAAAACAGACCTATGAGAAAGAGACTCTTTTCACACGAACTGAATCCAGGCCTAAACTTGTAGGAATGTTTGAATGTAGAGCTGACCTTAAAGCCTCACACTCTTTTGTACACAGCAATCTTGAATGAAAACAAGCCCTTATAGGTAGCATTTGTTTCAGCCAGTAGAGGAAAGGGAATTTTCTTTTCTGGCACTTGTGCAGACAGAATTAGATGACGACTGAAGTGAAAATTTCCCTGTGCCTAGTTCTATGCTCCTTTGCAGAGATACTAAAATCAGTTGCGTTGGGATATGCAGAGCTTGGTTACCAAGCAATTAACTGCCTGGAGGATAAATTTATAGATGAAACTGATAAGTGGTTCAAAATAGCTGTGACAGATCAAGAGTATCCTAGTTTGCTCTTCTGGCAATGATAACAGATAAGGGGTTGATAATTTATTTATTATGTTTAACCCTTTCTTATTTTTATGTTTGAGCAAAGCTCATAAAACCATCTCATTAAAAAGAATAAATATCGTGCCACAAAAAACAAAGTGTTCATTTTGAACTGCAGAACTGTGCAGCTGTGACTTAAGTATACTTACATCAAAAATGTTAATTGAAGGAATACACGTTTAAATTGAGATTATATTCTTAGGTAACATGTCTGTGTCCTACATTATGCCTGGAAGCATGTCAAGAATATCACTGATTTTTCCCTCTTTATTGCTTAACCATGCTCTGTACTTTGCAATAGTTACACAGTACTTTTTAAGAATAGGACAGTAGGACTTCTAAGTCTTCTAAGTCTAAGGACTTCTACATCTAAGTCGGAGATACACAACAGACAGATCTAGCAATTTAGATGAAAGCAACAGTCTTACAGTTTAAAATGTGTTCTATTCTATGCATTTCTTAAATGGGACAGGTCAGAAATAATGCCCTGCAGTTTTGATGTCTGACACAACAAGAATGGCAGATTGAAAGGAAATCATGATAGCAGCTTATAGGGATATCTGAAAAGCTCTCAGTGTTAGTGTGCAAAAGACCAACCTATCAATTTTAGTGAACTTGAAGAGAACGCACACTTAGGAAGGATGTTTCAGTATGCGCTGAGTCTCTATGATTCTACACATTAAATGTTACAGACGTCCCTAAATTGCTGTGCCAAGGGTAAATACTTCCTTCCATTCTCTGCATGGTCTCCTTTGAGTTTAGCAAGTCTTGGAGCTGGAAGTAACAGGCTGCTGAAAGACTATATGTGAAGAAGCACCGTATCAATGGAATATAACAATCCGAGGCAGGGAGAAGGAAGGTGGGTGAAATTCTACTTAAAGGAAGCAGCAGGCAATTATAAATAACTCACAGGAGAGTACAGTTTCAGAAGAGGTGAAACTTGCTGATGCACTCAGAGAAAAGGTTGAACTTAAGAACGGAAAAGTGTGACATCCTCCTTGGATACAGTTCTGGGAAAATCAACATGAATTAAACAGTTTGTGACTGTTGGCTCCTTGCTTGACATCCTCAGTCTCTTTTCCCCAAAAATACATGCCTTTTGCTTTGATACCTTGCAGGTGCCTGCATTCACAGAAAATTACACTGCTGCTATTCAGTCCACGAGTTAGCAATTTTTCTCATTTTGTCTTTAAACTATGCCCATTCCAGTTTAAGAGAGAAAGCTGGAGTTTTGCTGCTGAAGAGGTGACCTGGTACACAGAAGGTGCAATTCACAGCTTCACTACAACTTTGCAATCCTTAAGGCTAGGTTTCCTGGCTGGTAAATGGACTGATGCTTCTCATGAATTTCCTTTGTCTTTCATCCCAATTGGGACTTTCAGCCATTTGAAGAAGGTAATGATGGTAGGACTTTTGGGCTGGTGGGGCCCTAAGACGGCTGCAATACCAAGAACGCTACTTTCTGAAGCTCTAGCTTTAATTTCCTCGCTCTAAAGAGGTACTGCTTTGTGATGCTTTATCTTTCAGCTGAAGTGAGTATATTTTACCCATGTTAGTCGGGGCTGTCATCACTTGGAATTTGCCTATGTGCCCACAGGTCGTTTGTTGAAATTCTGATAGAAACCGTGATGACCCCAACATTATTTATGGATCAGCCACTTAAAGACATTGTATAAAAGGTGTTTTACAACATTGTTGGGAGTTTTAATAACACATTCGAAATATGCAAAGTGAAGGCGCAGCTGGAAGCCAGAAGTAAACATTTCATCCACTAGGCTTAACTAGTTTATGATAAAACAGACTGGGTTTCAAGTAAGAAATGGGCCTCTAATCCCCAAACAACTGTTCATAGCCTTTGCAGACAAAGACACCTTAATCTGAACTTCCCTAAGTACCTAAAGGAGCTTTTCAACTTAAAAAAAAGTAAAATCTTAAGCAAGATTTTATCTGAATAATTAAGTTAGCTGTATCTGCTTCACAAAGTAATATATCTTTATCGAAACTTTAATACGTAGGTAAATAGTTACAAACTATATTATTTCACATTACTGTAGCTCAACTTGTTGCATACCCTGTCAGAGAACATGCATGTAAATTTCTCATGGTACTGAAAAAAACAAAAATATAAGCCAGTATAAGTTTTTTAAATGTATCTGGTTTATGTTACCATTTAAAAAAACACTCCCATTCCACTAGGCTGTCTAATTTAACAACAACAGAAATAAATCAGGGGTTGTCCTGATACTAGCTGAAAAAATGTCTCGCTGAATGTGTTTTCTTCTCAGTTGGGAACCTGCTGGCCACTTCTATTTCGGATTGCGCACACTGTCCAGTCACGTTAATACCACTGAAATAACCACATCAATTATCTACACAAATACTTCTTAAATTCTACTTTTAAAAACATTTTCTGTTTTTAATGCAATTGAATTGAAAACAAAGACAGCTAGCACCATATGACTAGAGAGGTCTCCATGAGCCACTGGAAAGCACTTCTTGATTTACAGACAGGGTTTGGAAAACCAAATTAATTCTGCAGAATGTTTATGTAAAAGCATTACTCTCCATAACTTCCTCTAACTGGACTGTCCTTTCATTTATATCTTTTTCCATCAACTCATTTAGATTGACTCATCGCACCTAAAAATAATTTAGATTTACTTCATCTTTTTATACTCAGAATAGTACCACAAAATGGATCATGCCTTCATGCAGTTACTTGAGAAAACCTACTCTGTTATTTCATCTCGTTCCTTTTGGTGTCTGAAAAATCATTCAACCACATGTGAAGTTGGTACAACTTTACATAACCATAAAAGTCACGGAAGTTATGAGCAAGAATTTGACCACGATTTAGAAAGTGTAACAAGGATTACTGTCTACGCCATAGAGAATGTCTCACCTCGTCTTACCTTTAGATAGCCTTTCAGAAACACAGCATGACCGCAGTGCTGTTAATGGAATCATCCCAGATCTACGTTGGTGTTACTTCAAATAAATCCAAGCTTCTTGAATTTTAATTTTTTTCCGTGTAGCACAAGCTAGCTTACACCACTGGAGCTGAAGGAGGACCTCTGTGACTAACAAGCTCTTGCCCTGTCTGGGACAAATCACAAGAAGGAGACAAAACCAAACTATAGTTTATTATTCTGTACCCTGAAACGTGGTCTTTTCAGAGAGGGAAAAAAAAAAATCAAAACAACAAAAAAGGGATTAGAGAAACTTCAAAGGAAGAAGTGGGATGATAGCTGCACACCACAGAGCTGTTACGGACTTACTGCTCATACATATTTTTAGCAAGTACAAAGCTCAAAAATATTCTGAAACACTTAATACAAGGGAGAACAGCACAGATATAATTTACCCATTATTTATCTACTTCAGAAAACAGATTTCTGCTTCAAGCTATAAATCATTAAGGCCTCTAACTTTCAAACAGTGCATCACAAATTGGCTTTCCGGTTTACAAAAATCATCCTAATGTGCCTCAGCACTGTTTTCTTTCAAGAAAGTCTACAGAGAGCCAGCTGTCTGAGCTGGTTGTGCTGCTATGTAAGATTTGTGCATAAGTGTCTCTCTGGGAGTTTTGTTTTGGTTCGATCATTTAATATTCATGACAATCATCATTAAATCTGCCAGCTGAGCCGTCTTAGCATCCTGCCTCCAGACAAAGTCAAAAGTTTATTCCTAACCCACACAGCTCCTCGAAGCCTACATTTCCACATTACAGGCCATTTCATCTTGGAATTTTTACACTTTAACAGGAAGAAGTAAAAAAAAAAATTAAAAAAATCCTCCACTAAGCACAACAACTGCTTGGGAAAAGATAAAGCAAAACCACGAGGGTGTTCAGTGCTCCCAGTTAGCAATGACATGGTTAAGCAATTAAATTAATTTGATCATTCCAGCCCATACACCAAGGCTTTGGGATAGCTGACAATTCAAATGTGTCCATTAATAATAAAATGTGATGGGACAAAAGGAGAGGGGGGAAATCCTTGCTTTTAAGCTCCATGGAGTAAATTGTGCCACCTTAAAATTACTCACAGGCCACTGCATATCTGTCAAAATAATATATAAATATTAGGAGCAGTAAATAATTCCAGTGTCACTGAGAAGAAATATATTCATGCTAAAAGCAAATTCTGTAATTACATTATGATTTCAATGTACATAATTTTTCATCAAGAACATCAGAATAATCAAATGATGATTAACACTCTAGACAATTCAATTACACAACATGCAGAGAAATCCAAGGGATGCTGTTTCAGCTTCCCAAATCAGACAGAACAAAATATACAGTAAATCCAATCCTGCCAATGTGGAGCAAACTGAAAAGCTGTTGGAGAACCAAGAAAAGGACAAAGTGACACAAGGAGGAAGGAGTAATCAGTGGAAGAACAAGAATAAGAGTACAGAAGGACTTCCCAAATTAAGCAAGAGAGGAGTCATTGAAAAAGCCACTACAGAGTAAGAGAAGACCAGAGCCAGCCTAACTGCATGGTTGGTTCCTGCCTCATTGTTTCAGACCTGCCTAGTGGGGAAAAAAAATACACACATTTTAAAGAGAGAATTGTTGGGGATTAAGGTGGGGTTTTTATACTGTACCTAGTGATTAGAAGAAATATACATTGATTTCTATATTCTAAGTTTTTATGGTGGTTTTTGTTCAACTACAGTTGAATGGAGGGAAAGGGGGAGAGGCTTACCTGTTGCCTGAGGAGAAAACCAGTAGATTTTTCCTTATTGTACACTACATGCTGCAATGGAGCATCAGGGATGAATTTGTCAAAAACAGCAGTTGAGGGATTAAGAACTCACTCTTAAGTCAAAACTACGACATCTTACCATCTTTTCTAAGGAGGTATACATTTTTTCCAGGGGGAACCAGTCTCCCAGTTGTGTTACTATATACTATAACCATATACTCCTGAATTACCTTTCAAAAATAAAGATTTTGATTCAAGCTTCCACTTAAAACTTTAGATAACATATTTCTAAAACTTGCCAGTGGAGAAGCAATTCTATGAATGCTTATTCCACACTGACAAGAATTCAGGAGACCTGAGAAATGTGAAATACAAGTATCTAACATGACTAATAGCTGTCCACATGTAAAATGAAATTACCAAAACCAGGAACAGTAAAAACGAGCAGGGCAAGGGCCTCTTAGTTTCTATCTAATGAGCACCCCAAACGGGGATGCAGATATCCCAAATTAAATCACAGTTCACCTGCACTTTCTGGGTAGAACCAGCTCAGTTGTAACAGGGAGAGTACCAGCAGCTTTCACCAGACCATTCCCATGTCATAAACCAGCACTGCTCAGGCTTGTTTCAGTCTCCTGCTGACTTCTGCAAAATCAACCCTACTGCATTTAGACTGGTTTAAGGCTCTAGCACTGTAAAGTTGACCAGGACTGAGAGGAAGCCTTATCAATGCTTATAAAGGAGACTATAAGGACACTTAAGGAGAGTGTCAAGAGGCTGGGCTCTTCTCAGTGGTGCCCAGTGACAGGACAAGAGGCAACAGACTCAAGCTGGAACACAGGAAGTTCTGTCTGGACAGGTGGAAAAACTTCTTTACTTTAAGGGTGCCAGAGCTCTAAACAGGCTGCCCAGAGAAGTTGTGGAATCTCCTTCTCTGTAGACATTCAGATCCCACCTGGATGTGTTCCTGTCCAACCTGCTTTGGCAGGGGGTAGATGATGGCTGAAGGTCCCTTCCAACCCTTACAATTCTGTGATTCTGTGACTCAAAGCCCTGTTACGAAATCTTAACAGAAAGATCCAGTTTTCTAGCATCTCTTTTCGTACTTACCATGTTTTTTCATATGCATGATTCTGTGAGATATCTGATAATGATATGTCCACCCCATCCCAGTACAACATAAATATTAAACAGGCAAAGAGTAAAGCACAATGTAAGTTAATTTACCAGCAGTTGGGTTTTCCTGCATCTCTAAAGGGCAAGAAAGAGCTCTTGTTTTCTCTAATTATGACTGTTATGAGGCTTACACACATTACCAAGTTTATGCAGAAAATAATGATTTTGTATCTTTAGTAAGAGCTGCTTATCAAGACTGGTAGGTGTCTTAACACCATTTAAATCAAGGGGGAAAAAAAAGACAGCAGCAGCTCCTACTGCACACCAAATAGCAACTTGATACAAGAAAAATAATTTCTCTGACTCCTTTCTGGAAGCCACTTTTTGAAAGATTTTGTATTTTCTTCAGAGCCAGCCCGAAATATGACCTTATGATGATGTGGCACAGCAGTTGCATTTAAAAAAGAAAAAAAGTCTCTCTTTACAGTGTTTCTGATCTCCTTATAGTCACAAGCTATGCATAACATTGTTTATTTTCTATAATTTGTTAGATCATGTTTTACCCTCAAGTACCTTTCATTTAAGTATTGCTCTACCCACAGTTGATTCAAAACAGCTAAAGGAAATGGGAACAGGACAGCAAAGTATGCAATAACAAAAGTAACAGGCCTAGAGAAAAAGAATTTAGAGAAAGTTTTAGTTCAGAGAGTAGCTATTTCTGTATAAGCAGAAATCACCTACAGGCATTTTTCCTTGTTTTTAGGAGCGTATTAACTTTGATATTTAGGAAATCATTAAGCTGTTCCTTTGGAAACAACCATAGCAAATGTTTCTTAAAGTAGTTATGAAGCAGAGGTATTTTTATCTAGGAAAAATAAATTCGTTCTTGTAAATATACCACCAAGGCAACTGCAAGAGCAATCAAAGTTTGCTTCACATTTCAGTCCACTTTTTCCAGGAACTGCCCACCATGAAACTTTA
The DNA here is from genome assembly GCA_013398155.1 of Pedionomus torquatus. Lineage (NCBI taxonomy): Eukaryota > Metazoa > Chordata > Aves > Charadriiformes > Pedionomidae > Pedionomus > Pedionomus torquatus. The sequence goes on from VZRU01002380.1 coordinate 92,184, forward strand.
TTAAATTTAATAGTAAATTTAATTTGGAAAAGAGTTCGGTTTTCACTGTATTTGTCTTCCCCCAATGTTTTCCTAGATGGATGCTTTCATAACAGTTTCTTTGGTTTGCTTTGTTTCTATTCAAGTCATAAAGCAATTTTCAACTAGTTTACATCAATAGAAATAAAGAGCTCCAACTGAGCTATGCTGATTTTCACTATTTTAGAATCCAGTCCCCTCTCCTTTCCCTGGACCACAATAACCTCTGATTATCAGCTCTGATGTTTTCTATGGTGCTCAGAAACCTACATATTTACATTATTTAGATTAAGAGCCAAAAAAGGACCTCTCTAATTAAGAACATAATTACAGACCCACTTTTCTGCCATAGTTTTTGAATTAGACATTTGCTTTTGACTAAAAATACACTGGAAATTCAGAGTTCTGTACTACACTCATCTGTGTATGTTATTATCTCTTTCCCTTCATGTCTCCCTTCTGCAGAGTTTTAATAGATCCACAATACAGGGAGTTCTGACAACACTAGGACAAGATACAGATAGAATAATTAATGATGAAGCAATCACTAAATCTACCTGAAAGCTATAAAAAGAAACCATACATTATGATGATGCTTACTCTTGAGTTTGCCAGGGGAAAAACCTCCAAACAACCCCCCCCAAAAAAACTCAAAGCAAAACTCTTTCTAATTGCATGCTAATTTACAAAATTAAGTAACTCCCCAGGGGTTTCACTGGCAGTCTGAGATAAGAGCCATACAATCTGGCTCTTGCACTAAATATCCCCTTCTGATTATTGCCTAATCCTGATTGTGTATAAAAACAAAGATCTTTCCCAATATTAACCCAGAAAAATCCAGGAGTAGAGGCATTAAAATATTCAAAGTGTTTTGCTATTTGTGTATAGCAAAACACAGGTTTGTTTGCTCTAGACTTTAAGAACATGGCAATGAGCACATCCCCTGTTTAGGGCTTGGTTTTCAGTGTTAAACAACACTTCTGATATTCTTAAAATTTCATTGCACAAGACAAAGCAAAAATTCTTGGACAATGAAATGCTGTTTAGGTCCTCTAAAAAGGAGAGAAACTCAAAAGAATGATAACAGCACATTTCAAAATACAGTAATAGATTGGCTGATAAACCCGCCTTTTACAAAGGAGTGAGAAGCATGCTTTCCCTGCCTGTTTTCCATAAAGGCTACAAGAGAAAACCAACTGGAAACAGAGTGGAATTGAAACCGGTTTGTAGTCCTAGAGAGGCAAATGGGCTTGAATCATTGTCCTGGTTTGAGGTAAAACGAACCAATTTTCTGTTTTACAGTTTTACTTTCTTAGCTAGGCCTCTTCTAACTGAACTCTGAAATTAACAGCACATTGTTCAGAACTGTTTTGTCTCACAGTGATAAGACCTGATTATCCCAAGGGATGGTATGCAGAGAGGCCCTTGCTTATACTTATTGCTAGAACAACCAAGGTCAGGGAATTTTCGTCATTTGCCCCGTTGGAGGGATAGAAACAGAAAAGTGTAAAGGGGTCCCACCTGCAAGGAGGAGCGGACAGGACAGGTGACCCAAAACTGACCAACAGGGGTATTCCATCCCATCCGCATCATGCCCCATATAAAAGCTGAGGCATCAGAAGGTAAACTCTCCTTCTTTGATGGCTGACATCCAAGGAGGACCCTGCCTATTCATCTGCNCCTCTTTAACTTCTTCCTCTCCTCTATTTTACCCAAAGCAGGGAGAGGGGGACATGTCAATCGGGTTTTAGTAAATTTGGCTGAAACCACAACAATCATGACTGGCATAAAACAGAAGATGCAAATAGGTATCACCTCTCAAGCACTAGCCCCAAGACAGGCAAATAAAAAAATATAAAATCTAGGCACATGGATGTAAACACAAAGGTGTGTACAATTTTAGCAAAACGGTCTAAGCAACCCAGTCAGAAATGTTACCTATACGGGCAAAAAAGGCTCCCCCCAGACAGTGCAGCACTTTGTAGAATGATCCTGAATTCCCACAAAGAGAGAAAAGAGAGGTTTCCAAGTGCAGCACAGATTGAAAAGAGAGGGTTGGGTTACTGCCAAAGAGCTGTTTCCTATTGTCTTTTTTCCTGTTACATTCAAGGAAACAGGATCTCAGTTTAATCCCACTTTGCTTACAAAGAATGTACACAAAGATATATCACATAATATCAACATTTCTGACAGAAATAAACTAGAGGATCTTAAATACTGGCCAACCATTAAAGTAAAAAGTTATGTAACTTCTTTCATGTATACTGAGAAATACAGAAAAAAAATCCAGCAGAATTCTGAAAGGTGTCAGACTTTAAGAGTTCAGAATTTGTAACCTAAGCTTGGTTTTAATGTCAAGAATTAAACAATTAGTTTATATATATAGTTAATATAAGGAAACATACTGTCTTCACAGTATACAGATGAAACTCTTTCTGAAAAAGTGTGGAGAATTGAAAAATGGAAAAAAAATCTAGTCCTTACATTACCTTGATACTTAAAGATCTCTCTTACGTTCCTCCTTAACTCCAAATTCCCATAGTATCCTAGCTAAATCACTGGAACCCTAAATCCTGAGTGCCCACCTTCATAGGTCCTTCTGAAATCACTGCCTGAGGCTTTACTCCGTTCTTTCCTATATTTCAGATCACTAAAAGCTATGTTCTATGAAGCAATATGAAACTCTGATTCCACACAAGTCAGGGACCTCAAAGTTCTTAACCTCAAAAGGATTTCTTAAGAATGCATTTATTTTTGAAGAATCAAAAAAACCCCGAGCTGATAATGTGCATGCAGAAATATTTCCACTGCTTAAAGCAATGAAGCTGAGCAAAACAAAGATCTGGTCCTGTACCCTCAACTCAGAGAGGTAACCAAAAGTCTGTCTGAATGTTTATTTTTCCAGAATAGGATTTCATAGGAAGATCTGACTGCATCTCTCTTAATTCTGTTTCAGAATAGAGAAATAAATAGGAATTATAGACTTTTCCAGAAAAAGGAAACCTGTTTCTTGCCTAGCTAAAGTTACTACCAACTTCAGCTGACCTGAGCCAGAAACCCCTGGCAGGAATAAAGACAAGGTACCTGGTGCATTTCCACTGTATGGCGGTGACTGGTGGTGTATCACTTCAGTCAGCTGGGCAGCACTGGGCAGCTGACTTTCCATACTAAACCATTTATGTTTCTGAGATACAAGTTTTTTTACCCTGAAAGGCTTGTCCTCATTCACATAAACACAGCAAGAGAGACATCTAGTGGCTGGACCATTTAAGTGTATTTTTTAACCTGAGTAGAGACAAACTGGGAAACGTTCTTAGCGACTCCGTGTTCTTGTGTGTGTAAGAAACCATTTATGTGCCAACTATCAGACATAACAGAGCCAGAGAAAAAATATTCCAGTGGCTGAAGCACTACTCACACCTGTGCTCTGTATATATCCTGCAACCTACAGACTTGCTCACTCTGTACTCCAAGTTCCAGCTATAGTTCTACCTTTTTCTCTTAAGCATAATTTTGTTTTGATTCTCAGCTCATGTGAATTGGTATAGGTCTGTTAACTTTCCATGGGGTCATAATGGCTTGTATCAATCCAAAATCTAACTTCTGCTATTCGAGCATGTACTTTCACATCTACTGTCTTCTACTCAAATATCTTCTCTAACCCTAACTTTATTTGTACTACTTATTTTTATCTGCATAATAGGCAGACTTCCTAGTCATTACTGATATAAAATTTGAGACAATCAGTGGTAAATCCTGGCATTAAATGGTTTGATCTTCATGTGAGAGAAGGGAAGGAAAGATTACATTTATTACTATGAATTACTAGTATTTACAGTATTTGTTATTTAAAAATTCCTATCTTTACTGTCACATCTAAACTATTTCTTGTATATTAAAATGCAACTTATTTGGAAACACAAATCAGCACGAAGGGGCTTAGACACTCAAAAACCTGAAGACAGGATGAATAAATTGAAGGGAAATACTTTAAAAATAAACTTTTTGACAAAGTAGTAACAATAATAATTTAGAAGTAATTAATTTTAAAAAAATATCAATTTCTACATGTTATGTATGTGATTAATTTTTAAAGGCTTTGACCCTTACAAACCTGAAAGATCTGTATGAAAAGTTCTGCTAAGAAAGTAAGGAATAGGCCAATTCTACCATATTTAGTGAATAACTGAAGGCAGGCAATTGCTGACTTCACTCACAACACAGGATGAGATCCTAAGCATACAGTTAAGGGCTATGAGCAAATTTTCCAGCTTCTAAAGAGAAAACTGCACGCAGCCCATGGGGTAAAAAAAAGATGATATGATGTGATCACCCAAAATTAGCAGGATTTGCTACTTACGAAAAAACTGACATACCCAGTATGAGAAGCCATTTTGTTTCCTTCTTATCACACATATGTATGGAAAACCCATCACACAAGCCAAACAACATAACAAACTGCAATAGAGTTACTCCTAATAAATATATATATATAAAAAGCCCGCAACAAAATAAAAAAAGAAGGCTCAAGTCTTTTGCTCTGCCCTCTGCTAAAATATTTCACTCTACTGTGCACTTCCTTGCAAGTTTCTTTTAACTATGCTGCTACAAAAACATCCCAAACTGAAAACCAAAAAAAAAAAAAAAAAAAAAGGAAAAAAATAAAAGAGGAAGTAAAGAAAGAAATGTCCACAAGACACATTGTGGTGCTCCTTAGTAATAACTACTTGGTATAACTTTCACAATAACATTAATTTCATGCTTGAATTAAGTAGAACATTTCTTGACTATTAAATGTTCACAGGAGTTGATTTCAACTGCTAACATCATTAGAATCTACTTTCAGAAAGACTGTAAATCAGTATCTTCATAGGCTTCTGAATATACCCTACTATAACAGAAAAATGAGAGCAAACAGTTTTCCCTTATGATTTCAGATCATATGTGATGTCACTGGAAAGCCAGACAGGCTCCATTGAAGCAACAGAGATGTATCAATAGAAATCATAAAATCATAGAATTGTCTAGGTTGGAATGGACCTTTGAGATCAACTAGTGCAACCACCTACCTAATTCTGATAAAAACCATCACTAAACCATGTCACTAAGCACTATGTCTACCTGTCTTTTGAATACCTCCAGGGATGATGCCTCAACCACCTCCCAGGGCAGCCCATTCCAATGCTTAATAACCCTTTCTGTGTAAAATTTTTTCCTAATATCCAATCCAGGTTCAAAGCATTTAAAGGCAAATACTGAGCTTTTTGCCCATTCACAAAAGAAAGCTGCATCATCCACACGGGCATAAGGAGACAACAAATCCAACACATGTTTTGAGATCCAGTCTATTATATGTCAGAATAATACTGCAGCAATTATTTGGGTCTTGTTAGGTAACAATTTGGTTGTTTCATTAAACACAAAGTCATTGTGCGTGCCAGCCCTGGCACTTCAGTGCTTCAGGTCAAAGTCCTGCAGTTCAGCAAGATATTCAGGATACGTCTTGCATGAGGCAGGTTTATCTACAGGCAGATTTTAGGTGAGTGTTAAGTGATGGGCAAAGGATAACTGAAATCTTAGCAATGTTCCGATGGCCATGGGACAATCAGTGCTCATGGTTAAACAAACAAAACCAGACTGCTCAGAGACACAATTACCAGTCAGCAGTGGCTCCTTCTGGAACATATATAGATGAAAACTTTTCCAAGAGTTAACAGCAACCTGAATGCTGATTTTTCTTTTGTACAATGACACCTTCCCATCAGTCTGGACTCATGAAAATCATTAAGTGTTACCTAATTGCTGTACTCTGGACATCTAAAGTCCCTCAGATTACTGCTATCTTGGTGGAAAAAAAATAATACTGGCTGGAGGTGAGGCTCAGTTTCTTTTTTTTTTTTTTTTCTTTCTTTCTATACTTATTTCTGTGAAAGAGTGCAGAAAAATACATATGACTTTTCTTCTATTAGAGGAGTTTTTAATTATCAGCAGGGTAATTGGTAGAATTTTCACCTGTATATCATTAGCTAGATGGATACCAGACAGTAACTTGAAATTATTATTACTTTTGAATTATCTCAAAAGAGCTATTTTTTTTAATTTAAAGGTTAAATCAACAGGTGATTAACACTAACCAATCAATGATTTAATCACATAGGTCTAAAAATATTAACAAAACATATTTGAACCCACATATATGATAAATAAAAGAAAGAAAATAAACTTTTGAAATCTGATGTGGTTTTTTCTTGCTTTGGAGTCTGTGATACTAGGTAAGAACTCACTGAAAAACAAAGAACTTAAAAATGGTGATCTACATAAGGCAAGAGTTCATCCTGATTTTATGCAAATACATAAAAAATACCACTCTCAAGACAGGATCATTTCAAAGAGTTTGGTGCTATTGTAACAGACAATGTATTACTGTTTTTCACACAGCATATTGTTTGTGCTGAGGACCTTGTTTCCATCAACAGCCCTCAAACACTGTGAAGAAGTAGCTATTTTTGTCACTCCACTCTCCATACAGAAATTGGTATGGAAAAAAGTTATCCAAAGTTTTGCTAATACTTTAGTTGAAACAGAGCATTAACTCGTATCCCTCGACTTTTTTTACTTTTTTTTTTTGTTTTTACTTTTTACTGTTTTGTACTTTTCCAACAAATATTCTCCCACTTGTAAGTTCAAGGAACAACACAGAAGAATGGCTGAAGCAGTCAACCAATATTTAAAACTAAATCTGAAACTGCATTATTTTAGCAAAGCATCACTATCAGAGTTCACATCAACTTTGTTCTAAAGTTCCTCTGTTAAGAACTTAATTATAAATGTTTTTGCTATTAGGCAACCTTTTCAAAGCAAGATGTTTCTTCAAGGAGAATATTAACGTGTGAATAACATAGAAAAGGCAGTGCCTGGAACCACTCTGCTTTTGAGGTAAGGCTGCACGCAGAGGATTTTACCACTAGAGGACAGTATAATGTAATCTCCTGGACATACTGCAGCTGGTAGAGAAGACTCCTGGCTTCAACTTCCTTCAGAAATCTCGACAACCTCAACATAGAGGAGTCTGTGTAGTAAAGTGAGGAGAAAATAAGCGGCACATTAGTGATCTGCTGGGACATAGGCAGGAACATCAACATAGAGCCAGCGCGATGATAACCTTGGGCTCGATCACACTTGCAAGCGCCAGGCAGAGCTGAAGGGGTGTCTTTTCTTCTCTGCCCACCTGGGGGTTAAAGAGACGCCTTAGAGACTCTTAATACCACTACGTAGCACAAATCCTAAAACGCTCTTTCCTTTTTACTGGTCCTCCTACTCAGGCGAAATAGCATCAGCTGTGATGGGAAAGTTGCCCGACTGAAAACTGAATAAAAACTGGAGCAAGACTTCAAGCAAAGACTACATATAGAACTGAACAATGAGTTTTTATAATAAAATTAATAAATAAAATGTCCAGGGATAATTATTGTTCTTTATTCTTTAATATCACTACCTTCTTATTGTGTCATAGGACACAACTCTGATCCCACCTAAGTTTCTGAATTAAGTCACTGACTTCAACGTGGAGGCTCCTCTCAATTTCTGTCACCTCTGAGATGAGCCTCTTTCCTTAGGACCCAGGTGAAGTGAACTCCACAACACTGAAGAGGTTTAGCAGGTTATCTGTCTATACTGCACAAGGGCAGTGCTGTGTACTTTGGCAGTAACAGCACCAGAAGAACTTAGGACTGGAATAAGAGAGGCAATACAGGTGAGTGTGGCCCGAGGCGTGCAATGGGAAAAAATCATGCAGAATTTGGTCATCTCTCATTAACATTATTTAATGACCCAATTAGCCCACATTAATGAAAAATACATACCACAGAAACATAACACACAACTATGAACATAAGCAAAACAAATTGCCAGAAGAAACAGTCTCTTGTAAAGATGCAGATGACTTGGGCAGTGTCCAGAAGTGAGGAGAACTATTTAATTATTCCATGCTTTAATTGAGACCAGGGTGAGATCTTGGACACTCTACTAAAATCATCTGTCTTTCTGTGTAAGAAACAAGAAGGTGCTTACTTAGCTGTGAGAACTGCGAGTAGAAAAAGCTGAATAAAGAGCAAAATCATACTATCTTACACCTGGAAAAAGGAAGGCAAGGAACCTCTGTACCTGAGGGAAAGTCATGAGATACCACAGCAGTGTGCAGCCACTGCATTCCAGGAGGGATGGTTTACAGAACAAGGAATGGCAGATTTGAATTGAATAAGTGGAAGAGACATACATGTGTGCAGCAGGACAGGCCATTTGCAGCATCTACTGTAGCAGCAGGGTCCAGGGAAAAAAGGACAACGAGATGACTGCACCAAAGAACAACAGTATCATACAGAAAGTTTCAGGTTGGTTAGGTTTTTCTTCCTTTCTATCAGTGAATAAGTTTACATCCAGTCCAGTCCAGCACAGCACACTCTTCCAGAGTTTAGAAGCAGTGAGATTTCTGTTCGGCCTGCTACAGAAGAGAGGGATCTGAATGGGGGTCTGCAGGCACTCAGCACTAGGTCTCTGTTCTGAGCAAAGTGACCACATATAACCCAGCAATTCCCAGAAGAGTTAGTCAAAGCCTTTTTCCTACTTCTCTGCATGAAAACAAGGTGTATTTTCACAAATATCTCTTTCAGCAACAGTGCTGGCTTTAATACCTTGTTCCCTCCAGCTTATTCCCACACCACAACCTTATCTGTGCCAGGACAACTGCTGGTTTGGCACACATTGAACTGAGAAAGATAACCCTCCTCTGTGCCCCCTCCCCGCAAAAAAAAAAAAAATAAAAAATTAAAAAACTGAATTAATTTCCTGACCTAATTCCCTGTGCAGTCACACAAACTGTTGTACTGACACAAGTGAGCATGTGGATAAAGGGGGGAAGTGAACAAGAATGAACAGCGAGTGGATGGCAATACTGTGAGAAAGAAGTGTGTGTGAAACCACAGCCTCAGTGGAGGCTGAATCTGATCACTAACTGCTGCTGAAGCACAATTAACTTTGGCATCAGCTGAACTATTCAGCTCTTAATATTTTTACCTGACCACCTACGCAAAACTCAGGTCTTTCCAGTTAGGAGATACTGGTAGAGAATTTTACTCTAAAAGAGTAACTGGTTTCATTATCATCAAGTTCAGAAAGAATAACTAGTTTTAACTGTTAGTTTTAATAACTCATATTAATTTATCATTTTAAGGCAGTCTGCCATCTGCTCGTGCCTGTTACCCCATTCCACCTCGCTCAATGGAGCCTTCCACTCCACCAGCCATAGCACGGCTGCAGAGGATGCTGGATCAGCCTTTGCCACGGGCAGCCAGGGGAGGACTGGGACTCTTCTGCAGCACGTCTGCCACTGAGAGCACAGAAACTTTCATCATCAATGCCAGATTGGTTTTAGGAGACTTCTGACACTGTGCTCCTCACCGCAGTTTCAGCCTCTCAGCTGTGCCAAATACAGGTACTCAACCTGTTTGAGTGCTTGCAATCTGGCTGAAGGGGTAGAAACCTCCCGAATGCAGAAACAAGAACTGACTTTACTCTTTGTTTGTTTTTATCCCACACACCTCCCCCCCCAATTTAATATCCGCTATACTTTCAAGACAAAACTAACAAGGCCTTTTACAGGGTCAGATCTCTTCCAGCTGTGCAAGAATCAAACAAATGAGACAACTGGAAGTGCCCCCCGCTGGTAAAGCAGGGAGCTGCCCCAACAGCTCTTGCTCGGCTTTTCTCAGCTCTTACTCAAGATACTCTTCCTACTCACTCTGTGGTTTTTTTTCTGGTTTAGTTCCCAAACTCAGCTCTTTCTTCTGTGTACATGCTTCCCCCTTTCAAGGCTGCTTAGTATTTCTTGTTAGTCCAAATTGTTCAAGACGCCCATGCTTGCCCCCCTCCCCAAACTGCTGATGTGCCTGACTATCCTTTAAAATACAATGTAATTTCTTTAACGTGAAATTACATAAAACAAAGGGCATCAGTAAAATCTTCTGACTGCAGGAAATCACCTCACTAGTTAATAATAGAATATTCAAGCACACACCCAAACACGTCTTTAATCCCTTAAACCATCTTCCCCTTGGATACAATTAGATATGAAACAAACAGCTTAAATTGGTCATAGGAGAAGAGAATGTATACAAATAGTTGTAAAACCAAATTTAAGAGATATGAGTAGTCCAGGTTTTTTGCCTTTGACTATTTTAAATTTTCATCTTAAAAAAAAAAAAAAAAGAGATAAGCTCTGCCCCTAACAATATAAATAAAATAACTTTTAAGATCCGTAACACCTGCATGTTTGAGGGTTCAGTAATTACAGACATTTTACAGAGACATTCTCTCTCTTCCCACTTTTCTCAGCTTGTATTTCAAATCGGGTTTTAGAACTTTCTTTCAGCTGCAGAACACAGTGGCTTCTAGATGGTCAATACATATGTTGTAGGGTAATTCCAGACATACACTGTACAACTTAGAAAATTTGTTCAATTTTATATACTTTAATCCTACATCACCTGAAGAGGAAAGGTTGAAAATAGATTTAGATTTATCTCTGCTTTAAAAAAAAAAAAAAAAAAANGAAGTTGTGGTGCCCAATTTATACCACACCTTTGTGTCCAACAGTGCTTCTACTTGTTCTGCTCAGTGTTTATATTAATTTCGGAGCACATCAGACTGGCGTTCCACTTGTAGGTGTAGTAAGAGAAAACCAAACTTGAACTCCCTTTGTACAATGCCCAGCTTTCAAACGTGGATGCCTACATTAAGCCAACTAAAGGCTAATGTCAGAGCAGAGGAACTGCAATTATACTCGTCATTAGAAGAAACCCAAGGCCTCAGCCCAGAAACGTACCAACAAAACTGCTTAGCTTTTAATTGCCAAGTATCATAAAGAAGTTCAGTTGCACTTTCCTAGATAGGATTCTAAATACGGATTGAGTTTGCAAGTACTTTACAGCTGATTTATCAGTATTACAAATAGGATTGTCTTTCTCTTTACTTCTCTGCCTATAGCAGTAGCTAGTGACGTGATTGCTTAATGCACATGCAGTCCCCTTCCTACATCACAGCTGTGATTGGGGCTGCACTAGTCAGTTCTAAAGTTTTGGATCGTGTGATTTGCAAGAAGGACAGTGGTTGTCTCAAGTAAAAGAGTGCCTCTAACAGCTTCACGTTTGCACCGGTAGTGATAACCTGGACTCTTGTCTACTCTGGCTGAAGTTATAGAGAGTTCTCCCATTTTAAAGTTTTGCTAGTCTCAGCGAGAAGGTTTAATAACAATGGGCTAAATGCCTGAGCTGGCTTGACTGCTTTTTCAGCCCTAAAGGTTGCATTTCCACATGAGAACAGAGATGCAGTCATGCCAGCAAGAGGAAAGCCTGCAGTGTAACCATACATATTGTTTCTGTTTGGGGAATAAAGAGAAAGTGTCTCTTCCCAGAATTGCTGGCGCAGTACCTTGTCTATTCTGGAGGGGGGAAAAAAAAAAAGAAAGACAAGATTCCCTAATTATCATATTATGTTCCTCATACTATCAAATGACTTACCATACTGTGGTGGAGCATGTGAGGCTGGCTAAATCCCATCACGTTAGATAATTTGGTGGTAACAGGGAACTAGGCACATTAGCCAAATGACTGAGCAGATATGACATTTAAAAATGTGTCAACTTTCCCCTGGACATTCCTAAAGAAAAAAACAAAGGAGCACAGACTCTTCCATCGTCATGATTACAACTTTTGGTGATTATCTTACTCCAATTTTTGTCTGGGACACGATTTTCCCTCTCTATCCTCCTCAAATCCCACTCATGGGAGTTTTCCCATCTCCAGTGCCAGTGCCAGAAAGCAAGAGCAAAATTCCTGCTCTGGGTCACACGAGCTCTTACAGAGATCCTGTCCCCAACTCCAATTTCACTGTATGCATCTTCATGTGAATCTGGGCAGGCATCATGTCCTTACACAAAAATCAGTGACAGGAGTGCATTCTCTGTCTCATGGCCAAAGCAATGGGCATGCTCCCCACATCCTACTTTCAGCAAGCAAATACCTGCTCATCTAAATTACATCTCAAAGATTTTGGGGATGTGGCCTAAATTCGTACTGTGTACACAATTTAAATGAACTATGTAATTTCCAATTCAAGTCCATAAAGCTATATTGCAACATCATTTCTGTTTAACTGATTTGCAGCATAATTAATCTCTTTTAAGTTATGTTCCCACAGTAGAACAGATGGCAGACTAATAAAAGAATGCACAGTCCAAATAGATTGAGCATACACTGCCTGTACATGGTGAATCAGTATGATTCACCTACTTTCATGAAACAGTTGTGACCTTTCATCTGACTACTTCCCCAAACAAAATGCAGAGAAATATATATGACACACAGAAATCAGGAACCAACAAATTAGGGAATAATAATAGCTCATCTCATGATTTTTTTCTGTTGTGCTAATCCTTACTATGTGTTCTATCAAATATTGGTGTCATCTCTTGCTATCCTTTGACTAATTAACTAGATCAACTAAGGCACAGGATGCTCTTCATTACAAAATTAGCAAAGGCAGAGAATACCTAGACTTTTGAAGTATCAGATCCTTGAAGCGTTGGCAAAGGGACAGTTTTTAAAAAAATATTATAAAAAGAAACAATGTCCTATGAATAAATAATATAGCATAATAATATAAATATATTGCTATATAAATAATATACAACAATCTGCAGATAGAGAATGTAGTTCTATATTTTAAAAGTGACATTTATTTGTTCAAGTAACTGGCCTTTCTGCTACTTGCAAGGTAAACCTGGTAACAAGCAACCCTGAGCACAAACATTGTATTCTGTCCACAAACACAGCTCACACTTTCAATTAGGGAAGGTAAGGTTAACATGCTACAGCATTTCATCACAGATCTTTTCACCACAATGTGTGAAAAATTGCAGGCATAAATTTAAGCACTAGACCAAAATCTTCTCAAGCACCTACTAGTAGTATCTTGCTATTAGGCATTTTGAAACAATTAATTGAATATCAGAGAAAAAGCCCAAGTTGGTCTCTACAAACATGAAGTGATACCCATCAAGAGGGAAACATCCTTTAAATCTATTTATTATAAATGCTTTAAATGTATTGCAAAGCTTTGGCGGGAAGATTGAGGCAGCACCATTATGACCCAAACCCAAAACCAGCAGAGTTGAAACAGAGGAGACAAATCAGAGCCCCACTGGATTCTGCCAGGATGTCATACATATTTAAAAAAGTAAAAAGATAAAAAAAGATAAATCTGAGAAGCAAAGGCTAAATGTGTTTTCAAGGGACATAATCCTGCAAATATTGTACAAACAGTGAAAAATCGTGCATTTTTCTCACAATACACAAAACCTTGTAAACTGGTGCTTCAGTGCATTTTTTTTTCCTTCTAAATCAGATCAGTTATTTCTTAGTAGCTCACTGTGGTCAGGGATTATTGTATTCTAGGGATCATAAAATGAGTACCTTAGAGCCCAGGAGGGATGGTTCCTTGTAATATCATGGAGCTTGCTACTCACTACTGTGGTGCACTCTAAGTTCATATGTGGGAGAGACAGTGGAGTATGTTAGTAAATCTCCAGGGAATGGCAGAATTGTGAAGAAGTTTGACTACTAACCAGGTGAAGTCAGCATAGCGATTCTTTACAATTGTTAATTATCCAAATTTCCACGCTAGAGGCCTGATTTGCAACCATCCAAGGGGTCGCTTCAAAGTTGCAGTACAGCATCTCTCTTTTCCCACATGATTACAGTGATAGCTTGTGCGACCCACTGTCTAACACTTCTATTTGGGTCAAAATGAGTCAACCAACAAACCAATAGCTGAAATCACAGGTTTATGTTAAAATGAAAATAAATAAATAAATAATCTTATAAACCCCATAAGGAATTGGGTCATTTATCCTTGGCACTGTACCAGCAACTAACAAGGAGCTCCTATCCCAAACAATTCACCATCTTGATCGCAGAAAAGATCCCACAGGAGAAGAAAAACATAGGAACAAGGTGGGGATGGATAAGTATAAAGATAGCTCAAAGAAAAGCAGAAGTCCAAGCTTCCCCTTTTCCTAACTATTTATTGGCGGATAGCCCAAATGCAGATGACTTAAAGCTACTGTATTCACCCTTAAAGAGAAATTTTCATCTCTGCTGCACTTGGTACTCTGCTTCCCCATTGCTTTATCACCAAAAGATTAGCACAGTTCAAGCAGCTCAGATGTTCACCTGCTGATGCAAGTTCTGAAAGACTGGGAACACTTGGCAGTCACTCAAATGCTGCAACAGGCAGACACCCACAGGTACAGATGCAACGCGGTGAAATACTCAGGTCCACAGAAAAGCTTTATCACACCATCAAATACAGCTGTACCAGTCACACGCTGGGGATTTCCCAGCTGCAGACTCTATCTCCCAAAGCACACGTAGTTTGAAACAATCCAGTCACTATGTAATCAGCAACCATGTGACGATTTCATTTTCTCTTTCAAAACATCCAAACAAGTCCGGATTCAGAAAGACTCAGCCACTGCAATTCTGAGTACTTTTTCTATATTTATCACATCAAATGTAACACTGCTACTACAGTAGGACTGTCCTGGCTTTTACAGAAAGTACTTCTGTGATCTTCATTCAGGAAGGAAATAAATGTTCTTATGTAGTCATGAGATCTAAAGATTCTTCAGCAACATGACCTGGACAAATCATATCAAGACCAGAGGTTAAATGTGTGACACAGGCATTGTTAGGTTTTTTGTATCTATCACTGGGAAAGATCAGATGGAATCTGTATAAGATGATGTCCATTTTAACAGAGTACAAAATAGCTAGCGATTACAAAGAGAAAAGCCTATGTTTACAATTCTTTGTACATTCTCATTCCTCTTGCTTATTTGTTCCCTCTCCTTCCTCAGTTATAAACCAGGAATGAAGAGGTGCAGTTGAATTTTGTCAGCTGTCTTTTCCTCTCTGTTCATCATCTATCAATATTTCCGTTCTCAGACAGGAAAACTTCCAGAAAGAAACAATGATTTACTTGCAGTTTCCTCTCTAGTCCATGCTAATTGGCAGATTTAAGCAGGAATATTACTGAAATAAGTTTTTTAAAAGGCTTAATTACAGTGCACATGTATTAAAGAAACAGCTTTTACTGGCAGTACCTTCTGCAGACAGGAGAACCTGCAGCGACGATTATTTTATTTCAGTAAGGAGAGAGCAAGTCAGAGGGGAGAACTGCACTAAGGGCCCTGCCTTTGGAAGGCATTTGATTCAAAATACTGAAGCAAGGAGGTATGTCCAGGCCACATTTTTGTTTATCACCACAGAAGGGCTACTGTTTCTGAATGCTGACCAAATCTGAACACTCACTGCAAAAAATGCAGCATGTTCTACTCCTGGAGAGCAGCCTTTAACTTCATTAAGAAATCAGCTGGACGCAATAGTTCCCTCAACACCCTTTATATCATCCCATTGAATTTGCTACACACTAGTCTAAAACAAGACAAATACCCACATGCTAGCTTGGAACAAAAACCTGACACATAGTCCAAAAATGCAGGAATTTGAGTCACAGAGGCAAAATGTACAAAATTATAAAGAAACCCTGCTGTATAAGATCATCCAAAAATAGAGATTTACTTTTGGCTTTTGCTGGTATACTAGTGTGGAATGGACACTAATGAATATTTTACATGAGAACATGCACTGTGATTAAATTTATCTGAAATCCTTTTTGCAGTATCACTTCTGCAAGAGATGACATGATCCTCAGAGTAAGTACGGTAAAATGGGTAACAGACAAATGAGTGCATGATTTGAGAAGACTTCATTAAAAGGGCTTTTATGAAAATCCACTCAACATAGTAATCTTACCTCTTAGAAAAACTCTAAGAGTCTGTTACCTCTTTCTGATCTGGAGACAGGCTGGAGTAGAAAGGAGAATATTAAAGTAGCAACAAACCCAAGGAAGTTGGTAAGAAGGCAAATAGTCTCTGAAAAAATTGAATTAAGTGTGGCAAAGAGTATTAAAAGATGACATTTTAAAGGCCTTTATGCATTTAAATTAGAAGACTTAATAAGCCAGAAAACATTAAATTATCACCAGTGCAAAAGAATGATGCCATTATTATTAGCGAACATTGTACAATGATTCACTCAATGCTAGAAAAAAAACAAGCAAAGAGGTCAGAATGAGTAGGGAGAGATGAGGAAGACACTGCTGCATAAAGCCATGGGTACATGGATTACAGTTATCAGTCACCTGCAGCTTCTGTATCCTAGCACATTAATTAAAATGATCATTGAAATTCATGTGGGAAAGTAAAAAGTGAGAGGTTTCTTCAAGAAGAAATCTTACAATAGTCAAGAATTTATAATTCCATAGTAAAGAAGATAATTTTAGCATGAGCAGTAGTTATAAGAAAGAGTACTGTATAACAAATCAAGATAAGCATCAATAATCCATCTGAATTAGGAGTTACAAAGGCAAAAAAAACCCAAAAACAATAAGGCAAGCTAGAAACATTAGTGAAAAGTCCACCATTGACAGCACCAATGTAACGTGAAAAAATGAAAAAAAAAATCATAGAAAAAAGAGGAAAAAAAAGAGTATCAAGACTACAATTATCCTAGCAGTTAATATAAACCCTTTGCCAGATGGAAATGATAAATTTTTTAATAGTGATGCAGAACAGACAGAAATTTTCAGAAATATTTCTATCCCATGTTTAGACAGATGTTCTTATGTCACATGATGATGTTAAACTGTTTTCCAGTCCCTTAGTAACCAAGCAGGACATTATACAACAGGTACTAGAAATAAACATTTTAAAGTCAGCTAATCCATCTACCTCACACCTAAGAACCTAAAACTGAGAAGGCCTGAGAAGTAATCGTGTTTATTTTAATAAACTGAGGCATTCCAGGGAAATTCCATTTGACTGGAGAAGTGCTGACATTGTGCCAATCATAACAAAGGCCATCAGAATGATTCAGAGGGCTAACGGGTAGTTAGTCTGACAGTACTTCCAAATAATAAAGCTGTTATAAAATTAATAAAGAATTAAAGTACCAGAATATAATTAGTATCAGTCAACCCAGTTGTGTGGCAAATAGATCTTGTAAAATAAAGTTACTGCATCATTTGATGAGACAGACGTTTGGCTGATGAAAGTAACTGTGTATCTTCAGTATATTTGTGGAGAGCAGTTGACTTAATAATGTATGACATTCTTATTACGAAAATTAGCACAACACTATAGCAATAACGTGTGTTAAATGGACTGAAAACTGAAAGATCTAACAAAATAATAATGAATGGAGACTTGTAACTTTAGGGCTTTTTTGATTTGGAAACAAAAATAAATCACAAGTGATTCGGAAATAAATATATCCATCCATAATAATAAGATTTGTGAGATTAACAAAACTGTGAGGGTGAAAGCTGAAGATAGTCATGTAGAACAATATGAATCACATAATAAACTAAGCCAGTTCTAATTAAACATGTCTTAATACAGCCAAACGCAAAGGGATTAGAACAAAAATCTCTAGCAGCAGCCAAGCCTCCTCCCCGGAAAACACATGGTCTGAAGGTACCAGGGATTACAGGTGACAAACAGCTGACATCGTAGCAAAGAAAAAACCCCTAATATGATCCTTGCACGTATAGATACAAAAGCAAACCAGCTTTATTACAACTACATGCCACAATGGTGAAACCTGCAGTGAAACACCACACCAAGTTTCACAGTTTAGACAGAATGTTGTCAAAATCAAATAGAAAAAAGAAAAAAAAAATAATGAAGAAGAAAATGTCTTACAGTGACCTGTTTGAAGGAAAAACTGAAAGTTCACTTGTTAACAGTATTAACTGGCTTGACTTAATATATCACAGAAAATAATGGCTCCTACAGGGTTCTTCAGTGCAAACACTAAAGTACAGGTAGGAAACCAGGCATATTAAAGAACAGGTTACTTATAACTCAAATTACCATGGGAGTTCTCAATGCCATTTTTAGTTCTTGAGATCTTCAAGTCTGGATACCTTTTTGAGTGTTGTAGCTCAGCACGTATTCGCATGCTACTACCGCAGATGAACACAAAATATTCTGTACAGAGGTAATTGGGTAATAATGACAAATTAATGACTTAGTAGTTCCTTCTAGCTTTTTCCCCCTGTGGATATATATTTTACTCTCTCTTATGGAATGAGCTGATACCACTTCATGGACTCTGGAATACTTTATGTTGAGATCTGCCAGAAATCACTAAAGACTGTCAGATCCTCAAGCTTATCATCAGAGTGAGTATTCCCTGGAAAGGATAAGAAAAGGGCTTTGTTTAAAGAAAAGACAGAGGGAGAGAGAAGCAAAAAACCTAAGATGGATGACATTGACATTAGTATGTGTTTTGTCCTTGATTTGCAGAGGAATGATCTGGAACACTATGGAAATAATTCTAACTTTTTAATTTTGGGGCTCTTAATTCCACTCACAATTTCTTCAGGAGCGACTGCTTGGCTCTGCGTATGTTGTAATAATGACAGCCAGACCTTCTGCTTTTCCTGAAATAACTATGTCATAAGCTGCTGCTTCCTTGTTTTAGGTATTTACAGATATCAACAGACTATATAAAGCCTCCCCATAATTGCTTCACATACAGTAGTTTTCCTTTTGATATATTTTTAGATCAGTTGCACTTAAACAATACTTCCTCAACCTACTGAACTTTGCTCTGCAACACATGATCAAGAGAAATGTAAATACTGTACTGTTTAAAGGATGACAGCCAATGTTTTCCACAGTACTGGTTGAACAGGTAGGGTACTATGAAGTACAAAGAGCTGAGCGTGACTCCAAAGCAGAGCACAGTTCACGCTTACAAACTTTGCAACTGCCCTTTCAGTTGTCCGCGAAGCAAGATCAGTGTAAGTCTACCAATGTGCAAGAAGCAGAAACTAACTCATCTTTCAGTTTTCTAATAAACGGTGTCACTTTGAAGAAAACAGCTTTAAGCCTCTTTGCAAATAATTTTATCAAAGGGAGAATTGTAAGGAGTAAGATGACTCATCAAGGAAAAGCTGTGTCCGTGTGCTTCTTTCCTTCTTTGGTACAAGGTACAAAAAGAGCCGTAAACATTTCGAGAGAATATTTTTCTAAGACTAGGTTGTTGTGTGACTTCAAGCATATTACCTTAAAATATCAGGAATATCAAACATACCCTCTTCTGAATTTTCCGGTCTAGATGATATAAACAGGCCCAACTTCTAGTTACCGGCTCTGCTTACTGGTGCAGGAAAGCTCTCTATCAGATTCAGTCATTCCCTTCAGAGAAAGAGGTATGGCTAAGCACAGCCATGCCTTCGGGATTTTTCATGCTCTGAAGAGCTTGACTGATAAAGCAGCAGACTGGACAAAAGTCACAAAAGATTGTGGAGACATCAGGATTATTTTTTTTTTACATAGTTAAAGTACAAGCTAAATCAGTCCGAACTACAGTACCGGGTACTGTTGCATGAACAGATTTCCCCACACAGGGTGTAAAGTACGCCAAGGAAAGTTTATAGCGGTTTTGAAAAACAATTTTCAGCTCCTTTCTATGCTACAAAAACTCTCATGATTCTGTTTTGATCCCAGGCAGCTAATGCATGTCTTACCGTGCACAGCACTTGTGCAGGGAGAGAGCCTGTTAGTATGTCCCCATGAGACAAATAGACTCTTTATGTGCAAATTTTGTTTTAAAAATGCTGAATAACCACATAATTAGCAATCAGGATATTGAGGAGAAAAGCACTTGAGATGTTTGTAGTTTGCAATAATCATACCTGAGTTGAGAATCTGCTGTGCATTAGAACATAGACTAGCACAACATCTTAGCGAGGAAAAACCACAGCAAGTTCACTAGATATCAGACAATGCCCCAGCAGGTAAATAAAAAACTTACAATGTTGTAAAAATATTTGTTTCTAACTGGAAAGATGTATTTAATAACTATTTAATTTGCTTTTCAACAGTCTCAAATTACTAAACCATTTTTGAGCAGTGAGATTTAAAAAATAGCCACAAACTAAAAACAGTTATAGAAGGACATCTCCTGGATAGAAGATCCCTAAAGCACTAAGATACTGTATTAGTAGTTCAAATGGATGTCCCTTTTTTCTCTATGACTCAGAATTGAGCTCATGTACCCCCTACTGCAGCACACCACCTAGGAGGTCACACATCTGCTAGCATTTTCAAGAGCAAAAACAGTGATAGAGATCATGATAAGTATCACTTTGGGCAAATATTCTATCAATTTCCATTTCCCTCTGAAAACTTAACTGAAGGTGCTGGTCTTTACTTGCAAATACACAGTGTTTCTAAACGCTGACGATGGGTACAGACAACTTGTGGCAGCTGAATACCATCCCTTCTATATAACTACCTGGGCAGATTCGGAATAGCCATGTGGTCAAAGCAAGCCAAAGTGTATATATCAGTGCAAAACAGAATAAAGTTATGTCTGCTTCATAGGAGCAAGATATTCTTGTACAATCGATTACATTGCAATTCCTGTTTTGCTGGCAGGACTGGAGGTACATGCAGGTGGCATATTCTGCAGCCAGTAATCCAAAGGAGGCTACTGGAAAAGAATCAGGCGCTGAAGAATAACACTGAAAATAAAGACAGACACAAGTGGACTTTGAGATGGAGAGTGGTACACACCACGAGACGAGATGGAAAATGACTGAAGCAGAAACAGGCAGGACAGGAACGTAAACAATATAAGAAAAGGCACGGAAGCCTGGGGAGGGTGGAAGCGTATGGCTATATCATGTGCAATTGAAGTCAGCGAGGGCTGACTCAAACTGGCAAAAAGTGCAGGGTATACGTAAAGGTAAAAGAATGGTGATGCATAGGGTGTGTGTTGGTGCTGGTTTCACAGGAATCTGAAGCTAAGTTGTCAAGGCTTATAGTCTGAATTTGATGGAAGATGAAAAGCTGGTATAGGCTTTTTTTTTTTTTTTCAACTGTTAAACTTGTGAAATTCACTGCATCATAATTGAAATACAAGCCCGCTGCAAATGCCAGCACAAATTGTCTTTCAGGATCCGCCAGAGCTCTGTCATATCCATGGTCTCGATCTTAAATCATGTAAATAATTTTAAGCAACTAACTCAGTAACAAATGCCTTGAGGTTTCAGCAGGAAAACTCCCCTTTTCCCATTGTTATCTATCCCAGCTACTCCTTCAGAACCTTTGCAAAAAAAATGGAGCAGTTTTGCCGTGCTTACTCACAAGGGATTGCTCCCATCACATGGCATTTCCCCCACCCCCGGAAGACAGTGACATGGCTTGCATGAGTTAGGATTAGAGAATCAAGCCTACGGAAACTAAAGGATAAGCTCTTCCTATCCAGCAATCTAAAATTATTTCCTGTCCTCCAGACTCAGTTTTTATGTTCTCTCCTGGCTCATGCTATCTTTCAGCCCTGGATGGTAATGGATCCAACTTAATCCACCCTTCTGTGCTGTTGATCACTGCTAGGTCTTCCCTATCTCTGCTGTCACAGTGCCATGCTTCAAGAAAAGTGAAGAACGCAGCCTTCGCAGCAGCCTTAAGTGAGCACCACTTTTAAAGGAGAATGTCCCAAATCTCATTAAAAAGAGATAAAGTCATCTGGATCCTAAGACAGTCGGTTTAAAAAAAAAATCCACAAAACTATTTTGAAACCAATTTACTAAGAAAAACAGAAAGGAAAACAAGTTTACTGCCAACAAACATTCTGGCCCTTGTCATCTATTACCACATGAACAAAGCACTCAGTGACCAACTCCAATACCATTGCCAATTATTATGACAACATACAGAATAATCGCATTATATTTACAATATAATACATGTGAGTATTCAATAGAGCCTGGCAGAACTTCAGTCACTGCCTCTTTTATGGTTTAAAAATTAATTTTTCAAACTGAGTTTGCTGTATAACATGTTCCCTAATTACATACTTAACTCTGTAGAGAACAAAAAAGGATATTGAAAGTGATTTCAGGCAAATCTCTTAACATTTAGTGAGATCAGTTTTATTCACACACATTGCACCCTTACCAGCCCACATAACATCTTTATTCTACAAACATGCCCCACTTCCTTTCCACTGACATTACCAGCAAGTTGTTCAGAAGTCTCAGACAAAGCAAAATCAAGACCAAAATGTTCCTGGCCTAGTTCTAAAGGGCTTCTTGCCTCATCATTTATTCTACAATTGCAACTAACTATAAAGGTAAATGGAATCATTTAAACACCTCCTTAATTTGTGAATGACACCAGATAACAAGCTTAGAAAATGACTCCGTTTGTATTTGCCAAATTGTGTGCAAAATACAAGCAAGAGGTTGCCTTGGAAAATATGAACTAAAGCTCAAACTCAACTACCTAGTTACTGAGAAACCCTATTGTCAGCCCATAGCCTATAAATCAGTCAAATTTCTGGGTGGGCTATCTACTTCGCAGATAAATCAGGACACAGATGGAGATATATTTGAAATAGTAACATGCATGCCAGCTTAAGTTTACCATGCCTAAGCAACAGCACACAAATATGAATATGATGATTCTCAGGCAAGCCTGAGTTCAAAAGTAACACGGTTCACACAGCTCTTCATCCGAGTTAATAAACCTCACTGGTTTCATGATACCATTATAAATTATTATAACACACCAGCCTGGGTGCATCTACACAGCATTCCACTGAGCAGCCAGTTTCTGAGACTTCTTAGCTCAGGATCATCCAATCATAAATTAAATCAATTTAGGTTTAAAAGTTTAAAAACAGCAGTATTATCCACAGCTTGCTTTTCTCCAGACTACCCTGGTTCCTTGCTATCAAGGCTTAAATGCATTTCTATGATAAAATGTTACTTAATGAGATAATCAAATTATATTACAAAAAAGAGAAGCGACATTGATGAATTGATGTAATGGGTAAAAAAAATCAGCTGGATAGTTTGTTTCAGAAACTAGTGGTTAATGTGCTATCCTCAGCCTGGAGGTTTATAACAAGTGGAGCCCTGTACAAGTTCTATACCAGGACCTGTTCTGTTTCACATCTATCAGTGACCTGGAAGAAACAATGAAGCGTGTTCTCACCAAGTTTCAAGGTGACACCAAACTGGGCAGACCAGTCAAATACGCTCAAGAGCCGGGCCAGCAATCAAAGGGACCTAGATAAGCTGGAGAGTTGGGTTGGTAAGAAATTTGACAGGACAAATAAAAGATTTGCACTTGGAAAGGAAAAACCCCATGCAGTACAGGCTGGAGACCAACTGGCTGGGCAGTTGGGGACATTGGCAGCAACACCACCAGCCAGCAGTGTATCCTGGCAGCAAAGGAGGACAACATCCTGGGCTATACCACCAGGCACATAGCCAGTAAATCATTCAAAGTGATTAACCCCCTTTACTCAGCACACTTTCAACTGCATTGAGAATTCTGCATCATGAATACTGCAATTTTGGGCCTCCCAGTACAAGAAGGATGTTGATAAACCACAGTGAGTTCACTGAAGGGGCACCACAATTGTCAGGGAGCTAGAGCAGGGGTTGGGTGAAGAGATCCCAAGGGAAGTGGGCTTGTTCAGCCTGTAGAAGAGGTGGCTTTGGGAGGACT
Organism: Pedionomus torquatus; assembly: GCA_013398155.1. Taxonomy (NCBI): domain Eukaryota; kingdom Metazoa; phylum Chordata; class Aves; order Charadriiformes; family Pedionomidae; genus Pedionomus; species Pedionomus torquatus. Next base: position 115,912 of record VZRU01002380.1, read on the forward strand.
TAGTGGCAGTTTTTCAATACCTGTTAGGAGGTTACCAAGAAGATGGAGCAAGGGTCTTCTGGGCACTGCATGGCAGAAGGATGAGACACAAAAGGACAGCACTGGGTACGTGGGGTAGGTAGAGTCAGAGCAAGTAATTTCATGGATGCCTTCTTAAATGTGATCTCAGTTTGGAAATTTTAGTGCTGGCACAGTAACCTGAGTGGAGCTGCTTGGCAAATACTTGAAGAACATCTGGAACCTCTTAGAGGTTTCTGTGATCACTGTTGGGAAATCCATTTTCACACCTCCATATGACTTATCCAGTTTAAGATCCATGTATAAACTTAACAGGAAAATTTGGAATAGATGTCCTTGTATTTCTATATCACTGGCTAAAGAGGAAACAATTGGAAGTATCAGACTGGAGGGAAACTTTAGGTAATTCCTCAAGTATCTGTCTTGGGATATACTTAATGTTTTCCCTTGTGACCTTGGCACAGGAATTAAGTCTGTGATAAACTGTTAATACAAAAAAAAGACTGCATTCCACAACAAAGGATAAGGGGTAACTCTGCAATAACAGAAACAAAATTAGATAAAATAAAAGAGCCCGGTCATTCACATAGTAGTAAAAACTCCTATGACAAGTAGGAAATAACAAATAAGGAGAAAGAAGGTGGTGTATTAGTCCATCAGAGGATGACTATGAGCAATCACTGTGATGTGGCACCAATAACACTAAGATAGTCTTGGTAAGATCTTACCAGGAAAGATGGAGAAGTATTAATGTCAGGATACGAAGTGCTAATCAGAGTGAAACATATTACATGTAAGGCCGCTCATATTCAAGAAGACAAATTAAAATAGAGCACCCAGGCAACACAGTAATAAAAGTAAGATAAATGCTAAAAGTGTAGATAAAATATCTGTTACAAAAGAAAAGTCTGATCAAACTATTAAAAAGCTGACAAAATTCACTACTTCTAATATTTCCTTCACAATATCCTTCATGTGTAAATAATTACAATTTTAAGTGACCAGCATTATGTACTGCTTTGTTTCTTTAGAGAATTTTAGCATATTTTTCTTCTGAATATCTGTTCTTTCCATCTTCTGTTCCAGGACTATGAGTAGCAACAACTCTGAAACTTATTTGAACATTGAGCCTCACAAATATAGATAAACGTCTGTTATTCTTTAAGAATTACAGGAAATTTTAGCAGAAATATCAGTTACCAAGGAGAAACAGGAATCTTATTGTCATCCTTCAGGCCAGTTCTCTGGAAAACCACAGTTTTCCCCACTAACATCACAGACTTTGCTTCCAAGGTGGCAGTAAACGTACAGTATTCTTTAAGTCAGATATCACATTAAGCATTATATGGCACTTTGCCAGTTCAATTAATCCTCATGGTTCTCCTGGTAGGTAGAGACCTGTCTAACGCTCCAAAAGTGTATCAACTAGGATCAGAACACAATGCCTATCTGCCAGATGTCTGTTGACCATTAGACCATGCTCCCCTTCTAGGGAGGGATCCTGGCAAATTCCAAGCTTTATGGGAAAGAGTTTTTATTTACACATTGAAAACTTTAAAGTACTTACTGGAAGAGAAAAAAGGAAACGGAAATAGAAAATATGATAAATCCAAGTTAAAACAAGAAACACGATAGCAACTGATCACAGTGCAATCTGGAAGGAAAACACAATCAATACTGAGGGGAAGAAATCAAAAAAGATACTGCTTCAGTGACTGAAGCAAAGATCCTCAAATTGCAGCTAAGGGTGCTTAATTTGTTTTCTCCCCTACTGTAAAATGAAAACTAGAAAGTTAAACAGTAAGAAATGTCATCTACTAACAATATAAATATTTCACACAACTGTGTAAAGGTAGCAAATTATGAGTTTGAAATTGCTATTAGAATTGCTATTCAGGGCTTTAGAAGTGGCTTACTCACCAAATAGATTGCTTACTCACTGCAAGGGAGTGTTTTAGTGCACCTGGGATCCTGGAAAATGATGTTAGCATGAAAATTCTGCTGGCTTCTGATGTCTTTTTTAGATCTGGTATTGATATTTTGATGATTAATTGATATTTTTGGTGGCAATTTCCATTTGTTCCAGGTAGTAGGAAAGTAGCATTGTTAATGAAAATAACACTGTTTATATTATCACTGATCTAGACAGAAAGTACGTACCCTAAAGGCAAGTATCCTAAATATTACACAAATACTATTTTCATTTATGCAATCAATTGCCGTGATTTTTTAAGATATTATTGTACCTAAGAAATAACTGAAGCCAGGTCAGTATGGTCCTAAATATACCTATAAGTCAGCAATACTATCTTGCTATGAAAATCAGATCAGAATCTTTAATGACAGAATTTTAATTTATTTTTTTAAGTGAAAAGTAGGTATTTCCTACTCTGCAGCTTGGAAAACTGCAGAGTGCAAAACAGCCTCATAACCAAGAGCTGAAAAATCAGGCTCCATTATTTATATTTTACAGTATCCTACTCCATGTGTAGCTACAGCAACTCACTGCCAACACTTTCACAGCACAATATTACTTTGAATCAAGAATGCAAAAAATCTAGCTCAAAGCTTTTAGTGAGAAGTTCAGAAGAAAATCCTGCCTTTGTGTTTCCTCATTCTGACCTGTAATTCTCAGATTGTTCAGTCTCTCGTAGGATTAGCTCTGAGAGGAAATACCAGAATTCATATCCTCCTGTGTTCTACACTTGCTTTCTGAAATTAATATTGCTGGTATAATAAAAAAAAAAAAAGTCATCTAGGTTACACCAAAAAAATATAATTATCTGGCCCTCTGTTAGTACAAGAGGAGAAAAATGATGGTCCAATTTCTATCCTTCTCTCCTCAGACGGGTCAATATGACATAGGCAGGGACTTGAACCCCACCTTTCACCAGCAAGTGAGACACTGCTAGGATTAAGAAAACAGACATTAATGTACATCTGATCCATAAACTCCAAGGTCAAATCAAACTCTCTTTTCTCTTTCAAACATAATATTAACTTGGAGAATATAAGACTTTTTTCTTACCCCACTCCCCCTTATGTTTCACTGAGTTTCAATTCTAATTTATTTTTAATATAAGCATTTCCTTAGTTCAGTTTTCTTGAGTTTCATTTTTTAAAAAAGGTTTTCCTAATACTTTCCCTCAGGATTTAAAATCTTCTTTCTTTCCAAGGATTAGATGACATTATAAAATGACTGTGTTTCTTTAAAGCTGACGCAGTAAGAAGCAGCAGGCTGCCTTAGATTGCAGGCCATTTCATTTCTCATAAGCGTGCTATCATTAGCTCCGTTTAGGAGAATGAATTATATTGATTGGTTCAAATCAAACTTGTGACCTGGTGGCAGTATTAGATGTTTGTTACAAAGCATCACCTCCTCATTAATCTTTCATTAGACAGCGTGATCCGAGAAGCCAGCAGCAGTCACACCACGCTTACTCTCTCGAGTGATGCCACCACAGAGGGCTCCCTTATTGGATCACAGCAATTACTGGCCTTACAATGCAGATTCTGGAAGCCTTATCAAATTTCCTCCTAGATATGGCAAGCTTACAAATAATCATGTGCTGTTTCTTGGGTGAGGACATCACAGAATTACACCAAAATGCAGTAAGCTCAAGTCATTTGCAATTAAACACGTGACTTTTAATTCTGAGATGATACATCTTCATTTACAGTATATGAAGTATTTTACAGAAAGCTGAAATACATAAAATTACGGTGTCTTAAGAAGTTCCAGTCAAAGAATTGAAAACTGCCAAATCGGGTTTCTTTACGGCAGAAATGAAGCAGGATCTCTGATATCTGGATTGCTGCCTCTCAGTGCCATGAGTTAAAGGAACTGAGTAACAACTGCAAATAAAGAGCAGACAGCATGAGAAAGAAGCCTCTGTTCCCGAGTACCTCAGCACTGCTGGAAGAGAGCCCAAGAAGGGGACATCAGTTCATATTTTCAGCTCAAGAGCACATCACAACAAGGCTTGGGGTGGGGGGAAAAAGTTGGGAACTGTGCAACTCTAACAATACGCCGTTATTTATATTCAAACATAAAGGTTAAGATTTTTGTGGCTCAGAAGGAAGAAGAGTCAATATACTGCAACAGACCTGTGCTTCCAGGGATCCTCAGGCTTACAAGCACAAGGGTTGTATCACTAAACTATCTTCTGGAGATGTATAAAGGCAGCATTAAAATCTGAACACCAGACATCCCATTAACCTCTGCAACCATTAAAATAAGAAGGCTTAGCAAAGGACAAAACAACTCTCCATTAGAAGGGAACTTAAAAACACACACTGCAGAAATGTCATTACTTATGCAACTTAAAAATTATTCTGGCTAAATTAGCAAGTTTTGATCAGGAATATGGAAAAGTGACATGCACAATGCACATTGACATAAAGTAACTGCCCTGCTACTGCCTCAGGCAACGTGGTGAACGCCTTCCAGTCCCACAGATGCTACACCTCCTAGAAACATCACGGCAAAACTATCAATATGACATCATGTCCACTATCCATGTGACTGTGAAAGGACAGGCAGCCTACGTAGAGTACCAAAACTAAGACTGATTTATTTTCCCCGCATTAAAAAAGTCCCACAAAAAGACACTTCCAGGACAGCTAGACTGAGTTCATGCTCTAAGTTGTAGGTTCATCTCATCATGGGCAGTACAGAATGCCAGTGTGACACTTAGTACACAAACACCAGTGGATCAGAGTTTGGAATTTGCTCTTAAAATGATAATTTGAGCTTTAGGAAACTGAAGTGCTTCCTTTTCTTTTATGCTGTTGGCTTGGGCATGTAGTTAAGTACTCCTCCTCTTGTGCTCAGCTGGAAAGTTCTACCATTGTTCTCTCAAGTCCCTCCACCAAAGCACACACATTTGGAGAAGTAAAGTGATACTACCCTAATTCACATGATATATTCCATATCTTACATGACAAAAATCAGTCCCTAGTTTCTTATGCCCGGGTTGTGATAACAGCAAAAATACAGACAAGATAAGCTGACCCAGATTTCCATGAGGCACATTATCTGTGTAAATCTGGACCTGGTATTTGTCAGGAAAAAAAATCAGCTTTCAAGTTTCATGCTAACCTCAAAATGCTTCACTGTGATATGGTTCCTCAGTGACGAACACGGGCTTTGGAAAGATTGAAACTACCACGCTGTCTTAGTTCACACACTAGTGTTCTCTGGAACTACTGGACAAGTTTGGGGTAAGATACAAGTATCCTGAAAAAAGATACAAGTTGTGGTGAAAAACTTTTCAAGGGTGAACATACCATTCTGATACAGAAACCAGGATTGATAAAAGAGGAGGAAAATACACAAGCACTGTCAAGAGAAAATGAACAAGGTATTATATATCTTCAGTTGCACATAACATGCAAGAAAGACCTAAATTATAAATAATTATAATAGAAACCATGCATTTATTGTAGATTTCCATTGTATTTACATTTCAGAATTGAAGTTTACCAACAATAGGCGAATACAATAAACATTCCAAATTCTAACAGAAGAGGTGTCAAGCTAATATGCCTTAGGCACAATTGTAAAGCAATAAATACACATTCTGGATGACAGTCCTCTGCCTTGATAAAATACAGTAATAATAATGTTAATAAGCCCAAATACCTAACTAATATTCAAACACATGCACACAAAAAATTTTAACCACTGCAACTGTCTCTCAGCCATACTACTACATACAACTACTTCAGCCATAACTGGAAGGCAGGTATCTATGGGACAAATGGTAACAGCTGTGTCATACAATTGTTTTGGTTGGGGAATATATTCCAACTGAAACTGCAGAAATCATTGAGGCAGCTACATAAATATAATCTTAGGATACAGAGGTTAATAACCTTGAAACGAATCCTTACTGGCTACAAATGGCTTCTTTCCAAAAGACACCTCTGCATCACAGCACTCCACTACACCTTCCTAGAGGCGTGAATCCCAAATGCTGAATTTTTAATACCAATTCCTAGAATGCACACATGGTCAGTAGATGTTTCTAACCCAAGTTTTTATTTAAGCTAATGGACCCTGACTCACTAAATGTGAGTGTGAATTTTTCACAGTGATAAAAACTGTATGAGCCGTATCAGTTAATCATATGCACCATGCACCTATTTCGAGCATGAAGCTGACAGACTTATTTGTTCTTTTTAGTTCTTGAAAATATATCCATTAAGAAATATATACATTAAGAAATAATTATACTATTAATTTACTCTAAGATGTCTGTCGATAGTATGTATATTACTGCCATAACGTGAAATGTTGAATTAGGAAGGAATTACATATGGAGTTTAAAAGTCAGAGCATCACAATTAATAGGCCATAAAAAGGCAAGTGTGAAAGACAAACTGCTTACCAAGAACAGCAGATTTTAATTTTTGAATGTACCAAGCCTCAGAATTGCTTGTTCAAATTGCTGGAGATTAGTAATAAACTGTAGGTCTCATTATCATAGTCACACAAGCCTACTATAACAAAGCCAGAGGCCGTTTACATTTTTCAACAATGCTATTCATTTCACCCAAGAAGTCAGAAGTGGGTCGTTTCCAATAGCAGACAGTAACATGACATACGAAACATGTCTGACATAACTGGTTCTTACCGGTAAACCAGTCCACATAAAGCCATTTGTGTTAGGGAAAAAAAGAAGAAAATAAGAAAAGATCAGCAGAATGGCAGAATGCTATTGCCAAGCTATACGGCTCCACAATCCTTGACTAAACTGCAAGCAGCAAGATGTATTTCTAAGTGCCATCCCGATCCAAGCAGAGCTTATAGTTCAGGAAATGTCCTTTCCAGAGTAGAGTGGCAAGATGAAACCCTGCACATGGAGCAATGTGCAAATTGCCTTCAAGTGTCTTACTGAAGATGTTACAAGACTTCATGCGCAGGATATTTTTCAGTTTGGGACATGTAAAGCAGGGAATGTCGATCTTCAGATCTGGAAGCTTTCTGCACAGGGAGGCCTTGAAAATAAAGAAATAATAGCTTCATTTTAGTAAATGAAATAACAGTATATTGCCATGCTTCCCTCAGGCTGTTGCTTGCTTGGCTGGAAAACTGGGATAAAACTGGAGCAGTTCATCTACTTCTCAACAAGATGATGAGAATTCTTTTCCTTCCAAGACAAAGTTTTGCATTTGAAAAATTGTATTTTCTGACCACAAAAAAAATCCTACCAGAATTCTCATTTCACCAGTCATTATTCTATACATCTCGCCAACTATAACTTCCCTTGCCTTTCATTATTCCTTTCCCCCAATCCACAAGCCCCTTTTTTTCTGACTGCGGGCTTCTTACTTTCTTTGCTTGGCCAACTAGAAATGCTCCAAGGGACTAAGATACACTAAATTAAATAAAATCAAATACACTTAACAGAAACTACTGTTTCTTTCATATATAATCACACTCAGATGGAAATGTCAAAATGATACTGAGGATGTTCCTTGAAGTTTTGGAATAAACCATATAGCTTCATTAAAAATTAAGGTGCTGTAGTCAGAGAAACATTAATGTCTTGAGCATTAGATTTGCCTTTGCTCAGCCAGTGTCACTGATTTCATTCTGTTGAATTAATAAATATGGTTGAATACATTTTCTTAATTTTGCCAGGGACATGACAGCAAGCTTCTGGCAACAAGGAAACTTTTTGGAAAGCCTGTGTAATGATAACCTTCCTGATATATACAGGGGAAAGGGCAGAAAGCAGAAAGTGTGGTAAAAAAAACTCTGGATGTGGATTTAGAGTAAGACCTGAATCTATGCTTATATAAGAATGACAAATCCTTGCATGAAGGAGACTGTAATTAATTTCTTATTTAATAGAGTGAACTAAATCTCACAACTGTAGCGCAAAACTCCAACAAATATTCTAATATAATTCTTGCATTTGATTCTATGCAGGACTTTTATGTACAGACTTCAATCCCGCCTTCTTCATGCACTTCAGAGAAACAGGCTGGCTTTCAGCTCCTTTCAGAAAACTCCAAACGCTCAAAGGCCCAGACCAGAAATGAAACTGGGAAGGAAGATTAACTTGTCTGAGAAAACTATCATTTACTGACAGTTCTCATCAGATTAATACAGAAATTGGGTTCCTAGCATTATCTAGCCTGGCCACTGGCTTTTTAAATCTTATATATGTGATGCAATACTTAAGTGTGATAAAGAACTAAATCCTTAAACCCTGATATAGCAGGGCATTTAAGCAGGTAATCCCAATGAAGTAAGCAACTAAATATGAGATGTGACTTCCATGAATACAGTCGCACTATGAGAAGTTTAGAAATTATTTCTACAGCTAACTCTCAAATATATAGGATTGTAAGAGAAGGAATAACCCAGATTATAAATTGAGAGGAAATAGTGTGAACAAGTTTACAAAATCTAACATACATCTCATTCCAAAAACAGATTTTCTGCCTCATGAAACAAATTAACTTCACCAAGTTTAATGCCCAAAAGCAACCAAAATAATTCACCATGCTGCCTCTGAATAATTACATTTTTGCTGGTCTTGCCGCAAAATCATGCCATTTCACTAACTGTACTATTTCAACATCAGAAATCGGTACTCTGCATGTTTGTATACATTAGTTAGCACACATTTTCTAGACGTCCACATCATTAATAATCTCAAACATTTGCAAGCAGGGATGAGCCTTGTTTACATACAGAGTACATAACAAAACATGAAACTAGTCATATTTTTGTGGGGGGTTTCAACTTTCCCAAGAGCTTCTGACACAGCATAACTCCCTCCTGTGCTCCCATCACAGATCACAAATTTGAGAAAAACAAAACATGTTCTCATTTACTTTTAAGTCTGTGGTATACTGTATTTAGCAAGGAATTTCTCTATAAGCAAAACTTGAGTAAAGCATTATTTACTAATCAAGAGTTTGGTAATACATTAAGCAACTCAAATACCTCCCATACAATCAACTGTGTACTTTCCAAGTACTGTAGAATGCATATTCTTCAGAGATTAAGAATTACCTACCACAGTGAGTCACACAAAATCCCAATACTTGGTTTCTTTCCAAACAGTCTTACTAGAACACAAGATTGAAAAGTAAAGATTTATTGTAAATGACTGCTGGTTTTGTAATACGCTTTCCAATTCTAATAATCAATCAGTTGTAAAAAGGTTTAATTTGCATGTGACAATACAGGGCAACATCCACTAGAAAGAAATTTAAATACTGTATCTGTGTCAGATAGGCTTTAGTAACTTTCATTGGTTTCTTTTTCTACATGATAGAATTCTTCATTAGAAAGTCAAACAGAAAATAGTAAACTAGACAAATTAATCTAATTTACAACCAATAAAAAGTTTAAAATATAAAATCCTTCAGAATAGCAGTAAGTTATAGTTAGACATCTGTGGCAATTTTATATGTATTCATACATATGCATAAAATAAATTACTTATGACCAAAGTGTAGGATTGGCGCTCATCTAGGACACCAGCCTGGTAAAGAATGTGTATGAATACAGTGATTTGTATACCAGGGTATACCAATATGCACGTACACTGAAATGTAGAGGTCAGAATCTGGAATTTGTACCCAACCTATCTTAAATACAGGTATCATATTTACCGTACAGAACAGAGCACCTGATCCTATTCTAGCAACAACACTCCCACTGATATTCCCCTGTCATATGGAGAGTCACTTCCACATATACATTAAAACAATGCCAGCCACATTTTATGCATTTAAAAGAGCCCAAATAACCTGTTATGCAAAGTACAATGAGTTTGACATTACTTCGGGAAACACCTGGCAAAAGAGTTAAGGTTATAGATTTGCATAGGCACACAGGATGTGCTACTCTGGATGGTTATCTTGAAGAGTTCTGTATGGATTGTGAAATGTACTTGATTAATTAATAAACCTTTATAATTATGAATAATGTATTTGGAATTGCATTAAGAAAAACATTTAAATTCTAAACTGATAACATCAAACAGAACAGAATTGCCTGATTTCGTGTGAAAAACTCACATTGTCAGGCAAAAGAGACAGCCATTTCAACAGTAACAGGAAAAGGAAATGTAGAACTGCACTGAGCCCTTCCACAAACAGTCCCACTGATCTGGGAGGAAGAGTTATCTGTGCAGAATTAATATTTGAGTGCAATACCTGCTCAGCACTCGCAGCAACAAAAGAACAGGCACTGCACATCCAGTACAGGGAATAAACGAGGATCCAGAAATCCTATTTTTCCAGGGCGTAGTTATATTCTTCTTATACCAGTGGGGCTTCCCAGTGCATGCAGCCAAGAGGTAAACTAAGATTCACAAAGGCAACAGTGGATATAGATATGCAGCTATGAAGGGAAAACTTTCCTACTTGAACTTGGGAAACTAATGGTAATTCCACATACTGCTAGCTCCCAGAAGAGCATTCTTATAAAGCAGAACTTCTGTCCTCATCAAACAATTGTTTTGGTGGTTGTTCATATTGGTCTTAAATTGGCTATTCACTAAACACACTGGGTCTCAGTCAAGAGATTTTTGACTATGCAGTCATAGTGCAAAGTGTGACATACTATTATTTTTATGTAAGATGTGTTCACACTGGCATTTTTTTTTTTCATAAGAAAAAGAACTTTCATAGTCCTTGAGTTTGAGTGGCTTTTTATCTTAGACCAAAAGAAACAAAAAACAAAGAAAAAGAGAAGCGTCTCCAAGAGTTGTCCTCATAAAGGAAAAAATTATGTTAACTCACAGTAATTAAAAATGCAGTCATTACATTGGCTGCAGTATAACCTAGACATGCCTGCTCTAGCTTTAGAATAATTTGCTGGGATACTTGTAGCGATCTAGGTGGAGCATCACAGAGCTCACCAATGGGTAGCAAAATGGTCTACTTCAAGCAGTCAGAAGCTCCATGGAACTGAAAGCTGTATAATAGCAATACAGTTTGCAATTCTCACACAAGATTTACTCAAAGTTGTAACTATGCCTCCTTATAGTTTTTAGTTCAGACTGTTGATAAGTGCGTTCACTTCTTTAAGTTTTGCCTTTATAGGAATTAATACTTTCATTCTTCAAAAAGCCCATGCGTGAATGAGACTGGCATGTCAGACCAACTCTTACTTTTCGATCTAAGAGCCACTGCTGCAATCTTCCTTTAAATTTGATATTAGATTTGGTTTTGCTGTAATCTTAGTTCAAATTGCAAGTTCTATATTGACCCTAATTTAAGTCCTACATTTACATTAAAAAAAACCCTCCCTACCTTGATACAGCACTGGAAAATTAAAAGACAGGTAAATGTCAATTTTCACAAGCAATCTATTGCTCACAGCACCACTTTGTAGTGTGGATAATTGCTTACAATGCTTATATACTAGTAGCATTTCACAGATGTTCACAACTACTGCCCCATCTCCAGAACAAACAATTCCCTAATAATTCAGAGAGCAGCAAAATCCACTGCAATAAAAGAATGCGGGGAATATGCACCTAAATTCACCCTAGTACCCTGAAATGAATGGATTTCTTCTACAAACACATGACCTCACATAACTTTGTATGATGCTCCATGTTTAGGCTAACTTGAGGACATGAGTTACATAGCAGAAAAAAAAAAAGCCCATCATCTGGAGACAACAAATTCACAGTGGCTGTCCTTACTGTGTGGTTTCTCTCGATACCTACAAATTGTTTGCATCCACAACAACTTAGATTCATTGCTGATCTTATTCCAACAGTGGTACAGGGATATAAGTGAGTTGGCTTGCATCTTCTTCAGGGAGAGTCAGCATCATGTCTAACTATCAGCACAAATCCAGGCAGTTCTCCAGATTCCTCAGTCTGTGCTCCTGATGTCGTCCTTATAAATTATTAGAAGAAAGTTGGCTACCTGTACACAAAACACATTCTGACTGCTCCCTCCCCTCAAATGACTTCTGTGCTCAGACTGTGTACAGGGGCCAGGAACACAGAGGCAGGATGCTATGGTGACTAAAAGGAGAGGAGACAGAGAACCAGTATACGGGCAGGAAGACAGACCTTTTTGCTCTCCTGTCCCCTGATACCTGCACATGGTGTAAGGCAAACCAAAAAATTACTCCTAAATGTTGAATCAGTACATGATCATGCTGACATGTTAGTCATTTCTATTTTCTCAGGTAAGAAATGGGGCTTCAATAAAAATAAAAAAAACAAAACAAAACAACAACAACAAAAACCCAACCAAACAAAAAACCACCAACCAAAAAAACCAACCACAGTAACACCCAAGAAGATTAGACAGCTTCCATCAGAAAATTTTCCTTCTAAAAAATCTGTGAGTATAGGAGTCACTTCAACATTCTATAATCTGCTTTGTTCTCTAATTGACTCATGAAGAAATAAAGCAATGTTGCTGCACAGAACAAAAACACACTCTACAGTCTACTTCAATACATTTCTTTTCCTAGTCTTGAAGACAATCAGAAATAATAAATACTGCTACTACAGAGAAAGTAGCCCATTCCCCCAAATAGACGCACATTTCTATTTTAAAAGCAACATAATGCTTCCCTATACTGACTTTTATCTGTATACAGTTCTCAAAGACAGCAATAGACATTTTCATTGTGAGGAACACTATGTGGCCAGAGATGTGTGCTACGTAGAAGGGAAAAACAGTTACTAACTTTTTCATATCTTGTTCTCAGAGCAGATACATCTCTTCCACTCTTGGTTGAGGCACTTCCTGGGTGCTAGAGCGAGATTTTTCTTGTCAATGAGCGGGATGAGCACTTTTGTGTGCTTTTCAACAGAGTAGGTATCACTTTGACTTATTCTGCACTCCATCATGTGAAATTACTGATGGATGCATATGGTGAAATAGAAGAAAAAGCAGAACACATATCAAAGAGAACAGGCAATTCTAATAAAGGAAAATTAATGCTTTGCTTATTTTTATAACTCTTCCTTATATGACCTTCAAAATGTACTTCCTTTTCTCAAAAATTTGGATAAAAACTCAGAAGTCTTTTCCCTTATAGAAAGAGACAAAAAAAGGCCCTGGTACCAGTGATAAGTACATTAGTTAAGAGTTAAAGAGGTATTCTATAATAATCAGAGAACTGCCAAATAGACCTAGCACCAGGGACTGAAGATGAGCCATCCTGAAGCACTGAAACATCTGCAACACTCTAGCAACCATCAATATAATCCACTGTGGGAAAAGGCTATTTCAGGATTTCATCCTGTGACAATGAAAAAACATTATGAGCAGACTACATGATTGCTAATTTTCTAAACTCTACATTATAAGACATGTGCTCACATGTGTAAGATAACCCTACACAAATGAGAAACAGAGCTGACTACAGTCCTTGGAGATGATGGAAGAAATGATCCATGTTTCAAAAAATTAGTAGAGCAGGACCATCTATAGAAAGGTACAAGCCACACCAATTCACAGCAAAGGCGGCTACTGCTACAAGTTCCAAGGACTCATCTCTGGCTCTATGGTCTTTTATTCTCCGTGGAAATAAATTTCTTAGACATATTCTGGACCAGCAGTCTGTAAGAGTAGTTCACAAACTGGGAATTGTGCATCTGGGAGGAAAACAAAGGAGCAGCGAGCACCAGTCTCCAACAGATGCTACTCAAAGCAGTAGCTCTTTTGCTTTTTAAGTTGTTTAGGGCTTGGTTCAACAGCTTGATTGCAAACCTGTGCTTCTCTGAAGCAGTTAATAGCTACTGGGGAGAGCTGCTGAAAGTGTTCCTGGGAAGAGAATAGCACAAAGCTTCCCTATGAAGTAGCAGTAAAAGGTGTGATCTTTGACACAGAGTAAGGAATAACAACCAAAGCCACCATTTTGACATCTTTGTTTCCCTGAAGAGATGGTATCAATACAGCTCACACTGTGCAGCTGCAGTGGCAGAACTGCAGCCCCCAGCAGCCATCCTTGTCCTATAGCAGGGAAAAGTACCTATAACAGCAATTCTCCAGAGCACAATCTAGAATAACCTCCAATCTGTTATTTCATCTTGTTCTGTTCCCCTACGTCAAGAAAACATGTATCCAGCTGAAAGGAAGGGCAGGGAATGGCAAAGAAAACATGTGAGAACTGCTCCTGCATCTACCTCATGCAATGTTTCCATCAAATCTGGAACTTAGCTGTGGGCATAAGCAGTTTATTGGCATAGGTGAAGTTATATCAAGAGGAGTAAAAATAGGATGGTGTTTGTCGGTCTGATGTTGCTTCTATAATCAGTAGAATTTTTGACACCAAATAGGGTGCCTGCTGTAAAGAAAAAATGACACTAGAGGTTTCTAGCCTGCACTTCAATCTGTAGTGGCAACAGAATCAAAGGAGGGAAAGGAATACCCAGGTAAGAACTTCTAAACATGCTAAAGCTCTCAGTGCAAAAAATACTTTGATACATAACAAGGGAGACAATGGAAATTAGAAAAAAAAAATTCATCCATAGAATAAATGCTGTGACATAAACATCTAGTAGGGGTGGCAGCAGAAAGGTCCTAGAGATTTACAAAAAGGGAGGTGGATGGGTAGATGTTGAGAGTTTCAAGCAATTTTGTTACACCATTGTGTCTGGCTGTAATGACAGACAACAGGACCAGTCTAATTTCTGGAAAGCACAAAGCCTTGGCTCTTTCTTATTCCCCATTGTAAAGGTCAGACACTTTTATCTAAGATATCCCAATATAATTTCCTGTCTTGAGACTTTTTAGCGATCCTTCAGCTACTGCTCTGGGAATCATACAAAACTGTCTTGAAGACAGAACAAATCCTCTCTTGTCCGAAGACAAGACGTGTATCTTCCACCTTACAGAGGAGAGTTAAATAGCAATAAAGCAGCACTCTTGGGAGAAACAGGCTTGCCCAGCCTTAAGAAGAGAAGGTCATGAGGAATCCTAATGCTGTGTTCCGTGACATAATAGAAGGCTGTAGAGAAGATAAAAGTCACACTCTTTTCAAATACACACAGTGAAAGGACTGCATTAGATGAGGCAATGGACACAAGTTGCAACAAGGGAAACTTTGATTAGCTCTTAAGAAATTATTCACCATGAAGGTAGTCAAACCTTGGAACAAGTTACTGTGAGAAGATGTAGAATTTCCGTCCTTGGAAATGTTCACAACCTGACTGGGCAAGGGCTTGAGTGGAAGCCAAAAAAAAAAATTAGGCTGTGCTTTCAGTGGTAGTTTGAATTAGATAAACTCCAGAGATCCCTTCCAATCTATATAATCCTGTGATTCTTGACCAGGCATTACTCAAGTTGGAAACAGAAGATGGGACAAAGATTCAAGAAAAAAAATCCTGTTAGTGTATCTCTGGTTACTTTTCAAACCTGTTCTTAAACATGCATGTGCTCTGTTTACCTCCATTCTGTCATCTTATGGCAAACCTGGAAGAGAGGTGTAGGGGCTGCTGTCATGGAAGCTTTGGAATTCTTGTGGTATGAGAGGCAAAGCAGAAAACGCAATCCACAGTAAGAAAAGAAATTAGAGACAAACTTAATGAAGAAAAGCATACCCACAAACCCACCTATTTAATACTATGCTATTTGCATTACAGACAGTTGTTCAAGAAAGGTCAGAGCATCAATTCTCATCCACATTGAAGCTTGGCATGAGAAGAGTGCCCATCCTGGCCTGACGCAACTAATTTTTCCATGGAAGACGTGTGCTGTCAGTGGAAGAATTTCTCTTAGGTCTTCCCAAAATGCTTGTGCTACTATTACAGTCCAATATCCTTATAGCAGAGCTGAATCATATCAGGGCACATCTTAATAGAAAGTTTTCACCTTTGTCCAATGTTTTATGACATCTACATACAAAAAGTGATAGACATTTGCTCCTAAAATTAGAAATCACTGTAGCCTGAGTACTTCCCACAAATCCAACAGCTCAGAAAGGAACACTGTTAGTTACTGCTTTACATTTCTGCAGTTCATTATTTCTAGGAAGTTTTAAATTTATTTTTTAAATGAACAGAGTTCCTTTACTCCAGTGCTGTAGGACATTTCTTGATAATCAGGAGGAAGTGGGAGAAATGAGTGTTACTTTTAGTGACAGCTGAGTCACCATTACATTTCACCACGCAACACCCTGCCCTTTGTGCCCTTCTGCTTCCAGGCTGCAGCAACCTTCAGTTCTCTGCAAGTTGAAAGTCATGTTCAAAAACCAAACAATGAAATCAGCAATTTTGTAACATGTCACATGGATACGTGAGCAAGATTTTGGGAAAGTTACAGGTTTAGAAAATATTTCTCCTACTAGCCCAATTATGAGGCAGATTTTTTGTTTTTTAACACGGTTTGGGGGTTTCATCCCAAAAATAAAACCAATATTACTACTTATTACTCAGTGGGAACTGAGTAACAGTGACAGTGGCCACTAATTGTCCTACATTATGTGTGGATGAATATTAGGAACTCAAGAGAATTAATCAATACATGTTTATCATGTCATATGGTGATCAACTAATTGAAATCAATGGACAGACTCATGCTGCTTTTGATAGTGCTTGGATCAAATAAGCCAATGCAAAAATAACCTGACCCCGAACCAGCTGATACCGAACCCTTGGGTACATGATAAATAAGGACAACTAAAATTCCCAAAATGACACATTGACTGTGAATAGTCAGATTTCCAGACTTCTGCACACTCATAAATACAGTCAACTGCCAGTAAATGGAGCACCTGTTTCAGCTTCACAATGGTTAGAATTTATACACCCAAGCTTCACAGACAATGCTAAAAACCCTTGTCACTGTTAGAGACCTGAATATGTTAGTGGATCTGCTAATGCCTATGGCATGTTCACCAACAAACTGATGTTATTTTAAGATACTCTTGCCCTTCTGCAAGGGGTTAACATCACCATGCAGAGGAAAAAAAAAACATATGAGCAAACCTAAACAAAACCAGCCTCAACTGTTTGCTAAATGAATATATCCTTTCTGTAGCTGAACTATATTGACAAAGCTACAGAAGCACGTAAATGCTTAGCTACATTTTTTATTACATTACATACCTATAGGTCAGGGCATCGGGTCAAGTTATTATTACGCTTTTATGGCCAGTTTACATTCTTACCAAATTTATCTTAATAAGCCTATTGTACAACATGTTCTTTGCCTTTATCCTCTCCTAAATCAGTATTTCCCAGTTTCAGAAATTTTAACAAGTTTATAATATGCAATATGAGTTTGTACTTTGGCTCAGCCGTAGTTCCAACATGAACTCAACCAACCACAGCAGCACTGTGACACACCAAAGACCCAAACTAGACACTGTGCCACCACATATGGCTCCCATAAGCTTGTTCAGAACTTGGGTATCCCTGTATGCGCACAACTAGATGGCTTAGACATCCACAGTGTATTTCCACAAAGGACCCACCTGATCTCTGTAGAGTTGGTTCCAATCCATACCCATCTGTACACAGGGAAATACTATGTACAACTCATACTCTGTATTATCAGAAAGTGAACTAATATCCAACATCCTAAAATGGAGTTTTTCAGAAAGCAGATACAAGCAGGAAGGACACACTGTCATATTTGAATGTTATGCAATACTTCAGTAGCACAGTTATCAACTTGCAAAACTTCAGGTCATCCCCAGTGTCAGATGTTTTAAGACTTCTTCACAAACCATTACACTTTAAAGAGAAGGTATCCAAAACTACCCAAAAAGAGGACACAAGTGGCTTTTAGCATGTTTTCATATATTATATCATACAATGAAAATAAAAGGAAACTGCAAAGAAAGAGTAAAGAACATTTCTTCCTCTGTGTGACTGCTCTCCTTTAATTTACTGCATTCTGTTATAAAAGAATAATCCAATTTTTTGAGAAATAAATGTTCTTTTATAGATTTAAGTATTTAACAAAACCAGGCAGAGACCATTAGAGACTCATCTTCCCAATCATATTAACAGCAAAACTCCCGTGACTAAATGAATCAAGAGTTAACCCTACAGCACAGTTGTAGGGTTTATAGAGAGACAGTTTATAAAATTTAATTGCCCAGATTGTAGGTCTTATTTTTAATAAGAATATCATCACAATATTTGTTATAAATGCTAGAACAGTATAATAAACCAGAAACTGTCAAGCTCATCTTTGAGAAACATTAAGGGGGAGGGAGAGGGGCAGTCAGTAAAACCAACTCCAGGTAACTTCCCTTATTCCTGTTACTAGAAATAATATTGCATTCCAATATCAGACCTATGTCCACGGGTGCAGCTAAGCCACTCTTGTATGGAAGGGATCAGCTTCAAAACAGCACCATCGCACCGCTTTCTTGGCCTTGTGAAGCACATTCATGAGGGGAGAAGAAAATGTAAGACTGGGGACACATATTACCTCCACTGTCACTCTTGGACAGTGGTTTACTGGAAGAGAATGAACATCACAGTGGAAGTTTTATAACAATAAAGTGCTCCCAAATCAATGCAACTCTGCGCTGGAAACAGAGTTAAACAACACCAAAGTGGGTTTTGGTACTAGATTCTTCATTAGACACGGCCAGATACTGGCTGACAGCCTCTCGTGCTCAGTGAGAACAGATACGGAAATTGAGATTTAACCTAGTCTTTCAAACGATTGTTGAAATTTATTTTAAAAAGAGAACATATTTGTTTTAGGTCAACGTGATTAATTTTCTTTTATGCAGATGGTAATTCTACTTTGTATCTAGATTTTCATTGCAGCACTTAATATTGTACAAGATCATTATTTGTAACTGGATAAGAATCTGCAAAGTAACAATTAGAATACCATATCTTAGAATACACATTTCCTCATTTCAAAATCATAAGATTAAAAAAATGTGTCACCTTGTTTTATGGTTCAAGTGTACAATAAAAAAGTTCCAAAGAAACATCTGGTTTGTATTCACACCAGTTTAGTTTAAATATGTATGTCAACAGATAATCCTCGTATTCCAAATCTGAGTGAAAACAGACCTTTTTAGCAAATTCAGCTGCACCCTAATTCCTTCTGAAATAAGTGATAATTTCTACTTTATTAGGTGCAGAATATTATCCACTAGTGATAAGGCTCTCAATGAACTTAAAAATCTTACATTTTAATAATAAATTCTTAGCCCATCCCATTATCATTGATCCTAGTGACACAGAAACATATTCTAAGAGATCAATAAATAAACAAGCAAAGGCCTTTTTAGATTTGAAATTATATTTTTCAAAGAAATTACAAGCAAAAAATTAATCATAATAACCTTCGTTACAGATGTACTCTTATTTTCAACAGCTGAAGGCTGTTTCTTTTCAGTGCTAAATAATTTAGCATTTCAGCAGAACAGTAATCAGAAAGCATTAACACTCTGCAGCAGTTACAAAGTAACAAAAGAATAAAACCTGGATTTCTTCATCTGTATTTTCAAGCCATTGAAAGATTGCACTAAAGTTGGCTTAGCTGCCCAGGAGGTGGGCATACTATCTCAGAATCCTTCAATTAAAAAAAAAAAAAAAAAAAAAAAAAAATTTAAACATGCAGAAAAGTCAAAGAAATGAAAGATTAAATTCTCACAAAGCAACAATTCTCTCCTCTAGTGTAAGCTGTAGGGTGTGTTTCAGCTGATAATGTTTAAATCATATTGCCTCAATATGTGCTTGTGCATGGTTTTGCTTCTGCTGTGCATTCAACTGAATGAGTAATAAGGGACTTCTAAGCATTGTGCTCACCTAAGATAAATGTTCCAAAGCACATAGTACCCTGTTGTTTATGGAAGTTTCAAAATGGCAGTCATGATCTACTGAGTCCTTTTTCAACTTCTCACATTTCATAAGGCATTCCAAAGCAAAAGACAAGTTCCAAAGAATGTATGAATCTAAACAGTCATAAAAACAGGAGCCCTTGGGGAAAATAAGAGGTTTTTTTAACTTTTCAAAACTTCCTTACACAACTGTTCCTGCATTGCGAAATACATTTCACATTGTGATTTACAGTTTACTACAGTTGCTTCTCTGCAAATTTAATAAAGTTATCAAATTATTATTTTTTTTAATAACAGTTGAAAACCAGAAGTCCAGACCACTGGCAGTCCTAAATAATGGCAAGTATCATACATGAGCAAACAAAAAACAATCAGTGGGTAAGGCAGAAATGCCAGGAAGTTTCTGAAGAAACAAACGGGACAGAACAAAAGTTTCAAAGAGTCTGAGCTGCATCAAGATTTATGTGAAACATTTTGACTTTACAGTCTTAGAAACTGATTTGGGGGTGGGAAGGGAGGCAAGGGCAGGAAGGATTAAAATGGAGATCTATTTCCGAACTTTGTGAGTCACATGTAATGTAAACTTTCCAGTTGCACTGGTGGTAAACAGCGGTAGCAACAACATAAAGTTCATAAATTCTGTAATTCATTGTGTCATGATAAACACTACCAGGTAACAATCCTGCACTGACCCTGTGAATGGACTTGTTGACAAAATTTCAATTAGAATTTAATAGATTTATGGAACAGTTTGATGTTAAATGAAAAGCTATGATAACCTTATGATATGAATTAAAGTTTATATTTTAATTAATCTGTTTAAAGATTAATTCACAGGTAACTACCACAAAATTTGTTAGAGCTGAATGCTATGAAATCTTACCAGGATTCGAGGACAGAAATAAAAAAAGACTTTTTTTTTTTTAAACCTTATTCAAATTTTCAGTAATGTAACAAATGTCATGAATGGAATAAATAGACTTTTGACGCTATTAGACTACAGCACATTTAATGAATACCAGTATTGCTTCAGTTAATACAGACGCTGCAATAACTGTTTTGCAGAAATAGTAAAAGGTCAAAAGAAACAGGTAAGACCTTTAATGTACAATTTCTACTTATCTTAGGTATTTACATGATAAGCAGTCTTAATGTTGTGCTCACTACATTGCTATGAATTACAAAACGTATGATCTCTATTTGCCAAAAAGCATTAAACAACTTACCTAAAGCACTCTGTAGTAGACTGTGTATTTCCTAAGTTTCTCACAACTTAACTACTCTTCTCTACCTGAAAATAAAAACACTCAGGATCACTGATAATTCCACTTACACTTGCTCAGAGAAAGGAATTTTTTACCTAAGAAATCAAAGAAAATAATTTTCTCTCAAAAAGACATGAATTGTTGACTTGGCACTTCTAGAAAAACAGGAGATACCCATGAAGAAGAAAGCTACAGGATACTGACAGTGCCTATGCCTGATCAAGGACTGTTCAGAAGTAACAGCAGAACTGTACACACTAAAGGATTTGTGAATTTTTTTAAACATTAATTTTCTCATATACCTTCATCATCCAGACTATGCTCACTTCTACAAAAACTTCTATCATGTCCCTTCTTGAATCCCATCCTCCCTCATTAGATTCACAACCACAATGTAATAAATAGCTTTAAGGGTAACTGCCATCCTCTACCTTGCATAACCTAACGATCCAATGAGAAAATGGTATTTCAAATACATTTCAAATGTATCATGTTTTCTCTAGAATGAAAAAGCCAGACTGCAAGAACTGACTTGACATTCAGCTCTGGTTCATACCAAGAGAAAATCCTTATGATTGTGAAGGTGAGAAAGTATGACATTTGAGTCACAGATATAACTCCCATTTACCTTTCTGGAGAGCTCCCACAGAAAAAGGAAGACAAGCACAAATCAGTAGTGTAACCCAGCCAAATCTTCTCTATAGCCACAGGAAAGGTGCTATTATAATTTAGCAACAAAACAGCAATTCCTCCAGGCAGAACTACATCACAAATATCACATTGAGAACCAAAAATCACTCCTCCTTTCCCTCCACCCTCAGGCTCATAATTAAAGGAAACTCAAAAGAAATCCTCTTTATTTCTATTGCTTGAAAACAAAGAGCCCTGTTGAATCAGAGAATACACATCTCTTTCTTAACTTCCACCAGAAACTCCTTCCAGTCTGCCCTGAAAAAGGATTCCAGACATAGAAGGCAATAGAAAAATGTATCTTTTTTTTTTCTATCAGATCAATAGATCTAAGGCGTTAAAAGAATGTGGACCTTCATAAGTCTCACAAGAATTAAAATATCCATATCACATTAAAAAATTTGATGTTTTTAGAGAAAAGAGTAATTAGCACTCAGAAGTGAGGAGCAGATTTTATCATCATGGGACTTAAAGACCAGCTGCTAGTTATTGCCTTCTAGAAAGCAAAGGGCTGACAGGAAGAATAATGTCAAAATTAAGTACCAAATTTATGTTTCTGTTGAAAACACAGTTTTTAAGTGTCCATCTGAGTTGGAAAAGTTAAGCTTTGGGTTTATGTTTCAGAGGCACTCCACCAGTCCACTTCTACTGCTCTGCAAAAATATTCTCCAGCTCCTGACTGGCTGTTTCCATCCTTCAGCATGTGAGAGCCACTGTAATACCTGGTAGCTGTTTGGGCTCATCCCAAATAACTACCATAAGGACACTCGATATTGTGAGCTCATACATCACATTCTGGGATGGGAATGAGCAGGGGTCCATAGATCACAGTAGTTCTGCTGTAGAGGGCATTTATTATGCAAGACTCACACATGGTCTGATTCTGCTCAGTATTCACTGTCTTCCAGGAAGGTTTCTGACAGGGCACCACCTGAGAGCTATGAAGGGCAAATGGAAATTTCTGGGAAAGCTTCATTTTAAAATCATAGGACTTTTTTCAGGATAAGGGGATTTTTCAACTATTCTCCAGGGAGGTTCTAGTATAGGATAGTACATCACAGGCAGAGATGTACAATCAGTACAGATTTTTTTCTTCTTTTTTTGAGAGCTACAGTAAGCTTTGCGATGATATCCTGGTAGCTCATTCAAAGGACTGTCTTTTTGTCAGCATATAGTCATCTTTACCACAGTGAGGTAAGCATTGTGAAAATCCCCTTCAGAGGGGATGCAGTATTATCTCCAGAACTGACAATATATCCTGGGGCTGTTCTGTTGCACTTAGAACAATTAATTGTGCAACTACATGTATATTGGTCCAAACAGCACTTGGTTTGACAGGTGTGATCATAGTACCAAGAAGGCCAGTGGAATCCTCATCTGCACAGGGAAGAATGTGGCCAGTAGGTAGAGGGAGGTCACTCTCCCCCTCTTCTCGGCACTGGTGAGGCCACAACTGGAATACTACCAAGGACAAGGAACTACTGGAGAGAGTCCGGCATGGGGCAATAAAGATGATTAAGGGATTGGAGCATCTCCCTTATAAGGGAAAGACTGAAAGAGCTGGGACTATTTAGCCTGGAGAAGAGAAGGCTGAGGGGAGACCTTATTAATGCTCACAAATATCTGAAGGGTGGGTTGAAGGAGGGTGGAGCCAGACTCTTCTCTGTAGTTCCCAGTGACAGGACAGAGGCAATGGGCACAAGCTGGAGCAGAAGTTCCATTCAAATATGAGAAAAAACTTCTTTACAGTGAGGGTGACAGAGCCCTGGAACCGGCTGCCCAGGGAGGTTGTGGAATCCCCTTCTCTGGAGACTTTCAAGACCTGCCTGGATGCCGTCCTGAGTCACATGCTCTGGGCAATTCTGCTTTAGCAAGGGAGTTGCACTAGATGATCTCTTGAAGTTCCTTCCAANTGTGGAATCCCCTTCTCTGGAGACCTTCAAGACCTGCCTGGATGCCGTCCTGAGTCACATGCTCTGGGCAATTCTGCTTTAGCAAGGGAGTTGCACTAGATGATCTCTTGAAGTTCCTTCCAACTCTGACAATTCCGTGATTCCATAACCAGAAACAAATTAGTGGAAAAGTATCAGCTATTAAATTTCTAGAAGCTGATGAAGTAACCCAAGTTTTTTATATGAACAGCTTTATCATCCTGATTTTAGGAACAGCACAAATTTGTTGATATGGGTTTCTGGAATTTCTTTTTTAAAGTGGCCAAAGGAAAAAACTTGTATGCCTGAAAGTTTGTTCACTTACCTCTTCCTCTGTAAGATTTGATCTAATAAAAGGCACAGCCACTCTTTAGTGCCCATATCACTTCCTCTTGGAATGCTCTGTGAGCAGTATTTAGCTTCAGTTTGTGCTGCACCATGCACTCCACAACAAAGCCCTTCAAATTGGATACGCAACCTCTGCAAACACAGACCACTTTACCTCAATGAAAGACTGAAAAAGGATTGCGAGGAATTACTCAAGTACTTTTTCTAGTGCAGAGCCACACACAAATGACTGGATGTCTACTTTCTTCAGTTTTCCAGTCAAGACTTTGGCTAAGCCTATCCAAAACCACTGGGAAATCTCAAATGAACTACTTTGTTAAACTGTGGAATAGGAACATTCCCATTTTAGATTTAGTTCAGGTTAGTCTAGATTAGTTCCAATTAGTTTAGATCAGTCTAGATTTAGTTCGACACCTTTATCTTTCAAATGCAAAAATAGATGAGTTTAAGAGATTGTGCATGCTGATACAGACACATCAGCCATATGGGCATGAAAGTTGGCACACTCGTTTTGCCTTCAGGCAATTTTAAGCCTACTTCACAGCTCTTTATGGAAACCTTTATTTGGTACTTACTGTATAACTCTCTGAATTTTTTGAGGTCTGTTACCTGCTTATGGTCACCAGCAGACCAGAAGCTACTTGTTGATGGTAAAAGTTCAAGTCCCTTGTCTGGAACCCACATTTTCCTTGAGCTCAAACAATCTGAGAAGATGCCATCCCAAGATAAAGACCTATTTTCTGCCTGGTCTGTCCACAAAAACCAACATCTCTGAGAGACAGACACAGTTACTGATTTTTATCCACAATTTCTCAAAAAAGTGACACACAAAAGGACCCAGCAGCTTTATAAAACCATATTTTGAAATACAAAGAGTTACAATAACAAATAGGTAAGCCATGTCTACCAAATACTACTACTAAAAGCTTGTACATGTGGCCCAATAGTCTTTCAAATGTACAATTATAGTAATTTTTTTTTCCAAAGGTAGGATGATCTGATTCTTAGATGAAAGGCAAGAGCCAAGGCCATCTTCTGCAGGAGAGTGCAAACACCCCTAGACTTTGGTCTTTCACACAAAGAGCACACAGCCACAAAGGCCACAGCACATCCTCAGGATGTTCTTGACAGAGATGGACTTGGCAACTGTGACAGAAATGAAACAGCATCCTGATGGGAGTCTAGATATATGCTACCCCTGTCATTTGCTGTACTTAAGAGGCTGTAATACAAATGGCATCCTTGACGTGGCATTTATGCAATAATTAATTAGAGGGAATGCCGCATTCCTGTCTGTGTAGAAACTATCCCCCTGGGTAACACATTGCTTAGCTTTACTGGGAGAACACAGTACTGGAAGAGGAGCACCATGGTCTGCTCAGGCCCACGGCGTGACAGGATTATTCTTCCACAATCCCTCGCAATAGGGGGTTAAGCAACACGGCAGCCTCCCTCGCCAGTGCCAAATAAAGGCAGGCAGACAGCATCGCCTAGAGAAGCCTCCTCTCTCCCCCTCAGCAACTCTAAGCCCCGCCGGCGCTGCTGGCCCCCGCGACTCGGGGCCGCGACCACCGGCAGCACTCAGCGCCAGGGCTTCGCTCCCCGCCCTGCGGAGCGGGCGGGGCTGGACCGCACAGGGCTCTGTTCCCACCCTCCCCGCCCTCAGCGGGGGCGGCACCGGCCCCACTCCCCAC
>VZRU01002380.1:143210-161029 GCA_013398155.1 Pedionomus torquatus
AAAAAAGGCTGCATCTTAGCCCTGAGATAGCCAGTGTGACACAGATGAATGTCCCCATACCGTTTAACTCTGGAGCAAATTCTGCTCCTACTGTCCCTTTGGCTGCTAAAAGTTAGGACAAGGTATGTTAAAAGAACTTTTAGCTTGTTGAAGAGCTTCCGGCTTTTTGCCTTATGATCCAAAAGACAGCTAAAAGGGTGTTGGTTTTGGTTTTTTCCCGCTAAATGATGACTTGCATTAACTAAACCAAGAAAGAGGTAGAATTAATAAAACATTGGAGATGATTGACCCTGAAGTGTAACCTAATTAAGATGTCAATTTAAATAAAGCACTTGCTGCCGTTGGAACTAAATAATGAATGTCAAAAGCTGTTTATGTGCAAAAGATATCTGTGCAGTTTTCCCGAGAAAGTAATTCTTTAAAAATTCATTATTTTTTATTCTCGCTCTTCTAAATAATCAAACAGGCTATTCTCTTATCAATTTTGTGTTTCGGTGAATCTGAGTTTGATTGTCACGCAGGCTTCCTTATGAGTCATTATCATAATTTCACATCACTTATTAAAGGAAAGTTGTTTTTTCCCCTAAATCCCCTAACCTTCTTCTGCTGTGCCAACAGGAGCATTCAGAAACTGGCACTAAGGTGCAGCTCTGATACAAGTTTTCTCTTTCCCTGTGACTCATTTGACATTAACATAATTATGTTACAGGAGTCAAAGTGATTTTCCAACTATGAGTAATGCACAATACTAGAGTGAATGTTTACAAGACACCGAGGCATATCAGCTAGCTGAAGTAACCAGCTGCTGATAACAGCTGAAGTAAGTTGGGGAATTAAAAAGTCTTATAATACAATTAGCCTTCTTTGGCGCTCGGTGTCATGTATGGCCATGAGGTAGGTCGTGTGCTCGGTGAGGAAGGATCCAGAAGCAGCACTGTGCCGTAACAGGGAGAAGACTGAGCCCGTGGGTAGTTTGCATGAGAAGTCTTCATAGTTTTCTTCCCACTTGCATATTTATGGCAAAGTCGTGCTCAAATGAGCGCCGTGATCTTGTCAAGAAGCGGCTGTATTTACCAGAGTTCATTTCAAAACACAAGTGACACACATCCTCCCAGCCAGGAAAACAAGATCAAAATGAAACAACAACAAAAAACAATATGAGGTCATCTCTTAAATATTTTGAACCACACGTGTGAATAACACAAAAGAAGAAAACTGATAAGGCAAAATGAGATATCTTTTCTCTGTAATAAAAATATTTAACTGCAGACTAGTGATAATGGTGCAGAGAATAATTAACAACGAGTATGTTCTGAATAAATAGCAGAAAGCGTAACTACAAAATGCATAAGCCATAAGAAAAAACAAAATAAAATAAAATCCTAGTGGTGATGGCTTGTTTCCAGTGTTCCCTGACGTGTAGAAATTACTGACTTCTCAGGATTATTTTAAGTAGTTTGAGAAATTGGTTATTTTTTTCTGACTTTATAGTTTACAGAGTTTACAAGTAGCTTTTGAATGAAACCAGGACACTTTCTACTTAGGAGTTTGACAACTTTGGCTGGAGATCTTTCTGATGTGGCCTTATTCAGTAATCTGCTGAGCACGCAGAACATCACTGGTTTCATAAGAGCTGAAGACACTTAGTTTCTCCCAAGATTAGCCCATGAAGGTAGAAGTCTTATTTTGAAATACCAACACAAACTAGCTACAATTTCTTACGATTTTCCTGGAGTACTAGAACTGAAAATAACCGGTTAACAACTTTCCTGTAAAATACCACAATAATACAAGTGGGGAAGAGAGTGAAATACAGAAAATACACACCAATAGCAGAACTGTTGAAATGATATTTCCCAGGAGACGTGTTCAAAGGAGTCAGAAAAAAAAATTCCACATCACACCCCGTTTTTTTGATTCATGAGAAAATCTGCTGAGGCCAGACGTTTGGCATGCTGAAATTGTCGTCACTGACTCTCAGAGCTGGATGAGGACCAGGACTTGTAAAAAAGTTGTTCATGGCAGAGGAGGGCTGGAGGAGGAGAGGTTTCCACAGTACCTTGCATTGACAACACTCCCTATTTGCCAGGAGAGTCAAGACTTGGAGGTTGCCTGTTTTCTCTAGTGTGGTGTTCATGCAGCACGACCGCGGGCAAACTATAGTTCTGTTTCCTTCAGTTTACCCACCTCTAACTTACTAGGAGGTGCAACGTACCTGCTTTGCGGAGATGGCTTTGGATGGCAGCTGCTACCACAATTACCAGCATGAATATACTTAACACTCATTGATAAAATCACCCAGCAGAACCCAAGCCCTATCAACAGAAATAAATTCCCACAGCACAATTTAGCAGTCTTAAATTTAATCTGATTTGTTACAAGATCATCCAGGACTGAAGTTTTATAACTACAAATACCCACCTCCATAGCATGCTGTGCCACTGGGTTTGCATCTATTTTCACTGCTTTTAATTACCAATATTCCTAACTACCAACCCTCAAACCTCAGCTCAGGTTGCTAAAATATACTCCAATACCAGAGCAGGTTCCTATACTGCAGGTGTAATAATAACATAATATGTTATTCCTCATAGTAAAATATAATAGGAGCTGTTTGTAAAATAGTTCTACTCTGCTTCATACCTATCTGGAGTCCCCAAATGAAGTGATCATGAAAGTTGTGCCTCTGCAGTGCTTTGCATTTCTACCTCCCGTTTTCTCACTTGGCTCCAGAGGAATTTTCTTATAATGATTTTTAGGGCAGCTGCGTTTTTTTTCCCATCTTTTTTCCTTCTTTGTTGAACTACCATTTACTTGCAACATTCATTTAGTATTCTGCATTTACACACAACCTGTGCAAATTCCAAGTATTTAACCTTTGTTCCTTGCCAAAGCTTTGCAAATTAAAATAGCAGAGTGGAATAGGCACTGAGGGGCGTTGCTCAAAGTAACTGATAAAATCTTGTAAGTACTGCTTGCCCTTGCTGGTTGGTTGGGTTTTGTTGTTGTTAGCTTGTTTTTCAAGCTGAGCTCCCAAGCAAAATGTTCACAGACAATTATTCAGTATGGAAAATCATTATTATTTTAGAAAGGAAATAAAAGTAAGAGATCCCTGAAAATTGAGCTTATTTTCTGAATTAGAGAATAATCAGCTGGTATTAATTTTTTAAGTTTTCAGAGTATATATATCTTGTAAACAAGGCCCAGTGATTCTATACTAAAAATAGCTGTCTTAGTGATAACCGGTAAAGTGTTACTCTGAATTAGCAGCAGAAAACAGAATCGGGAGTGTGTACCTATGCCAACAGCAATGAAAATAATTTCAGCCCATTCTTTACCTGGATAAGTCCTGGTGGCGTAACCTTCCCCTGGTCTGGATGGTGCAGCCAGGGGCACTGCAGGGCAGCCAGAAGACCACAGCTGCCAAGGGATTTGGAAGCATGGGTGTTAATGTCAGACCACCGCCACGGCAAAGGTGAGCAGACCTGCCAGCAACAAGAGCTCTATAAGGAAATACTTGAGGAAACCCTTGGATGAACAGTAAATATTACTGTGTGGGATGGCGATGGCTCCCCAGCACTTGCTTACAGGCTGAGAAGGGCTGAGACAACGTGAGGCCAGACAGCACAGTGAGGTTAAATGCCTCCAAGGAGAGATTTGTTCTGCAGGAAATTCACCAAAGTCAACAAATACTGAAGCTGAGACTTTGTTCTGCTACATGAAGGGAAACTCCTGCATCAGGGTAGAAGCTGCCAGAAAAGAGTTTTCCAATTTTTTCCTGCCTCTGTAGCCCTCTCTCTAAGGGTTTCTTCCACAAGGTGTCAGGTTCCCCATATGACTATTAGTACTTTTTAGAAATATCATATGTCATATTTTTATATGTAATATATATAATAGATTACATATATAATATATAAATAATATATTGTAATACATATATCAGTTAAAATATTTATTAGATACAGGTAAATTTTTATAATTTTTCATATAATGACTTCTCTTAGAAAACTGATTTTAACAAGGTATTAATTTTAACACTGAAAATCTAGACATTAGATTTTGTGGTATATTAAAGCCCAGTCCTGCTAACATCTATGTATGTGCTTAAATTTAAACATATGAGTAGCACTGGACACGCCTTCAGTCAGAAATTACGTGCATGAATAAAGTTAAGCATGCGTGAAAGTGTTTCAAGGTCAGGATTTCCAAATTCCTTCACTTGTTTAGAGTAAAAAAAAAAAACCTGCCAAACTAGTAACCACTCATTCATGTAATAAAAATGCCATGGTGTTTATGTTAAAGGGCTCCCTGTCACTTGATAAACAAAGTATCTTCTAAAACAAGTTTACATAAAACTTACCAAAATGAAACACTCCAATGCTGTGTTTGCCTGCCCCAGTGGGTGCATTTTCTAGTAGGAAAGAGAAAATCTTACTTTAGTATCTTGAGTATCATCTAGGATGAATACAGTTATTGTATAATAACGGGCATATTTCAAAGAAGAGATATTTTTTATACGCTCATTTCATTTGTCTATCAATACAAGTGTGATATTTCCAGAAAAAAAAATTAAAACTAAACAGTATTTTATTTGGGAATGGAAATATGCTTTTTGTTTACAAGCTGTACTGATCTTTGCTAAATAAAAATGTTCATGCAATAGATCTATCACATTGGAAGTTCAAATTAGATGGTTATGGAGGTATTGAGACTTTCTCCTGTTTAAACATTTTTCCACTGCTTTCTAAAAGAGAGTTGTCCCTGGTGGTGGTGAACTTGGATCATCACAAGGAAAAACAAAGCAGTTTCTCACACCTTGTTAATAATTGCTGTCCTTACTGTAAAATAAAAACTTATTGAAAAGGTTCAGGAGCCAACAGAGTTCCCATAAAAGTTCAGCCACACAAATTGTAGTTACAGCAATACCTGACTCCTAGGTCCCCTGTCCTATGTGTCTCAATCCCTAGCTGGAAGACTTCAGCCCCTTGAAGTAGCTCCCCAATCAACCACCAAGGTGTGTAGGGAACAGCTCAGCCTCCCCAGCAGGAGATGGGGACCACTTGCCCCCTGGGCTGTGGGGAGGCACCTCTGTCCTCATGAGAGCCACAAACCTGAGATCTCTGCCTTTGCTTTGGTCTCTTCTTTTTAGTTTAGTGAGGCATCACTCCTTTCTTTTAAACATTGGTGGAAGGAGGAGGTAGTGCTGCTTCCTTTAAGCTTTCAGTAGGAAAAGAGAGCCAGATTCAGTTCCACTGACTGTCTAATGAAGTTTACTTTCCTATTTCTTTTGATCTGGGAGGTTGCCTGAGCTATCAGGCTGTAGATGGGGAGAGCAGCAGCCTCCACACTCCTTGCTGAGCCCGTGCAGTAAATAGAGAAAGGGCAGCTGGCTTAGGAGAAGAATCTGTTTCTGGTCCTCGCTCCCATGGCTGATCGAAGATTTTATGCAAGCATTTTTTTTAGAGCAGAAATGGAGCCATGTTCTCACTTCTTTGAAGCAAGTGCCCTAAAAGACACCCAGTCTTTGAAAGAAAGGCATGACTACCCCGTGCAGTCACTTGCTGCCTGCAGGGGAGAGGCATGATCAGAAAACACATACCTTAGAGGACCTAAGGGAAGATTAAGTATCAGGAACACCCTGGACACAGCCTAGTTGGGTAACAGATGTATTTGAGCACTTATGCAGAAGTAAAACTTTGAGGTGCATAGGAATACAAAGGTTTCTGACTGCAGCACCTACAGCATCGGGGTGCCAAGGTGTTTGTAGCCCTGGAGAAGGTGTTTCTCTAAAGAAGCTTGGGCTTTGCTTGCTTTATGTTACTGCAGCTTGTCCACCTTAAAGCTGCCATCTTAATCCATCATAGGAGAGTTTGAAAAAGAGGAAGATCCAGCTCTCCTGCAGCTGATGGACGTGGTTGATGTTATGCATACTGTCTGTCCCAAATGGCTCTGAGGAGAAGCTCACCGAAAGGATATTTCCAGTTTAAACCAAACAATCTATAAATATTCCAGTAAAAGGAAGTTTCCAGTTCACCGGGTGAACTTTGAGATGTGCTCCAAAAATATGTTGCTGACCTCCCACTTGGCATAATCTGTTTCCCTATTAAACTGTAATATAATTAGGGTCTGCTGTAACCCTGCCACTGGTTTAATGCTTACATCAATGGAAATGTGGCCTCACAAATTGCAGTGAGAATAAGGCATACATGTAAAGTCTAAAATAATCCATGCCACAGAAGAAGGAAGGATAGCCAGGGGAGAATGCTTACCTCTCCTACCTTGCAAGATACTTTGGTGTTTTATCACGTGAGTGTAGATGGATGTTAGGCCAAAGGTCTTTGGGAGCTTGGACTCAAAGCTCAAGTCTCTTTTCACTAGTGCAAAGGAAATGTGGCTGAGGTGACATGGGGAAGTGAAAGCAGAAATGGGATCAAAAAGAACTGAGATCAAGGATCAAGAGCAAAGACTCTTGTAGAAACCAAAGAGGGGATTTGGAAAATAGGTGATGACTATGCTGGTAGGTGATCGTGGTGCTGCTAACGGTCACCATGATGATAATAGTTGATGACTGTTAGCTCGTTGGATCTCATCTCCTGTGTCCGCTAAATTTTACCCAATAACCCTTCCATTGCACTCTGCGAGACGTGGCAGGTGCTGTGAAAGACAAGGACAGGTCTCAGACTAGAGTAATAGAAGAAGGGTGATTATAACACCACCACCACCCACCCACCCCCCATTTTGTAAGCAGTCCATTTGGGGCAGGCACATTCATAAATAAGTAAGATTCAATGAACTGATTATGTCAGGAGTGCCAAAGTGGCCAAAGGATGCTGAAGTTCCTCTGTTACACAGTTTACAGGAATGAGTTTAGAGAGAAGGCCCCGTGGCTCTGTCCTACCAATACCCTGTGACAGGAACACCAAGATGGGGAAAAAGCTGCATGGGTGTGCTGGTGACCTCCTGAGGAGCCAGGCTGTGGCCAGGAACGCTGCTTTTACAACACCTCTTGCAAAAATGTGTACATAGGTCATTTTAAAAACGGAAAGAGGGTAGCGATTAAACATATATTCAAGTTGGTGATGAAAGCTACAAGTGCCTAGACACCTGCATGGATATTTTAAGGATACAGAGCATTCATGGAACAAGGAATTTTATATTATATTTATTATATTATAACAAAAAATTATAGTGACCTGTAATAATTGTAAATCAAACCCCAATAACCTGAGTACATGTTTAACCTCCACACTCTGCCAAGAAAACAGTGTGCACATGTCATTCGCTATGGGAGTCTTTTTTAACTGCAAGAACTCTCAACGTAATGCATGGCTGATTTGCAGCCTGAGTTTAAGAAACTGTACAGACCAGTAAGGAAACTGTTGAGAAAACTTTGGAACCCAAATGCCCATTTTTGCCCAAAGTGCAACTTTTACACAAATCAGCAAAGAAAAAGACCTGCCAAATTTAAATGTTGCCTGCTAGGTTACATATTCTCTCTGCTTCATACAGAGGAATGAACACAAAATAATCAACAAAAAAAAAATATCAAGCTAAACCATCCCAAGCAAAACCCTAGGGTGATGAAACGAAAGCAGTTACGGCCATTTATATCTGGGGGGGAGTTCGTGGCTTGTTTTGAGTACTCTGTCATATCTGTCATTTCTGCCCCAGACACAAATCCAATGATTTATCTGACCGGCTAAAGTGGAGTAGTGTATAAATGGTACTAACAGATATAGCTTCAGTAAAGCCAGGAAGCATAACACTCAACCTAATTTCTGGTTTCCAAACAAGTCATAGGACTGATTCTGCAATCCCAATTTGAGCAAAACTTCTGAGGTGCTGGGCACAACTATAAACTCAAAATGGAGCACCAGTCTGGGCTGGGGGGGCTGTCTGATATATATCTGTGCCACAACATGGTTGTCATCTGCAAACAGACTTAACTAAACATTTCAAAATTTTTCTTATACAATGTGGAATATCCTGGCTTATGCAAGGGCAAGAAACACTTCTGCATTAGCAAGGAAACTACTTTCCCCTCCAGAACATGACGAGAATCTGTCTCTTTAAAATGGGATGGTAAAGTGTGTTTTACTTTGATCAGCTTTCAGTTATGGGAAAAAATGATAAATTTAAATAGACTTGAACTACCCTTTCCCTTTATGGGAAACTGAGCCCTTAAAAATGGTAAATCCCTCCCTTAATGTGGAGCAATACAGTATTGAATTCCTGTAGAGAACACCATGAAGTCACGGTGAAATCTGCTGAATGTTCCCAACAACCCTTTACAGGAGTATTTTATTTTTATATCTTTACTTTCTCTTTCATGCTGACTGATGGCTGCTTGTGTATCAGTCTTNATAGTGTCTTTGATTAACTAGGTCCTTGCAGTTTTAAAGTAGTATATATGTTCATGTGTGAAGTACCACTAAAAAGCCTTCAATATTTATCTGTAAAAGCAAGCAGACTCTTGAAATAATAATCAGCAGTTCTGGAGAAGCAGTCATCTCTCATTATGGCTACAGCCCTGCAAAATTAATTGGGGCTGACCTTGCACTGAACTTGACAGGAGTGGTATCTGAGGAGAAACTCCCACATTGGTTCTTAAATGTCTTGATAAGTCCTGACAATAAGAAAGTGCCTACTCTAACTAGTTCCATCTGTACTTGTTAGAGATTGCTTTCACAGGGACACCTTTCTGTCTCTGGAAACAACCACCAAAGTGCCCTGTTATGCAATAACTGACATTCTGTGTCACCTTGCTGAACATCACTGGTCAACAGGATTTTCTCTGATTTTCCTGATCAATAAAGCCCTAGTGTAAGCAGATCTTACACATGCTTGCACAAAATATAACTTGAATAGCCCCAGGAAGCAGTGCCAAAAAATATGAGGAAGTTATAAGGTACACACTTCCTAATTTAGAAGGATACCAAACTTAGAAAATCATCCATTTAATTTTGATTCTTTGGAGTAATTTAACAAATGCATCATCTTTCTAAGTCTGCCTAACTCTTCCATTTGCTCATATGCTGTAAAGAGTCTGAAATGGTTCTGCAGAACATGAGACCAAATAGCAATTCATACAGAACTGATCAGAACCAACCAACCAAAAAGTCTTTTCGTCCTGCAACTGCTCTGATGAGTTTTCGTGCTTCTTTCCTCTTTTTCTTTAGCTTGCAAAATCAGCTCTCCTACCTTCCAGTTCTGGTTTCTGCAGTCCCCAGGCCTGGGCTCCAGTCCTATTTCTGCTTTGACTACTATTTCTTATTTGCTGCATTTGGACTTTGATTTTTACTAGTAAAGCGGAGCTGATACTTTTTTTCTGCTTTGAATTTTACATTTTTTCTCATGAAGTATAACTAAAAATGGCTGATGGGAAAGACTTTTCTTGTCAGTAAATGCCAAGCTGAGCACAGATATGGGGCTGAAAACTCTTCCAGCTGATCATTAAACTCCCAGAAAATACTTTTCTTACCAGTCATCGTTGCTTATACATGACACATATTAGCTATTCCTGCTGCTGCACAGAGACTCAGTTCAGGGTGGAAGGCTTCCAAGAACCCTTCAGCCGGCAAAGCCTATGGCCTCAAATGCACGGGAGTTCATCTGGGCATGTGGGATGGTGCGTGCGAACGGCCAGATAGTAATCCCGTGCATGCCTAGTTCAGTGCAGGAAATGTTTACCTCTAAATAACTTTCAGAAAAAGTAGGCTTAAATGATTGGATAAATCCCAAACATTAGAAGTAGAGTGAAAAAGATGTAGTGAAAAGACAATTTACCTTAGAGATTGTTATATTTCACAAACTGTACATTTCCCTAAAGTCCACTAATAATGCAGGTTTCAGTGTAACACGTGGACAAAACACTCTGCTTTTGTTCTGTGTCAAACTTCACTTTTGTGCCCTATGTCTCTTTAAAGTTATCAGGATTTTTTTCCTTTTAATAATTCAGCATCTACCCACATTCTAAACACTTGTATTAGAAAAATAACAATAATTAATATATTCAAAGGTCTGTAATAAATGAATTCATCAGCCAATACTTACAGGAAAACAGCCAAAATAAAGACCTTGAAAAAGATTGCAAAATTGTACCACGTCAGGTGTTCTCATCCCAAATGTGTTAAAAGAAATATGATCCCATAGGAATAATTTATAATATTTTATAGAGGGTATTTTAGCTCATTATTAACAGCAAGTCCTAAGTTAGGCTAGGCTTTTGGACATGGTCTATTCAGTTGTATATTTAGTTGCTGCACTGAATCTGGGCTTCTGTTTGACAGTTGGAAGATTGTCATTGTATTTAGAGCTCAATATAAAACTCTTGCATATAACAAAAATACACCCAGAATCCTTACTGAGGCTGGTAAATACTATTGTGACATGTTAAATAGGGAGGCTAGATAACAATGCATCTAGAGAGCATGCAGCAACAAAAAGCCCAGGTCTGATGGTACATTAGAGTGCTAATTAAAATTAGACATAAAAATAAAATACACCATCTATATCTGTGATTTCTACTTAGGAATCTCAGCTACTTAACCCTAGAATGTAAAATACCATTATCATTTTCACCAAGCTAGGAAATAGAACCAAAGGAAGCCCATTAGATTATCAGAATCAGAAAGATGGTGAATGAGGAGCTGCCTCATTTCCTGACTCCCAGTCCAGTGAGCAGCACTGTCTTCATCTGCCTCGTTAATAACTTACTTCCAGTGTAAAAGGATAAAGCCCAGCTCCATAGAAGGAAGCTGAGCATGATGAAAATGAAGGTCCCCAGCTCTCCCACTCATTATCTATCTTGCAATGCAGAGTTAAGCATCACTGTCATTGGGGCATTCAGGGTCCCAACTTCCCTTCTAAACTTGGATTATGCAGAGCATCGGTCAGGGACTGAGCTTGTCTTTTAATAAAATTCCATCAGCGAGAGCACTTGATCTGGATAGAAAAACCTGAGTTGGGTTCTCACCTCTGTCTGAGAGGGATCAAGGTCATGCCCTGAAGAGAAATGATCTAACCACAAATCTTTCAGCTGTGCTTTTTGGGGACTTCTGCTCAGTCCTGTTATGAAGTTACGAGCCAGTTAGACAGTAAACCAGATGGTGCCTGACTTTACAGCCTCACGGTGAAGATGTATCCCCGGACAAGGGGCATCCTGCAGTCCACTTTTCTCTCTCTGAAATCGTTTTGCTTCAAAGAGTCACTGGACAGAAGATGGACCCTACCCCAGAGTGGGTGGTAACCCCATGGGACTGACAGTCATGAGAGGACCCCAGGTGGGCACAGTGACACCCCTGCATCTTCCCCCCTTGCTGAGGGGCCTCATTGACAGCCTCCTGTGCCCACAGAGCAGTCAGGATTTGGGCTCAGGGAATGCCTCTATGATTGCGATTAAAGCCGTCTAATTTTAAGACTGCGTGCAGCTCTATTGGTTTCATTTTACTTACACTTTGTTCTTATTACCTGGGCAAGTTACTGTACAGTTAAAGCCAAAACAATAAACCAGGAAAGATAAGAGGCTGCAAGTGAAGATTATTCATGCGTTCCTTCCATGGCAGGGCTCATGCGGAATAGGTGAGAGGACAAATGATAAGCAAAGCAGAAGCTGCAATGGCAGCCTTGGTTTTGAATCTTCTGTAGATTGCAGATCTGTGTCATATATTTTTGGTATTTGAAACAGTATTTATGCAGAAATCAATGTTTAATAATTAGAAATGTGCATTTGTAATTATTATAGAAAACTGTAATTTACACATTTACCAGGCAGGTAAGAAGAGCTGTTTAAAGGATCATTCTTGTTATCAAGTCCCAGAGTATCTTTTATACATGCACAGTTCCAAGTTCAATCAATAGGAACAAGCAATTCTTAT
Organism: Pedionomus torquatus; assembly: GCA_013398155.1. NCBI lineage: Eukaryota > Metazoa > Chordata > Aves > Charadriiformes > Pedionomidae > Pedionomus > Pedionomus torquatus. Next base: position 155,087 of record VZRU01002380.1, read on the forward strand.
AGGAAGTATGCCTTTATGCATGTCTGTGTGTATTTGTGAGTAGCAGCATAATGATTCCATAATGTATCCAAAATATTTGTAACTCAGCCCAGTAAAAATAGACATATTGTCTCAGTCTCTTCCTCTCACCCTCTGTATTTACCTAGCATACAAACTGTAACCACATTAGTCCACGTAAGGGAAACATACACCTCCAGTGAATAATTTCTAGCATATCTTTCAAGTCATCTCAAGAGGAAAGTTTAGTACGCTGAGAATCAGTGTGACTAAATGCTGATTTTTCATAGTCCCTGGGGGCTAGATTTCTCTCTCATCGAAGTCAATGGGAATCTTTCCATTGACTTCAGTAACAGTTGGATCATTTCTTAGTGCTTTACTTGGTGATATTTTTTTTTTTACATGTAAAGCCACTGATGAAATTTATTATGAATTGCTAACTGCTCTCAACACGCAGAGAGTGCTCTCTGGCACACTTTTACAAAGTAGGAAGAATGGGGAGGGGGAGGTGAAGGGGATGGATCTGCAAAGTGGAGCTTTTCTTGCTATTACACGGATGGGACTATAAAGGCACCACAAAGGAGATATAATTTACACTTGCATGGAGAGCAATTAATATATCATTTTGCTTGTTTGGTGGAACCAGTGAGTTTGCTTTGCTCAGTCTAGTTTAAGATCTGATTCTTTCATATGTGGGATCACTTGTCCTTGTTGCTACTAACTGGATATATCCAAAGAAATCAGAAATTGTAATTGTGTACTATTGTGCTTAGCCAGCTCCTGTGCCAGTGCACAAACTCCATCTGGTAAAAAAAAAAACCTTGAAAGGCTTCAGCGGGAGGGAACTAAAGATATACTTGACTGGGCCCACGTAGGGCTGTCCCAGCTAGAGAGAAGGGATGTTTGTGTAACTTCCCCCCCTCCCACTCCCAAAGCACTGCGTGTAATAACGACTGATGACCTTGTGGAACATTTAATTTACTAAAGTTCCATTCAAGTTCACGCTAATTTTGGGCACTGGAATCTGGTCCTGAAATATGCATCTTGTTGCCTCCCTTTGTAATTTTGTTATCAGCATCTCCACCTTATTAGCAGAGAAACAAAAAGTAAAATTACAGAAAGTGAAACAGAAATTTGAAATGACTCATTTAAATTTAGGAAGCTGCTGAGACAGGAGCAGAAGAAACTACAGGAGAAAGATTGCTGGAAAAAGGGAACAGAAAGAGGAATGATGGAATCCAGGGATATAGGGAGGGAAAAGGGAGAAATGAGAAGAGGAGAAACAGGGAAGTGGTAAAAGAAAAGGAGAACCTGCTGTCTTGAGAAAATGGGGAAAGGGGTTATTACTGAAGTAAAGCAAAAGAGCATAGGAAACAGGAGCATCCAAATAGGAGATAATAAACAGAGAATAAATGGATTTAGAGGGATTGTCAGATAGTGATGGAAACAGGCAGTAAGGAAAGGTAGACTGAGGAGAGAAAAGCGAGGAGCAAATTAATTTTGTCTTAAGTGTTAAATAAATAAGTTAAAATAGTTCCCTTATTTCCCTCCACAAGACGTACCCATCCACTTGAGTGGTATTAAATGTACAACGGTAGCAGGGTTTGCCATATATTCTGTATGAGAGTCTGTCCTCTAACTCTGTGGTTTTTGTCTCCCTTCACTTTTTTGACCTCTTACCCCTGTAGAGATCCAAATCTTCCAGACTGGATTTGATCCTCACTACTGTATGCTTAGGAGTCTTTTTTAGTCTCTTTTTGGAGAAACTCTTGGAAGTAGCCCACAGATGCCCAAGGGGTCCCCATGTGGCAGCTGAAAAGCCTGTGATGCTACTTCTGCTGCAGATTACTTCCAGAGTTCAAGCAAGTAGCAACCTAAACCTTGGGAAAAGTAGTCCCAAGTTTCAGCTCTGGTGTTAGTCCAGTCAGACGGGAAAATTGTCTCAAAACTAGTGCATGGTTTGGGGAATGGGGGAGTCCTACCACATAGTTTCAGACCTGAATGTACCACATGGCAAAAATCATGGTGAAGATGATTTCTCATCACTGAATGCTTTTTGGGGCAGAGTCAAAAAACATGTTTCTGTGCTGATTTTGCCACATGGTAACTCTTAGTTGTGGAAACCTTTTTCTCGTATATGTGCTGTGCAGGTAAAAATTGGACCTTTCAGGGTTAAGGTAATTTCAAAACAATACAATTTAAATTTCAAAGTGCACAGAGACAGGTTTTACTCAAGATATCATTACACATTTTTTTTAATTTTTTTATTTATTTATTTACATCTCATTCTATTTTCACCAGACCAAGTAGGTTTAATGGAACTGCATGACCATATACCAACATAGGATCTGGATGGGACACGGGCATTTTAATTGTGTTACTCTGACTAATATCTTACAGTTGCATAAATATTAAGACAGGAGACAGCAGAAGGCTTTTGCTGTAAGGACGGGAGTCTCTTCCTCTGTATAATGATGTCTATAGCTCTGTTTAGCAAGGAAACAGCCATATTTTAGCTTTAATCAAATAGTCACATCGTATTAAGTAGTGTCAAGGGATGTGGAGGCAGGATTTGATCAAGAAAAGGTAAAGGAAAGAATTCTTTCCTCTACACTGGAGACTCCTGGAAAGCTGCAAGGACCACACCATAGGGTGGTATTCAGCCTAACGTCTGAGAAGAGGGAGAACATGTGTCGGTTCATCTGGTGATAAGCTGCTGTACCTGGCTTAAGGGAAAGTAGAAATAATGAACACGAATGTCATCTCTGTTAAATGAGTGCTGTTTCAGGGGGACCTGTCTCCTGAAGTTTGTGATGAAAGAGAGAAATTAAGTGAGAAAGGATCAGTACGTGTTCAGAGGGAGGCAAATGAAAGACATTTTATGAGATGGAAAATGAAACTGGCAAAGAACATCAAAGCATCTGGTGGCTGCACTGAGTTTTACTTTGACTTCCTGACAGACTTAATTATTAATTTTTAATTTATTTTTTTTTAACTGGAGTGTGATCCTGTGTCTTTAATGAGATCAAGTTAGCTTGGTTTGGAAGAGGAGCAGAATAGAATCTATGTGACAGTAGAACTGGGTTGATTTTTCACTGCAGTTTCATTTTCTTTTTTCATTGAATAATTTCAAGCCAGGACATGTTTCAGTGGCCTAATCTTAAACACACACAGGAACAGTCTCTCTGTTTGCTTTGCAGGGAGGAGCTGGCTCACTTCAGGAGTAGTTCAAGAATGAACACAACTGGTTTGCTGTCAGTTTTTAGTACTGGCAATAATGGTACCAACGGTGGTGAAAAAGCATTGTATAGCAAACAAGTCTCTTGGCTTTAGCTTTGTATAATGCAGTATGATTTCAGAACAAAATATTCATCTACCTACTCGGTGAAGTGTTGTGATTGTTGAGTAGATGTCAGTGACCCTTAACAACAGGATTTCCAAGCTACTTCTATACACATTGAAGGAGGGAGCTGCTTTTTTCCTCTCTTCATTATTCTGTGACAGTCCTCTGCTTAGCTGAAAATGCTCTACATTCTGGTATAGCTAGCTAAATAAGAACAGACAGTTTCTAAATCTCTGTCAGAATTACAGCAGGCACCTGGTCATGGCCACTAAAACCGATGTTGCTAACACGTTTCCACAATAACTTCATGCTCAGAACTTTCCAGCCAATTATCTTTTGGGAAGAAATTTTCCACATTTGGCCTCTGCTTGAGAGGGTGGTTTTTTGTTTTTTTTTTTTTTTTCTTCCAGGCTAGAGAAAAATGATGCCAGCTGTTCTTGAACATGGCATGAATTATAAAATCGTGCCTCTGAAGTAAAAAGCACTTCACAGGCTGCACCAAACTGAAATGCAAAGCTTGCTCTAGACCCTCCTGAAGAGCAAGGGTTTTGCCTGGCATTATATTTCACATTGATTTAGCTAGATTAATAAAAATATGGAAATAAACGTGTTTTGAAAGAGCTCAAAATGATTTATATATAGGTAAGTAAAAAAGAAAAGCTTGCAGCTTGTACAAGCTGTAAACAGAGAGCTGCCAGGTAGGTCAGAGGAGCTCACTCCTGCCCTCCGCTAAGTGCACTTCATTGTTTGAGGAGAACAGGGAGCAACTGCACCTTCCACAGGAGGAAAGACAACGTCACTACTCCAGACTCCTTCCCTTCCTCACCAGATTTATTTTTTTTTTTTTCAAAAGCAGAAAATTAAATGTAATATAAGAGCATTAAGTTTACAAAGTTGAGCATGATTGCACAGGGACATTTTAAAAGCTTACTACTCCTGTCTGTGTGGCCAATGTGTACATTTATGTGTGTGTATATATACATGTATATGTGCTCATGCCGTGACACACAGCGGGGAGACACAGAGGGACTTTCAAACTATTACCGATATCCTTGATAAAATGCTCTAAGCAATTAATACATCCCAGAATATATCACTTGAGACATATTCTCTGTTATCAAAATGCAGCCACATTGAACATTATGAAATTAATTAACCAGTTAGAGTGCTTGATCAGGGTATACATTTTATATATGAAGATATACACTTTATATTGGTTTGGTTAGAATATGCTCAAGCATGAAATGTCCTGATCTTTCCATGCCTGGTACAGAGACTTGAAGACTCCCTTAATGACAAGTTTGTGTGTATTGTTTATGGAATGTTATCATACTGGATAACTCTGCGCACCTCTCTTTGCAAGCCTTCTGTGTCTCTCCTGGGTAAATGCTTTTTGGACACGTCTTATTTTCCAGCACTTTGGGGGCTGTTAGAAGGCAATTTCTGTCGTTTAACAAACCAGGAAGCTATGGAAACAAACAAACAAACAAACAAAAAGAACAAAAAAAACACCCTTCACCACAGGCACAACCATATTTCCCTCTCTCCTATAAGGACTCCCTGGGTTTCCTTATGAAATCATAAGGAAATCGTGTGCAGATGTGTTTTAATAAAAGAGTTTAAAAATCCCCAAACCCTAAAAACAAACAAAAAACCGCAACCAAACCAAACAAACAATCAAACAAACAAAAAACAAAACAGGCAAAGAAAAAAAAAAACCAAACCCAAACCAAACAACACAAACAAAAAAACAGCCAAAAGCCCCCAACATTATTTTTAGCTTTCTATCATTTCATCAAACGGGTCTTTCCTTCTCAGAGGGGAAACCGAAGCCTTCCTCTTCATGCAAAGCGAACTTTTAGCTGTCATCTGAAGCGGCACCGAGAAGGGGGTGGGGGAGTGGGAAAGGGACGGAGGGTGTTAAACGATTATTTCCTGTAGAATAAGATCACATTTGTCAGTCCTTTCGAAAACTGCACAGTCTCCACTCTTTTTTTTTAGGGGGGTGGGGGCGTGGCGTGAGAGAGACTTTGATTTGTTCTCAGCAACAAAACAGAACGGAGTAAGAACCCCCCAGATAAAAAGAAAAAAAAAATTCAAAAAATAAAAACATTTCTAAAAGGAGGGGAAAGGAAAGACGGCGAGAGAGCGGGGTCTGTCCGGGCGCCGATGGATGCTCCGCGGTTGGGGGAACCTGCGGTACCGCCCGGCACGGCTGGGCTGGGCTGGGCAGGGAGCGGATCGCGCCGTGCCGAGCCGTGCCGGCGGGGAAACCTTGCATCACCGCCACGGGCTCCGTTTCCCTCCTCCCTCTCTTTCGGGGAGGCTATTAATAGCATGACATCAGCCCGGGACTCGCCGCCAGAGTAAATACCAGCGCTGCCCGCTCGGCTATATAAGGGGGGTGATGCAACCGAAGCGAGAGGCAGAGGAGCGGCGAGCGGCGAGAGCTGCTCGTCCCGGAGGAGGCAGCGAGGAGAGGGGACGGCTACCGGGACGGGGTGGGCGCGGAACCCCTTCCCTGCGGCCGGGAAAACAGCAGCACAGCGGGAGGAAGGTAGGTGGAAGCGGGAGGGGGGACACCGAGGCTCTCCGTGTCGGCG
>VZRU01002380.1:161355-183597 GCA_013398155.1 Pedionomus torquatus
TCTATCTATCTATCTATCTATCTATCTATCTATCTATAGTGCGAGCCAGGTACATTCGCTTTTTTTCTTTCTTTCATTCGCTTTTCTTTTTCTTTCTGTCCCCATGTCTTGACGTGAAGGAGATCAGTTACTAAACTGTTGCCTAATCAAGTCAGGCGTGACACAACAGCAAACTTCTTTCAGAGAAGGAGTTTCCTGTTGGAAAACAATTTTCCCACTGGTAGCAGCGTTTAAGAAGCTGCAGGAAGGCAGCAGAAAACAATTCGGGAATGATGTGGGATGTCAGAAATCTTAAGGTCAACCAGCGTGCACAGAGGTTGTGAACTGTAATTGCTCTTAATGCTGTTTAAGATTAACCTCAATGGTTATCGGGGTTTATTGCATCAGCACCGGGGGAAAAGGAATTCATATGAAGAAATAAAACCAAGAGGCACAGTCCAGCCATCTACGCTTAAGCAAGAAAGAAAAGACTGAGAGTAGTCACTTTCAACGTTAACATAAAATAAGAATACCCTTTAATAATAGAAACACACAGCTAGGAAGTATGTCCTGGAATTAAAATAACGTCAGATGAGATGTAGAAGATCACTGTCTATGGAAAGAATCACTAGCAAAAGAACAAACAAAAAGTAGGGGGAGAATAAATGAATAAAACTGTTGGAATCTACCTAAGTTGGGAGAGTACCATTAATAGAAAAGCTGTTCTCTGAGAATTCCAAAACTAAGGGTAAAGTAATGAAGCATTAACTAACACAGGGAACGAGCTGTGCCTTTCTGGTGCAGGTCTGTGAAATGTTCAGCACCTTCAATGTCAGTAACTTCAGAAGGAGTCAAACCAGCTTGGAGCTGAGGTCCATGTGCATGGTCTGACAAAGTAAACAGAGATTATATCAGAAAGGTCCAGATATTATCACACTTTAAGGTTTGATATTCTTATTCCTGCTGTTTCCCCAGTCTTCTCAAATGCAGAGAAAATTAGACACTGCTTTTAATGGCTTATAGTCGGAGGCACAAGCACAAATTGTACAAAACCTGGGGGAAAAGAAAGGGCAACCTGTTTCTTTTCTTTCTGTCTTTCTGTCTTTCTGTCTTTCTCTCTCTCTCTCTCTCTTTTTTTTTAAATAGCAAAATCTAATTTTCGTTCCTGTAAAACATTTCTAAAAGCAGATTTGTTCCTCAAAAACTGGAAAGCATGTATCTTGTTATTATGAAATGGGAATCTATTCAGCTTACTGAGTACATTTGACATAAGGCTGATTATTTTTGTTAGTTGTTTCATGGTGTCTTCTAAGGATCTCAGTGGTAGACTGGAACCATACCCTCCTAGGCACTGTCCAGAAGCCCTCCCCCAAGAAAGAGCCCCAGGAAAGCAAACCAGTGGCAAATAGCTCTGCAAAATGGGACTGGGCTCACAGCAGAAATCCTTACACAAGCCTCAGCCCCCCTGGCAGGCCCCCCTTCCTAAAGTCTGAATAAAGAGAGGTGCCTTTCAGGATGTCTGGAAGGTCAGTGAGCTATTCAGGCAGGAGAGGAGCAAGTTTCTTATGGTCAAGGACATTTCTCCCTCTGTGCTTCCCTTCCTTGTGGGCACACTACCATTCCTTTTTTTAACACTAGTGACAGATGGATGAAACTACCTGAGGACATTATAGTAGGGTTTTGTTGGTGTTTGTGGTACACTTAGCTCTGACTAGTAGAAATCCACAATTAACACAACACAATTTCTCAGATATGATACTAAAACCTGAACCTTCTTGGTTTCCTCTGGTGCTGCTGCTGACCCTAATTATGACCCTAAAATGACCCTAAACCAAAAAATAATTGATTAAACCACCAGTGCTGGAAAATCATTAGCTCAATTAATTATTTTGTAGGCTGGAGAAACAGCTTTGCTGTTACTTTAAGACTCCTGGTTTGACTGAAATATACAGAATTAACTTTGTTGAATGAAACTATCACTGGGAGTCAAGGAGACTGACATTCAGTGAAAATAGCTAAAATTTCTGCGAGTGATGAGGGGTTCAGTGTCATCTGGAATTAGCCTGTTTAAATGAGTTGAATGGTTGAATGCTGATAAATGATAAATAATGTTGGGAGGACTTCAGCTGGAAATTACAGGGCTGTTTCTGACTTGTTAGAAAAGAGTAACTGCTAGCTTTCTGAGATTATAGGATTAAACAGTATCAGTACTTTAAATGTGACTCATGAGCAGGGGCTTTCTGAAGAGAATTACATAAATTTCCCAAGGTCTTTCTGAATAACAAGTTGTTCCAAATAATTTCCTTGTCTTTAATAACTTTGGGTGAAATCCTGGCCCCATTGAGGTCAACAGAAAAAGTCCTCTTGATTTCAGTGGGTTCAAAATTTCACTCCCAGACTCTGGGAAATTTTCAGCTCTTCTGTGGTGACTGGACAAGGAAGAAGCAAGGAAGTCTCTGTATCCAGACATGGCAATTAATACCACCTGGCAATTCACTGTCCTCGCATTTTTATCTCTGTCTAACTTAGCAATGAACCAGATTCTACTCCCATTTGTATCAGTGTGGATATACAGTGTATTTTTAGATATCTCTGGGTAAAATCTATCTTCTTGCCTAGGCATGTGACCCCAATCATTTCTTGCTGAGTTACAGAAGTAGCTTACAGGGAACTATGCAATCCTGGGTTGACCGTTTGGAAGTTTAACTTACCCACACTGCTACCCCGAGGCAACTATTTGCTTACCTGCACTGTTAATTACAATTGACTTCGCTATAATTATTACAGTTCTAACCAAGAGGAGATAACACATATTGTCATTACCTGTACAGCTATTAAAAAAAGAAATAATAAACCCCACACACCAAAGAAAGCTGGAAAACCAACATGGTTAAATACAACTTAACACAAGTCACTTCATGAATAAGGGAAGTAATATAATCTGTTTTCCTGTGCTTTTGCACCTTTTGTCCCTTGGGCCACCCATGAGAAATGCTCAGCTTCCTTTCAGACCTGTCATCTCATGTCTTCTGGGCAAGAGACAGTTTGTGTCTCACACAGAGCTGTGTGCATCTGCTAGCTAGGTTGCCCATGATGTTAGGATGGCTGCTTGCTGAGTTTTGCCTCTTCGTCCCTTAGTGGGACCACCATTTTTCACAAAGCACATAGAGGGCCTCTCCCTCTCCAAAACTGGCTAAAAAAAATAATAAGAATTACTAAAAAGAGGAAAGTAGAGAGAACTGTTGGGTAGCTTCACTTTCTTAGAAAAGCTAGGAGAAATGAGGTTCCTCCATGGGTGTCCATTTGCATAATTGCCCTGAAGTCTCTTCAGTCACACCGTTTTATATCAGCAGGAGATCCGACCATAAATATTTAAGAATTTCAAACCTCTCATTGAGGGCACATGAGGACAGTTTCAGATTTTACAAGAGCAAAGGAACGAAACAAATGGCTTGATGTTTTTCATGGCTCTATCCCTCCAACTCAGCCTGTGCTTTGAGGCCTCAGAGCACGTATAGACTTTTACTTTTGTGCTGGCTCTCATTGTTAATAATTTTTCAGGAGCTTATAACCAGATCTACATCTCTGTATAAAATCGAGCGTGATCGTTTTGTGAAAGATTCTGTTCTGGTTAGCAAACTTCAGCTTCTAGGTCTTTGAGCTGTGCCTAACCGTAGTAAGATCAAGGTACATTCTGTCCACTTGAAGCTGTGGTGGTATAGCTCTGAAGATGGAGATACTCTTAAATTCCTGTGCTTTAAAGAATAATATCTCTTTGCTTTCTGATTTTTGCTCCTTTTTCTCTTTCTCCTGTTCACTCAATTCTCATTTGCTATGCATTACCAGTTTAAAACTTCAAATTGTACATATATATACACATAATTTTTTTTCCATACTAAGTTTCAGAAAGATCTAGATAGATATTTTGTGATGCACTAATATTTTTTTTTAAATACCAGCTTGAAGTTAACCTAAAGTAGAAGTTTTAATTAGTGACCAAATTCTTAACTGCTTGACTCTTGTGAGAAAGTGAGGTAGACAGGGAACAGGAACTGAAGCAATGCAAGAAATACAGTGTTATTCACATTATAAAATATGCTTCTAGGAGATATTATTTGCCTTTCTAAAGTTGTTGAAAGACTGTTATTATCTCTTTTTACCTTTCAGCAAAATGATGGTCCAACACTCAGGCCAGGTATCTGCCTTAGAAGTCAGCGCCTCCGCAATTGTTCCCACTTTGTCCCCTGCAGGGTCACTGGGGTTTGATGATTTCACAAATTTAACCCCACTGGTGAAAGAGGAACTGCGGTTCGCCATTCAGAATAAGCGTCAGTCCCACAGGATGTCTTCTACATTGGACACCGTGACAGTTTCTGAAAGGCCAATTGAAACATCAATCATGAAAACAGAGGTATGACATTTTAAACAGCATTGCAGTGTGAATGATTAATTCTCTAATAAAATTTCACTACAAGACCAGTAATGATATCAGACAGCTCTCTCCACCATACTTGATCTTCTCAAGCCTGCCGCTTGGCTTTCTACTAAGTGTTTCTGGGAAACTCTCTGTTACTTCTCATTTCCACTGAGGCCTATAGTTGAATAGTTTGGGTTTGATTATGAACTAAGGACAATGATTTACAGAGATTAGAGCAAGTGCTAGTCTGGTTTCCCTGTCTGCTTGGGGCTGAACTTGGAATAAGTCACTGCAGCTTTGCTTGAGTGAGGACAGTGCAGTGGACACAGGGGACTACAGTGAGGTAGACATTGCCATGCTATATCCACACTAGGTTTTTACTTTAAAATAGTAATCTCCATGAAAAACTCTTTTCTCTTATAAAGTGGAGAAATAGCTTAGGGAAATAGACCTCAGACCTCAGTCTGAGCCTCCATGGGAAACACAACAAAGCTTGAGGGAGTATGTTAATATCCCCTTTTTGGCACTGCCTTTAGTTTGCTGTCTCGTTTGTGCCCCTTGCTCCTTTTCCTCCTTGGGAAGTGGAGAAGAGATGAAGGTGTGGGAGTCAGCCCAGGGAGATGCTTGGCAAGTTTTTTGAGTACCGTTGATTTAAAATGAGCCATCACATGGATTACATCCATCCAAACTCCAGTCAGGTTTTTATTGGCAATTCTAATGGAGTTGCTACCATTTTACTGCATGGCAAGCAAGGTCACAATTGCCTCCTTATGTAAGTCATGATGTGAGCTCTGACAACACTATCCATGTTGCTTTCAAAAATGCAGAAGTTATGAAAATAAAAGCTGAGTATTTACAACAATCTTATGGATTGTGTGTATCTGTTTTTATGGGATAGTTTTCTCCTGAAGAGGATGAAAGAAAAAAGCGAAGAAGGGAAAGGAACAAAATTGCTGCTGCAAAGTGCCGAAACAAAAAGAAGGAAAAAACAGAATGTTTGCAGAAAGTAAGTGACTGCTGTGAATTGTTCATAACCTGTCATCTTACCAGAATCTGAAGAGACAGCATGGGGGCACTGTCATAGTAGGAAATACAGAAAGATGTCACCCAAAACTCTGTAAACCCATCAATATATTAGTTATTAAAAAATTAATATGCTACATATTAAATCAGACTTGGCTAAAATTGGGTAAAAAACGAAAGCATAGTAGGAGTGAAAAGAGATTACTGTTTCAATGACCAATCTTGTCTGTGGGGATAATATGAATTTAAATCTGTATCGTGAACACAAAAAGAACTAAAATCTCATTTCATATAATACCCATTGTGGAGATCAAAAGCCTACAAACATTTACAAGTACTCTCTGAATTTTTTATGAAATGAGTGTCATAGTAATTTAGCCCTGGAGGCCTACGATTCCAGCAGTGTCTTCACCTGCTCTGCCATGACATAAAACCATACTACAGCAGCAGCAGGCCAGTGGTTCTTCCTATATCCAGGGTTGGGGGAAAAAAACTCTGTTAGCCTACATGGCTTTACAGATAACGTTACAGGGAGTTAATAAGAAGCGTAGATAACTTTGGGCAAATTTTTCACCCAAAAAGTTGAGAATAATTTTGCAGAAGGTAGCAACAGTGCTTTGGATGCCTGCTCTTGTAAGTCAGTGCAAATTTGAATTTGGCCTTTCAACTTTTGTTACACTCAGTTCAGGAGGTAAACGTCACTCTGACTTTTTAGACTATTATTAATGGTAGGATTTATAGTTTCACCACTACAGGACACTAAGAACATGCGAGTTCTTTCACAGCTAGCCATATGCTTCCCCACCAACACAAGACTGCAACTATTAGATAAACATCGCAATTAACTACTTGAACTGCTCGGTCTAATAGTTGTGTCTGTCCTTTGTGACTAGGAATCAGAAAAGCTGGAAACTATCAATGCAGAATTAAAAGCCCAGATCGAAGAGCTAAAGAACGAGAAGCAGCATTTGATATACATGCTAAACCTTCACAGGCCCACTTGTATAGTTCGGGCACAAAACGGAAGGACACCTGAAGATGAAAGGAATCTTTTTATTCAACAGATCAAAGAAGGCACGTTACAAGGTTAAGTGATACAGCAAACATGGAAATATTTATAGTGTTTTTAACAACTACCAGAATCCATGGAGAACCTGACATAACGTGTAGGATTCTATTAGTCAAGAGCCTTTAGGAAGGGCAGATTGCTTTCTTAAGCGGAAAGAATCATTTTGGCTTGACAGCGATTCTTCCCCTCGGAAGATCTGGTCTCAATCAAATTGAAGAGTCTTCTGCCTCAAATATAGGTTTTGCACCTGTTATACTTGCTGTTCCTAGGAGCTACAGACAACAGCTTCAGAAGTTTTAGCTCTCTGTTAGTATACAGTATCTGCACTCACGACATTTGTGCTAGAACACTATGACTTCCGATGATGCACGTGGTACAGACAACTGTGCTGGATGGACACTACTCTTCCTTATTGCTGGTAGGGAAAGCAGACAGAGTATTTTTAAAGTTCCTAAGTTTCCAGGGGGATGTTTTCTGGCAGAATGTACCAATGCTTAGTGTTGCATTCTAACCTAACACACACATACACAAACATACAAAAAGCCTTTAGTTCCAACTAAGCTTTGTCATTTTTTTTTCACAACACTTGTGTGGTTTCTTTCAATGACTCATCTCAGAGACTGAATTTGAAAAGCCAAGTCAGTGTGACAAAGAAATGTTTCTTGCAAAAGGTCCGTGTAGCTAAGTTGGTATTTTATGTGCTGGAACCCCACATACTATCCTTCGGGGACTACAATTTTTCCATGAATTGCTGAACAGCAGCTTGTGCCACCGCTTGGTGACTCAGTGAATTGGACCCACCAGAAAGGGGAGACTAACTGTGGAGGGATATTGATACAGGTTTTGTCCAAGTAAAGTACTGCAGGACTGAATTCCAGGCTCATGAGTCATGAAAAGTTGTGGGTTTTGTTTTTTGTTTTTTTTTTTTTTAAATTTCACCTAGGGTTTAATCCTACAAGCCTTAATTCATGCTCAATCCGTACTCTCAGAAGAGGTTCTATGGACTTCAGTGGGTCTGCTTATGCAGGTAGCTCTTATACACACAAGAGCTGGACAAAGCTTTTTCCATCCTGGTCAGGATTACTTCCTTTTGCCAGGTGATTCAGAAGGAAAAACTATGATTGCAGCTACTTTTATTTTACATTTCGTTGGCAATTACAGTCAATCAAAAGTGTTACTTAGATTCTAAAGGAGGCAAGAGTTTTGATGTAGTGAATAGTTGTTCTTATTTTTTTATTAAATACTAACCATAGATGTTTTTGAACTGGTTGGTAGAAGAGCTGCTGGACAAAACAGTTGGAGCTATGAGTGTTTAAACTCTGATGTTTCTGTGAAATTCTCAGATTGTTTAATCCTATAAAATATATCCTTACAATTTTTTGTAAAAGAAAATATTATCCTTATTTATCACTAATATCATCATGAGTAAAGTTAATAAATACTGCGAGCAAGATGAAACTGAAAACACAAGTGTTGTGTTGTCTCTTTACTTTTATCTGTTGGTGTTTAATATTACATATTCCTAAACTACTTGTGTTTGAGACACCACTGTTGAAAACACTTATCCTTCATCTTTTCCACAGATGAGGCACTGAATATATTGAATAAATGGGTGTAGAGATTATACCTTCCAAAATTCTGTACTTATATCAGTGGTGTCTAGCTGCTCAATGCCACAATTTAAGTGAAGCAGAGAATAAGAATGGAACTTACAATACATACTATTTTACACTAGTATGTGGAAATTGTGTTTTTGTTCTAAAGTCTAGAATAAAAGATACCTCAGCCATAGCTTTTTACCCTACAAGTCCTAGATGAGTATCAGATATCATACCTGATCCTTATGTGATTGTTATATTCTGCAACAGAACTTCTTAGTACGTTTTCCTAAGATCTGGATATATTGTAATGTCCTGTATCGCATTTTAAAGATACATACTTCATGTATCTGAAAAGTGACCGTATTACAGAGATGACATACAGGATTCTGTCCTGAAAATCTGTTGTCTTTCTGTATGTTGGAAGGAGCTTCCATTGACTTCAATGAGAGTTTCATTCATGCCCTGTAGGCAGACTTTGGACCCTCTGCTGTGACTTCCTTGGCTTAGAGGGCAAGTTCCATGGGGAACTGGGACAGCTGTTTGTCAGAGAGTAGATATATATATGAAGCGTGTTGCTTGTCAAACAATGTCCAACGGTATTTGACTTCTGTAACTGTGGAAACACAAAACTGAGGCATCATCGCAGTATCTCACACCTTGGTTTTGCCTTTGCACATCAAATACCAGCAGACAAAGCTCTTTGCCTCCTATACTGTTGTAAAGTGTTACCACAGAGACTAGGATATAATCACAGAATTCATGTGTCTCCCTTAGGAAATGTGTATGGTTGCTTTTAACCACATCACTGGTGACGCAGGCGTCATGCTTTTGTTGCTTGATGTTATTTACTTAGCATGTCAAATGTTAAAATGGTACCACTACTATTGTCAGAAGATAATCTATTTTTATTTCTTTATACGTGCAGTCATGGCTGCTTTCTACTGCTTGTATGTGTGTGTGCATATGTGCTCCTGCACTCTAGAAATGATGGTATTCAAATCAGTTTGGCTGTGCCCAAGAAGAGTGTTTAAACGGCTAGACTGGAGCAGTATGTTGCATGAGTTTTCTGAAAGTATCCTTTATTCAGGAGAGCCTTTAAAATGCATTAAAAGCAGTTTGTTTTCTATTCTCAAGTTTGTTTTGATACTTTAATAAAAAAGAATTAATATATATTTATTCATGTGTCATTTAATTCATTCCAAGTTTCAAGGTCCAGGAGTAACCTCATTTTCTTAAAACAACACTGAGATTAAAAAGCAAACACGTTTTACAGGTTTGCAACAATAAGCATCTTACAAAGTGAAACTGGTACTGTTCACTGTTTGTCAAGGTATAAACAAAGTTTTGTTATTAATTCCAGGCTAATTTCTTATTTGTGGCCTTAAATTAAAGGACTGAAAATTAGAACTCCTGAACCTTTCCTAACGCTGCAACCAACCACCTGATAGTTATTTCAGCTTTCTGATTACCTAACGGGTTTACTGCTTTTGCTGCTGTGGAGCCTTAATATTTATAGATTGCTTTCTATGGTTACACAGAAGATGCTAAAGAAGTATAGCATGATTAGGGCTTGGGTTTGTTTCTCTGTGTGTCGGTGTGTGTGCGTGGGTGTGGGTGTGAGCGTGGAGAAGCATGAGGAAAGATGAACAAAATGTTCTATCCTGCCTTTCCAAAACTAAGTATTTACACCCAAACAGAAGTCCCTGTGTTTTGACAGCCGGGGATGTGGACAAAAACTTTTGGCTTCAGTCCTCTGCAAGCATTCATAACTTGTAATACAGAGGTCAGATAGAAGGCCAGGAGCTCCAGGGACCAGGAAACCCATTGCGCTATTGCAAAATCTAGTTAAGTGTCAGCTGGAAGGAAAATCTAGGCTACTACAAGCCTGGTGCTGTTGAATGCTTACTTGGTACATTCACTTACAGATGTGCAGTCACAGTAGGTGAATATACACATTTTCCTATAACAGCTAGCAAGTTCCACTTCTGAATACTTAGAAAAATTTTTCTAATTCTAGAAAAATTTATCAACAAAACAAGGGCTATGAACTCATGAATTGTTATTTTTATAGTGTTTTCTTTAAATAGTGTAAGTTGAAACTGTGAAACCACGGATGGTCTCTATGACATTCTTAATAGCATAACTGATATTCTTTGAACAAAATCATACATTGTATCCTCTCCTTAGGTCTTGTTTTAGATGCTAAACCTTTGTTTGTACAGACCCATGCAAACCTTAAAGGGTGCTGGCCTGTACAATGTACACTAGTAAGGAGCTTATTCTATTTTTTTCTAGCTATTCCCTTAATGTAGATGAATAAACAGCAATACTGAAGGTAGGTAGAGCCAATGATTTATGCTAGGCTGGAAACATTTTATGAAACTGAATTGTAACAAACTTAAGTTTACAGTAACTTTTCTATATGGGTCCGTTAGAATTTGAAACTATTGTTTAAGAAGTTGGCTTTAAAATTAGTAATTCTTAGTTTTACAGGAAAGACTGGATTATTTATGGGTAATGAAAATAAAACAGCACATTAGCTTGTTAGCAGCAAAAGAGTCTTGAAAACGAAACCTACTTAGTCTTAAAAAATTCCCAAATCCAGAATGACAACTGTAACTTCCATCCATCCTTCTTTCGTTTGTTTGGAATACTGGACTGACTACTAGTCTCGTTGTGCCTCCCATTGCCATGTTTCTATGTTTGCCCAGTGCCCCCAGCTGGAGACCCCGAGAATCACATGATTAAAATGTGCAATAATACTAATTTACACAAGTACTTAGTAACATTTTCCATTCGTTGGTAATGATACCAATGTAATATTTTCATTTCTATAGCAGACATAATTCCTTTTTAAAGCATAGTTAAGATAAAGAGTGACAACATTTAAAAAAAAATCCTGTTACACAAAGTTTCTTTCTTTAGTGGACACTCTGAGTCAGAACTGCTGACTTTAGTGATAAAAATAGTTATTTACTAATTTTTAGTGCTCTTAGATCTCCAAAGCCATCACAGTTAAAAGAGAGTACACCGGACTCTATTCCTGATACAGCATCAGTTCTGGCTACATATTTTTACTATTGCTGACTATGATGCATGAACCAAAAAAAAAAAAACCCAAAATCTAAGTGTACTAGAGTACTCAGAAAAGTTATCAGATCTGTGAAATTAATAAATAGAAAATGGAAACAAACTGACAGTTGAAGCTGGAATCTGTTTTCTTTTCTTGCCTTTGAGGATTTAGCAAACATATTTGTAGACTGCCAAAAAATAGTTGTTGCACCCCCATGCCCACTTACAACAGTAGGTATCTCCACACAGTAGAGAAGTGTAGTACGGCACTACTCTTCTATAAACTAGCTTATTACTGGGAACATCCCGCTGATGACAGCAAGAAAAACAGCACAGGCTAACTGCTGCCACTGAGAGGACTGAGAGGACAAGTTCTACTGGTATCTGAGGTAGCTCATTTTAGGCCAGCTCAGGTATCCTTCAGCTCAGCATATAGAATCATAGAATCATTCAGGTTGGAAAAGACCCTTGGAAAAGACCTGTCATGTAGCTGCCTGCATTCATACCTAAACAGCTCCACCAGTTCCGAGCTAAAGTTCCCCCAGCCCAGTTTTCTTTCTACAGCAGTGATCAAAAAGCAGCTGCCTGAGGAAGAATAAGAACAGGGCATGTACGCTTCCCCTCGGTAGCAAACGCTTTCCCATACTCTGACTATTGTCAGTCTGTGAGTCACACAAGCTCGACATGATTGCTTTAGGTAGTAGACTTCCATAGGTCTTTCTCTCAAATATTTGGCCAGTTTCTCATTCACGATGAGTAACTACATCTGCAGTTACTTTTGGCATCAAGTCCCATAGGGCTATCACCACTTAGAAGTTCCTTTTCTTTTGACCCTGTTCCCTCCAACTCAATACTTGACAGTCCCTCATTCTTGAATTGGAGGAGTGCATCCTCTCTATGCCAGTTGATTTTGTATTTTGGTGTGTTGTTTCCTTTATAGGACAAAGAGCCCCAGCCTATCCAGTCAGTTTGGATTTTTTTTGGTAGCCATTTCACATCCTTTGTCATTCCTGTTACCCAGATTTTCTAGGAAAACTGTGTTTGCCAGTAGTTTAAGATAAAGGGACCATAACTACACACAGCATTGAAGGTGTAGTCAAGCCATGCAATGGGATCTTGATTTCACTGTCCCTTTCCTAATAATTCTAGAAATTTGGCTTGCATTTTTGATGACTGCAATCAGCATTAAGTCTGACGCAGTGCAACTGTCTATCACAAAACCAAAGTCTCCTACTGAATAATAATGGTAAACTAACTCAAGCCCAACATTACATCTATGATGATAGGATCCGATTTCCCTGTATGCACTACCTTGTGTTTACTTGCACTGAATTTTATCTCCCATTTTAATTTCCAAACTGTAAATATAAATTCTTTCTTCAAATCTTAAACTGCCCTTTTCCTTACTATTCTGAGCAATTTTGTACCATCATCAACTTTCTCACTACTCCACCCACCTTTTTACCAAATAATTTCTGAAAGTGTTGAGCTGCGCAAGTCCCAGCACAGGCTCCTTTGGAACTCCACTGCATGATCTGCCTCCCATCAGAGTGTTCATCATTTACTCCTACTTTTTTTTCCCTACCTTTTAATCAAATTTTTGTGCAGACATATATGTTCTCCATTTGTTAGCTACTCTGATTTCTTCAAAAACCTTTGGTGAGGGGCTTTATTGAAGTCCCTCTAGAAGTCTCCACAAACTGCATCAAATGAACCTCTCTGTTCCACATGTCTGTCAACACTTTCAAAGAACTCCAGGTGTGTTTGTGAGCCTGAATTTCATTTTTTGAAAGCCATGCTGGATCTCTTCAAGCAGAATGTATTTATCTAGGCACCAACTGATTTTATCCCATTTAGGTCTATAATCTGACAGGCAAGTTTATTTCACTGGATCATCCTGGAACCTTTTGTAAAGGTTGGTGACACATTTGCCACACCCCAGTCCTCAGATACCAAGGGAGATTAAGTTAGAGTGACAGTGAGAGAGCTGCACACTATTTTTAGTACTTCAGCAATTTTCTCTGATTTCTTTGAGCTTTGAGTGAAAACTCAATTGGTTAGCACTGATTTTTCTCCAAAACTCCAGCCATAATCACTTTTTCAGTTTCAGACAGATCCTCTGCTGGTTTCCTTCTCGTTGCCCCATTGTGGAGAGGGCTCTGGCTGGAGAATGATCTCTATTTCTGCAGCTTCTCAGCTTCTCCAAGTGTTCCCTTTGTACCCTGATCATCAGTTGGTACTAGAGTCTCTAACAGGTTAATTATTACTAATATATCTGAAGGATTATTTAGCATTTACTTTGATTCCTTTAGCTATTCTCTTCCCTCAGCTTGCCACTGATAGGCTTCTGCCCTAAGCGTCATCTCCTGAATGTGCCCTACAACAGGGTCTTCATCATCCTCAATCACATTTGGAACTTCTAGAGTCTCTGTCAGCCACTCTTACCTTTTGTGTGACATTAAGGAGCTGTAACGCAGGTACGCATCTAATTTTAATCACTGCCACGCAGTGCGACTTAAACACACAAACCACCCAATGCCTCGATTTCTCCACCTGGAAGACAGGAATAACAACAGATACCTTCCTTTCTGAGTATTTTGACATTAAAGGAAAAGTGTCATGATTTTTTTCTCAATTAAAATAGTACAATATTTACAATTATCTAACAATAACCTTCTTTTGAGAGTTCATCTCAAATAAAAAGTTATAGCAGTGCCATTCTTGCAGCCCAAGAAATATATAAAATAACCTTACTTTTGAAGACTTTATCTTGGTGGATCTTTCCAAGACTTTTTCAAAAAACTGTGCTGATCCACTAGAAAGCTACTGAACATAAAGGGAAATCTTATTGCCATGCAATTACCACTTATATTCAGGTAAATTTGTCCAAAACTCCTGTAATAAAAGGCACTCCACTCATACCCAGAAATATGTTTAGTTGGTTGGTGTGTGTGTTTTTGTTTGTTTCTTTTAGCAATTTTTGCCTTTGACAGCAATAGTGATGCCATGGGTGTAAACAATCCAAGAATAAAATATGTTAAAAGAGAAATAATAAATAATTATTAATAAGAAATTATAAGAGAAATAAACAATCCTAGAATCAAATATATGTTAAAAGAGAAATAATACTCTGAAGAAAACAATACAACTGAAGTTACCTGGGTTACAGTAGAGTTACGGATTATTTTGGAATGCAAGTGGAAAAGATAGCATTTGGCAAAATTACCTGACTCTAAAGGATTAATTCTATAGGCAGAATTACCCACATATAGAACTAAAATAGCTCAGTCAGAGTTTTCTTAGACACCCAGAAGACACATTTTACTGTGACATGTGTGGTTTGAATGCCTTTACCCAAACAGCCACTGCAGTTAAAATTCTCAGTCCATTGACAATTCCTTGGTTAAGAGTCAAGATCAGACCAAGAGAACTTAGTTGGGAAAAAAACAAAACATATATATACAATAAACATATATATATACACACACGTACATATACAATAGTCCCTCTACTGAATGGAGTGCAGTTACAGCAGGGATCCTTTCTTGCCTAAGATCCTTTCTTGGCTAAGCCAAGCCCCCTGATGTTGGCATGGTGAGAACTTCCCCTCTTGTTTTAATCTGCTATAACCATCAAGACTGAATCATGTAGGGCTTGTACTTCCCACACTTGTAGCTAATCCCTGTGGTTTTATCATACCTTCTCAAAGCCCCAGAGATGAAATACACATGATGGGGTGAGAACGTCATTCCCCATGACTATAGGGAAAGCCTTAGAAATTACTTTGTGAACTAAAAAGTTCAGAAACCGCGAGAAAATAAATTAAATTTACTGCATTAGACGGTTCATAATTAATGTTTAGAAATAAGCATTCTGGTTTGTTTGTTTGTGCATGGGAGGGGGTATTTTTCAAACAGGATTTTTGAAGGTCTGGGTTTGACCCTATTACATTTCCCTGCTAACAGCAAAACCATCCATGGACAGAGGAAAGGGTCACTAGAGAAACCAGTTATCAGTGCTAGTGCTGAAGAGTCACCAATAGTAGACTCAAAGGAAAAAATAATCCTTAGAATTAATAACAAGAGTAAAGAAAAATTAATTAAAACAACATTACCTGCCTTTCAAGTAATGTCACGCCCCTCTGCCTCTAGCAAAAAGCCGTAAGAAGCACTCTGTTTTACATTTATCAGTTGTTGCTTTCATCCAAATTTCTTCAAAAGGCTTTTGACCCTTCTACCCCTCTGTGCACTGACCCTTCCCTTCCCATATTTCTAGAAGTCGTTGCTCAAATGAACAGAATGTTCCAAAGCTGGTTTATAGCACACAGCATAACAGTTCCCTTAAAGAGAAGAGAAACTATTTAACAGGAAACTAAAGCAAATATTAAATTGCACAAATATGTATCCAAGAGCAGGAAATGCCATTGTTGAGAGTGCAAGTAGAAGTTCAACTTTGCTATCTTACACATGAAGGATGAAAAATCTTCTAATTGTGTGACTAAGTATTTCCAAATAATATATCACATTTGTCCTTCTTTGCGTGTGCACAGTTCTGTATACAGCACAAACATAATCTTTTCAGGAAATGTTGATGCACAATGCACAAACAGACTTAGGATTCTTACTCCCATGCACAGATGGTTCACAGATAGATTCATTTAGGAGCTATTTACTGAAGAAAACCACAGTTACAAACTCAGATGATAGGCATATGCACAGCTAGGGTTCCAAAAGGTTTGCAAGGGACTACAACAAACCCAGAAGTCTGTGCAACACAAAAACATCACATAATTAGTCAAATTGTAAAAAATGTCAAATTAGTCAAATTAGAAAAAAATGTCATGGATGCCTTTGGGTAAAACGAACGCTTTGACTGGTAATAATTTCTACCAGCATGAGAGCTAATGTCTTTTTTTTTGCAAGACGTGTCCAAGTCCTCTTTACTGCAGCCAAGAATTCCATAAAAATGTTTGAGAAGGGATATAATAATCTTGCTTAGGCCAGAATAGGTCACTGCAGCAGAAACCATAGATGAGAAAAAGGTAACAGTAAACTAAACAAAGAACTGTATCTCCATTCTAAAGAAGCATTTCTAGCCCCTCAGTCCTCCTGGACACTGATCACAGCAGCAAAGGCAGCTAGCACAAGTTAAGATGATGACTACTTCTAGCATCATCTCTAAAACAATACAGAAAGCTACTACTGAGCAGTATAATCTCTTACCTTCAAGCACCTCTGTACAGGAGACCTTCAGATGCAGCCATTCATCCCATCTCCCTTCCACACTGAGGTAGGAGCAGCAGATTTCTTTTACTGTGTCACTGAACCCCAGCCCCTGTGAGCTGCAGCAACACCTATTCCCAGGGTGTGCCTGGCTCCCAAAGGCACTGATTTCAGACAGATGAGTATCAAGCCCACTTGTAGAAAGAACTGACTCAAGGGACAAGTGTTTTCTGAGGCAGAGGGACACAGGAAGAGTCAGTACAATCCTATATTTGCCTAAGGCATCGGTATAACTAAGGCCATGTCTAAGTGGAAGAAGCACCTGTGCAATGAAAAGAGCATGTAGAGATTGGCATGATTGTAAAGGAAATGGTAAGGGGTAGGCAGGGGGATAGATCTGAATAAGCCTCTTCTTTGGATTCTCATCTTTCTCTACCCTAGAAAATCCAGCCTAATGACTCTGGCACATATGACATATTTAAATTCCAGAGTAACTACAGTACTTTCCATGGACAGCAATAAGTGGATCAGAGAAGGACAGAAACATCATGCCATGTTCAATCTCTTCCTGAAAATATAGTGCCATCATTTAAAGACGTTTGAAGTATTTATTTTTCTTTTATTCCCTTCCCCCCACCCCCAGGCACTTCAAGATGCATTTAATTGTCTCATGATCTGATTTGCTTGCACAGTGCCCTACCAGCATTCATGATGTTGGAAGAGTTGTTTAATAACAATTTCTGAAAGCACAGAGAAGCTCATTCTGGACACTACAAGCTCAGCAATGCAATTATTATATTCTAGAAACCAGATTAACTCTAAAAGCTAATCTGTCACAAGCAAAAATAGGAAAAAATAGTTTCTTTCATAACTGATCCCTTCACTCAATGTTCACAGACACTGAATACACTATAGGATTCTATTCTCTTTGCCAAGCGTCTAGTTCTGCTTCCCACAAACATACAATCAGTGTCCCAGCTGCTGAGAGGCTATCCAGTTATGTCTGGCATTTCAGACTGCTCCTTAAGTAGGAAAGCATTAGTGTGTTACTCCTGTGCAGGCGAATGAAAGGACATGAATGTCTCAGGGACTGGACAAGACCTCCTATCAAAAAAAACCCCTGCTAACATTGAGAAAGAAACCTGTGGTTTTAAAGGAAGATTTCAAGCCTCAGCCCAGCCTCTGCTACTTAAAATCAGCATAGTCATTGTGTAAAAGCCACTTGAGTATGAACTCCTTAAGTGAGCTTTCTAAATACACGCAGGCTCCCAAATATATGCACTCCAAATGAATGCCATATTAGATCCTGATGGTTGGACAGGCAGGATAATTCCTACTCAGGGCACATTGCTAGAGCTACGGGTCCTTGCAACCACTCAGAACAAAGAGGCAGATGATGAACCCTGATGTTTGTGCATGCCCACATGAACAGAAATTTAGGGTTTGGCAGCAGACATCTGGAATTATAGTGACCATAATGACGCTTAAATCCTTTTGGGGATTTAAGCACCATTAAGGTGGGTTAGTTCTTGAACTAAAATTCAAGCACAAAAGAGTATTTCTAAGTAAGGATAAGCATATTCATTAGTAAGGGAACAGAAGGTAATGCCCAGTTTCCTTTACAATGAATTCTGTCTAAAACACTCAGTTAAAGTTTTTAGGTCACCCTAGTAACGCAATCAACATTACTATAGTATATGGAATGTCTTTCTTATATGGAAAGACAGATCACTCCAACCTCAGGAAAAGGTAATTCTACTTCTCTGACTCATGGTAATAAATTCAGACTTATGGAGTGAAATGGACAGTCACCAAGCATCTTGAGCTCCCCATGATGTCAGGTTAATTGACTATTCAATATGTGTAAATTTGAAAAAACACAGTAAATGTCATACTTTTATTTATAGTCCCCCAAAGTTCAGTGTGTTCTGAGAAATTAGCACAAAATTACTGCCAGAGATGTGATATAGTAGAATAAATAACACTTTAAAAAGATACAGATGTTAAATGTGTATGTGCCTTCCAGACTCATGTTAAACATTTAAAAATAACCTCAGTGATTATTGGTGCATTTACATTTTACAAGATCTAGGACTGGCAGAGGACCCCATGGCTCTTGGTCTGTAATGTACCATGTGTGTGATCTCCAAAAAGTTTCAGAGGGAGGTCTTTTTTGTCCCTTCCAGACTTAGTAAGAGCACAGTGACTAAATTCAGACTCAGGATAGGCATATACATCTCCAAAAACTCTACAGGTCAAATTTAACAGTGACCAAGTAGTGGTATAAATCATAATCCTGGTGTCTAAGAAAAGCAAATCATTGACTTCAGTGCTTATTCTTCAGTCTGTAAAATGAGAATCAATTTACAGATTACCTGTAATATAAATTGTTCACAGATAGGTGCTGGGCAGAGTGACCTGCACAAATTTACCACGGGCTGGCTTGTAAAATGAATAGAGTGTTACCTGCCTTATGGCAGAAAGCAACAACATAGATGGCAGCAGCAGCCTCAGTAACAGACATTGAGACAATGAACTACAAGTTTTCCCTCCAGCTCCCAATCATATGTATGTACCCTCTGCAGTAGGTAAACTACAGTTTTAAACTGAAAAGCAAACACTCTCTCATCCCAAGAGTGTCACAGAAACTGTTCTGGGAGGGAAAGCTGAAGGCCAACAAGGAAATAAAACATTTCTCTTGCATTCTGTCTTTTTGGATGAACAGAACCTGGAAGTGTTACAATAAAGGGTAAGAGAAGTTAGAAACCTACAGTTTTCCCTCTCTCACACTTTTTCAGTCCTTGCCTCCCTTCCTAGTCTGGGCCCCAACCTCTGTACTCCAAACATAAATCACCAGCACATCTATACAGTTGGATTCTCTTTCCTGCAGCTTCCAAGATTCCCAGCTTAACCTGGAACATTACCAGTTCCTTCAAACTCAGCTACACTTCCCAATGCTGCTGTACTCCATCGCTTCTGCAGAGAGGCATTATTAACGGCAATTATTCCAGTAGCACTTAACACCCAGCCTGTGGTGACATGAATAACTAACAGGGGAGTTTAAGATTAAACAGTTCTTCCCAAATATATAGGTTATCTTCCCACACTTTGTCCTCTTTAGCCTCTCTGTTACACTTGTTTTGCATGCTTGCCGAGTGCTGAATTAGCTCAAGTTACTGCATTTTATCACATACTCCTCTTTCAGGAATAATTTACATACAATGAGAAACTTACACCATGATTTAAGTCATTGTTAAACTGGTCTTAGTATACATTGTAATAAACACTGCTTGGAAACCACAACTGTGGCATTCTTACACCACCAAACAGCAGAAAAATATGAAGTAGTGAACCATTCTTTGAAGTGCTAAAATCCTGCCTAGAAGACAGGCAGGGTAGAAAGAGTTGCTTCATTTCTTGTTTCACGAATGGGGACCTGGGAGGTTTGATCACAAAGTTTTCTTATTTGAAATGGAAGGGAAGTCCAGCCCATGAAACTTGCTGGGAGATCTACAGTATTCCACACATTCTCATGAAGTGGACCATTTCATTATTAAGAGTGAGAACTGCTTTGTTTTTAAACAGAGAAAATAAAATCCCTTAATAAAAAAGAAAAAAAAAAAAAAAACCCTGCGTCATGAGCAGAAGAGTGTTTCTTGGTAGTATAAAACCCCACCACCTATTACTATTGTTTTACGATACCAGTTTTAATTTTCAGTAAACTGTGACCACTACATAGCTGTTCCTCATGGGCATGGGCAAACAGACCCCTGTATTGCAAGGCTTCACAAGGAGCATTGCAGAACGTGGAGCCTGAGGTCAGCTTCTTAAGGCTTGGAACAGAGAGAAAGCTTCATCTTTCATCAATCTGCTAAGAAACAAACCAAGGCAAAGTTATGCCCTTCAGTCTTCAAACAAATTCTCACCAAACTGGACTTGAATCTGGGGAGTCTTTGGTTTAGTCCATTTCCCAGAGGTAGGTATAATTTTCTTGCTAATATGTATCAGAAACTTCCTCTTGCCTGTAAGTTTTCAGGTGGTTACACAGAGAGCTAGAGTGCCAAAATCACAGATTGGAAGTGAACAGTTATTTCAGAAAATCTGGATTCATTTCCCACAAACAGCTGAGGTAGACATTTCTTCATAAAGAGAGGTAAGAGGATTCTCTTTGGCTCTACCACCATGAAAAGTTGGTAAAGAAATAGAGCAAAACACAGAAAATTATTTTACCAGAGTAAAGCCTGGCTTAAATGATTACAAACATCCCTTGCAGGGGAGTGCCAGCAATACTTACTGGATAGAATGATACAAAAAACCCTGAAGTTTTGCTCTGGAGTTTATATCCTACAATCCCAAGTTGGTAAAGATAGGAAATTGTGCCAAAAAAAGCTATGAGACTATTTAAGGCAGAGGAAAACATATCCATCTGGTTTTTAAATAGGAACAGGGATAAACAGAATCTGCAGACAAAATGTAAGGTAAATTATATAAAAAGAAATAAAAGTCATCTCAGTACCCTCTCAGAAATTAACATTCCTAGAGGATGATTCTGAGAGAGGATTTCCCTGCAATACATTCACTGCTGTTAAATCATAAATCAGCAAACACAGCCTATGGAAGGCAACAGTTTCTTGCATCTCTCGACTTCTAAGGAAAAAAAAGTCACAATCCACAGGGAGGAAGAAAATGAAAATAAATATTAGGGACTGTGGACAATTAGGGGGGAAGAACATAATCTGCAATTGGTTCTTTTCTCAAGCAACATGAATAACGAAGGTTTTTGCCCCTCGTAACAGGTTTCAGCACGAATGAAAACATTGGCCAATTGCAATAGATACAACAAAAGGCAAAATTCAGTTCTTTCAATCTAGTCTTAGTAGTTCTCTAATGAGCTCCTTTATTCTTGTACATAATTTGATCGCTCAAACCCAGAACTGCCTAGCTCATACAGAGGCCATTTAACTCACACACATGCATTGCACTTGCACTGCTTCAGCATGAACTGCAAGCATGCTATGAGTAGCACAACATTGACTCACAAAGCTGTGGAGTATTTAATTTCTAGTACGGAGATCGAGAAATAAGATAGAGCTCAAACGCAAGATTTCTATTCACCATTTCCTTCTATGAAATGTGGTATTTCCAGTATGCGTTTCTCAATCAAAGCATCCCCCAGATCAGCTCCTGCAACAGCTCAAAGGCAGTAACCAGATACTTGCTGGCTGAAGAGTAAGCAACACAAAGCAGAAGTGAAACAAGCTTTCAAATGCACTTTGCCTGGAGCAGCTCCATTCCTTCTCCCCCAGTGACTGAAGATAAGACAGTAAGTCAACACTTAATAACCAAGAGTGTCCTTTCTGTTTTCTGTCCCATCCTCCAAACAAGAGGAACAATTCTTTGAAACATTAGTGTTTTGCTTCTTAAATTGACTCAGCACTGTGTCAGCAAATGACAAGTACACGTACCGGTGCCAAAGAGATGCAGTTGTTATGCATGGCTTGTGCAAGACCTCTATGTATTTCTTGCATTAAACAATGAGTCCATCTTGCATCATCTTGATGTGACTCTTGTATTTCAGTGAATTCGAAACAGCATCGCACGTAGTTAAGCTGTACAGAGCTTGGCTCTTTAATGGCAAGCCCACATTAAGCAGATATTCAGACTCGTCACTCCAAGGCTGCTGGAATTTCTGTGGGAACGATGATTATTCTCTGGAAACAGTGCTGGCTCTGGCTGCTTTCGGCAGGCTGGGAGGCATCGTCAGAAGCAGACCGTTAGAGCTCAACACCTTCCCAAAAGTCATAAACCAAACCGCGCAGGCTGGAAAGTGGTTTCTGTATTTTCTATTTTTATCTAGCA
>VZRU01002380.1:183752-201735 GCA_013398155.1 Pedionomus torquatus
GGGGGGGGCAGCGTTCGGCTGTGCTTTCCCGAGGCGCCGGTCCAAACCCCGGCCCGGGGAAGCCCGGTGCCGCCGGCGGCGGGGAGCGTGTCACTGCCGGGCAGCTCCGGCCCGCGCGGGCTGATGGTACGAGCTGGGACTTCCCCGCCTGTCGGCAAGCCCAGATCCTGGAAATGAAAATTCAGGCCCGGCGGGTCGGCTGGATGGAGAGTCCCCGAAGGCCATTTATAGACCGACTTTCGTGACTGGGAGTTTCTGATGGCTTTCAGGTAGAGCTGCCTTAGAGCTGGAGGGGAGAGCATAAAGATGAGGGTGGCGTCCGGCAGAGTTAACATCTCTGGCCACTGGGCCTGGTCTGCCACACAGACACGATGCTGTAGCCGTTTCAAATCGAAGCCACACGGCTCCTGCTGTACGCAAAACACTGCAGGAGAGCAGTGGACACGGAGTTACCGACAGCTCTGGAAGAACCCTGAGCTGACACCGTTGACGTGCATCCCGGGAGCGCACACAGAAGTGCTAACTCAGAGCCCCCAAACGGGATGGCCGTTTTAGCAAGCACTGACCTTTACAGCACAAGAGGAGTGCGGCGCTTCGGTCTTCCTGAAGTCACGTAACAGAGAAGATGCTGCAGAGGCGTGCGGTTCCCCCGTCAGCACCGTGCCAATGTAGTCCGGAATAACACGAATCCAAACAATTAGCTCTGCTGCTCAGCAAAGCCAACTACCCCATCCTGCCAATCCATTTGCATTGCTTTCTATACCGCATTGTGTCATTGCACACTGTGTTGTACCACATACATACGCTCTTAGGTTGATAGAGGGCAAGAAGCTATGGTGGTCTAAAGAGTAAGTAACCCAGAAGAGAGTATGTGTAACAAATCAGACAAGCTCTCTAGCCGCTTCAGTACAAAGACTGGGAGGGACCTCAAGGAATAGTTTGATCATTAGTGGACAAGAATAATTTGCTTTGCTGATTCTGCTGTAGAACTGGTAACTGCTGGCACAAAGGTGGTAACAAATATTTCCAAGGTCATCTTGACAGGAATGGCCCCCACAACTTAAGCCAAGCTGTTTTTGAAATGCTAAGCAAAGGAATGTGTAACTGCTTTCTAAAAGCAAGTGTGTAAACTCACTAACACAATGGGTAGGTGCTTTTGGAAAAAACATTACCCCAAGTCATTCTCTCTCAACTGGAAGCAGAGCATATTTTGTATCAGGTGCAATTTATCTTAAGGCTTGCTTTTAGTATTTTACAGCTGCTTGTCTAATCTGTAGCTAATACTACATTCACTGCTCCTTCAGTCAATGCTTGGAGTCATCTTAGAGAGCTACATAAGTCCTGAACGGTACCGATCCTGCCTACTCAGCAAGAATAATTGGCATTCAAGCAATAATTGGCTGACCACCCAAAGCCTCGTCCCCTAAGACAGTGAGTTAGTGTAAACTCAAGAAGGATTCCCTGGGCACTGCTTTTCATGTGATTGTTCCAGACCCTTAACCAATACTATGAAGGGCAAGTCTTAATGAAATCAATACTAGCCACCTGGTTTAATTTTTTACATTAATATCACTGGGAAAATCAGAAAGAACTGAAATAGGGGGTATGTAGGGAAAAAGTACACGATTCAATAAGAATGCGTAGTCTTCTGAGTGGACTTTTGGGAAGCTAAACCTCACCTAAGAAAATGGTTAATATTTTGTAGCTACCATGGCAGTCCTTGGCAGCATATTCCTGCACGTCATGGACTCACATCTTGTCCGGGAGTCCTGCTTCATCACTTGGGAGCCGCTGTTAAGTACATTAGATGCTATGTAAGAGGTTTTTCCACTACTGTACATTTTTCAACTCTTTCTGTAATAAAAGCAGTATGAAGAAACTAGAAGCAGCACTCACATTCAAATGACCTTATTCTATTTTATTGGTGATGGCAAACCTTTCTACAGAGTGAACCGATGTGTGGATAGACTGCCTATCTTGCCTGATTCACGGGATTCAGATTGGGCACATTGTGCTCACATTGCTGTGAAGTTTAGTTCAGGGTTTTGAAATGCTAAGACCAATTATGATGAGTAATCACTTATTGGGTATCAACCAGTACTGCTTTAGCAAGTATCAGGATAGAGGTGACAATGCCACTTAACTCCTTCTCTTGAAGGCATGAATTTCTTAAAAAAAAATAAAGACAAGCATAACACTGAAGGTTCACAAGATACCAAAGAAGATACTACCAGAAAGAATACCTTCATATACAAAATCAAAACCTCATCATTCCCATCCCAGAACACATTCAAACTCAGTCACGGATTCTTCCACTGTTGTTTGGTCCCAAAGCAAAGTGGGGAAGGAGAGGGATATTTTCAGATTATAGCATCTGAATCACTGAAGTTCCAGAGAAATTATAACCATTAAGAACATAGTTCTGAGTAACCAGTTTGCTTTCTTCATCTGCATGAAAGTGGTCAATGTAGGAAATGAGTGATAGCATCACAAAAGCCTATTAATGTCCAAGAGTTCAGCTATTACTAAAGCATGTCAACAAGCCAGCTACCAAATGGCAGATAAATCTGTCCAGCTTACCTATGCCAATGCTAGATGCCAAATGAGGGTGAAGTTCATGTCACAAGTGTTTGGTAGTGTTAGGTCCAGTTTCTCACAGGTAATCCAAGGCATTGGATTCCCAGTCCAAGGTATTCTCCTGCCTTTACTTCTGTCTCTCTGTCATGGCAAGCTCCCCTCTTTCAGCTTTCATTCCTGCCGTTTGTCAAGCCAGACTGTGAACAAGATCAGGCAACCGACACTCATAAAAAAGGGTCCTTTTTCATGCGAGATTATTTTTCAACCAGCTACAGTAAACTGACCAGGTTTATTATGCAGACCATAAGCATTGTGCTGGTACCACAGAGATGTCAACAATATAGGAGATGGGTGGGGGTGAGCAGGTAGAAGACCTGCTTCAGCTAATGTTGCCACCCAGAAAACTGTGCACCTAATCATAGAATCATAGAATGGTTAGAATTGGAAGGGACCTTAACGATCATCGAGTTCCAACCCCCCTGCCATAGGCAGGGACACCTCCCACTAGACCAGGTTGCTCAAAGCCCCATCCAGCCTGACTTTGAACATCTCTGGGAATGGGGCATCCACAGCTTCTCTGGGCAACCTGTTCCAGTGCCTCACCACCCTCACAGGAAAGAATTTCTTTTTGATATCTAATCTAAATCTCCCCTTTTCCAGTTTAAAACTGTTACCCCTTGTCCTGTCGCTACTCTTCCTGACAAAGAGTCCCTCTCCTGCTCTCCTGTAGTCTCCCTTCAGATACTGGAAGGCTGCTAGAAGGTCTCCCCGGAGCCTTCTCTTCTCCAGGCTGAACAGCCCCAGCTCTCTCAGCCTGTCTTCATCGGAGAGGTGCTCCATCCCTCTAATCATCTTCATGGCCCTCCACTGGACCCGTTCCAGCAGGTTCATGTCCTTTCCATGTTGAGGACTCCAGAGCTGGACTCAGTACTCCAGGTGGGGTCTCACGAGCACAAATTAGAGGGGTAGAATCAGCCTAATCTTGCTATTACTGCTTTTACGCATCCATACACCCTGCAAATACACCGATACAGTGCTAATATGGCATGAAATTCTAGCCTAAGTGGATTTCAGTAGCAACTTAAGATCATTCTTTCCTCTGGATGTCTGAATTTTCTACCCTTTCCCTTGATCAGTGAGATCCTTTCCCTTCCCACAGTCAGTAGGAACTGAGCACCTTGGTTCTGAAACCCTGGCAGAAAGGCAGTCCCTGATGACAAATCCCACTGACTTGAGGGTGAGGAGCAGCAGGTTTCACACCATCACTTCTCACAAGTTTAAAACCAAAACTTCTCACTCTTTGACTCCATCAGTAGCAAAACACAAATAGGCATACTGCAATGTCTTACCTTAAAGCATCAGTGGCCTTTCAAAGGAACCAAGGCATCTGAGTGAGAACTGAAGTAGGTTAAGCAGGGGCATGTCCCCTTCTCTCAGTTCTGGTAAGCAATGGCAGAGGAGCAGAGTGATATCCATGCAGTACAAACTGTGGCTACTAAATTTACCAGAGCCGATTTACCAGTGCTCTTACTCAGCTGGAATGTACCCACATAAACAGCCCTGCTGAAGTCAGCTTGTAAATTAGAGAAATGTCATCCACACTTGTTTTAAAATTCCTTTGTATTGCCAAGATGGCATAAAGGATGGGTATAGGGAAAGAAATAAGTGTGATGTTTCATCATATTCGTTAAGTTGTTGGGACTACAATTTTGAAGTTGGTAAGACAAATCGTGTGAGTGTTTGGCAATATGCAGCATATTTCCCATAAGATTTTGAGAAAATCTAGGCTGTAACATGCACAGTCAGGACCTGAATATGGATCTATGCACGCAAAGCTCTTGTACTCTCACTGGGAGTATCAGCACACAATTAAATGAAAATATTTAGATTTACTAACCACAGTGCTGAAACTGTAATGCAAGTCTTGGTTAGCAATCTTAGAAGATCCACTTGCGTGCCAAATATACATAAATTAAACCCACCTCCTACAATTCCCTGAGACGACTGAAGATTAAACAGAAATCTGCTCCATTAAACTCTGGAGAATAACCTCAGAGAACTAACCCTTGGTTGCTAATTGTATGACATCAGAAAGCAGCCATCAGCAGTATTCTGCCAATTTCCTAGACACTGGAGAGTTTTGGTAAGAGTTGCATTAAATGATCTGTCATCAGCTGAATATTAATCTCTCAGTATTTTATTACTCAGTCTTAACCAGGGCCTTCTGCAGGGCATGAATTATTTGGCAATGGGAGGCAGTAATTACAAAATGAGGTATAGTGTAGAAAACATGACAAGTGAGTTAAAACAGTGTCTGGGGACCATTTAATGGTGTGCTGGCAAACAGAACATGTTATAAAACCATTTTAGAGAGCACAGATATAGTGCAGGAATCTAGCTGCTAAGCTACAAAAAAGGAACCCTGAAGCAGAAAATCCCGATTTTCATTTCTCACATCGAGGCATAACCTTTCAGGCTACGCTTCTTTATCGGACCAGTAGGTTCTGCCTATGCAGACCACCACGAGGATGCACCGGGTTTCTTGAATGCGCTGCAAGACCAGACACCTTTTTAAAATATGCAGTAATCACTGCAGATGAGATTCCATGTTGCATGGTCTGCCTTTTGGGTGCCGTGTGGCTGTTGACAGTCTCACTGAACTCAGTGGAAAAGGGGCTCTAAGTAGGAGCAGAGGGAAACTGAGGAAATACTCACTCTACATGCGTGTAACACTGACATAGTCCTGCCGTAGTTAAGAAAATATTTCAGTGGACTGGAAACAAAACCACACTGAACTATTACGGTTCAAACATCCTAACTGAGCCAAGTGTGAACAGATTCTATGTATTGTGAGGGGACGCTAAGAAAAGCTAAAATCAAAGCATACAAAGGATCGGCTGTCACAGGGCAGGACTTGCGGCTGATGAAAATATAACTGGCTTTTGGAAAGCATCACTGAACTATTAGGAAGCCCTAGCCCATGAGAAACAGAACCGACCGTTTTAGGCCACACGATACATCCTGATGTTTCCACAAGTGACATTATTGCATGACAAAGCATGAGTAATGGTAGAGGAGCCTTGTTCAAGTGTATCAGTGCATGGAAAGACTGGGAAAGTACTGGAACATTTCCCCGAATTGGATACTCATTGCAACAAAACCTTTGCCTTGAAGAACTTACATTCTTAGTAGGTAAAATGGGCAGATGATGCTGAAAGAGATACCTTTTACCTGATAAATGACCAACAGCGATGTGCCTTGCAAAGCGTGATGGTCCTGAAAGAAGAGCATTTCTTGATTAAACAATATTTTGAAAATGTATCGCATAATGCAAAACAAAAATTATCGCTATTTTATTACTACCCATTACATTTATTTAATAATTATTAAAGTATTAGTACATCATTTAATTATTAATTTGTTTATTATTTAATTATAAAATTATTAATAATTGTATTTATTTATGGTTTTATGTTTATTATTACTATTATAATGTTATCATTAGGGAAATTGGAATGTTTCTAAGCAAAGAAGTAAAGACCATCTATTGACTTGGGATAGATTATTGCTTTCTCATTTTTAATACACATCCGTTAATTCAATTACTGCTCCACTGTTTAGATATTAAACAAGTATGCAGACTATATAATAGGATTTTTATTAAGAAATAAGGCAACAGTTTAATGTCCTTGTCTTGTCATTTGTAACTGTGTATTCTTGAAGTTTGTGAGAGCAAAGCAAGAAAATGACAGCTAACGGTCCCTCCATCTGCATCTGATGTCACATATCGTGATAAAAGTGAAATCGAAAACACACAATCCATTTTTTTTTTCTTTTGAATGTATATAGCTGGTATATGAGAGTAAAACAATTTCATTTTCCCCCAACCATTATAAAATCTATAACTTCAATTCAAAGTAATTATCTACAATTGTACAATGTTTCCTGAATTTGTCGTTGGAAATGTAAGGAAAAGAAATGGAAACAAATAATGATGGAAAACCAACTAATGAAAACTGTAGGAATTAGATTTCATATGAATTAAATAGAATATTTTGAATTTTGTAAAGTAGCAATCAAGTTGACATAAAAAGCTGATAATGTAATAATTTATGGAGCAAAAGTCTTGATCACATAGTTTCTTAACATGATGCTAAAAATACAGATGTGCTCACACATGAGTTTCTTTTGGAAATGCTTGTGAAAAGCCTGAGTAGTCACATAACTTTATATGACAGCTCGCAATCACCCCTATCTATCCCATTTATACTCTTCTGCCTGAATTTTGTTCTGTCCCTGCTGCAAGCTGCTCTGCGTGGGCTGATCTCACCGCCTGCTCAGGACTCCCTGAGTTATCTGAAACTTCAGACAGGAGAAGTGCTAGTAGACACAAGACACGGTGTCTACCAGAAGGATAAAAGTTCCAACCAAGGCAAGCTCCCTCAGCGTTTATCTCACCTGGAAAAAGGGACTTCTGTGCTTATATAAACAACATATAAATTGTTGTCATCCATTTGTTCACCTGTATGATCAAAAAGTCTCTTTCAAATTTGATGATTCTTGGCCATTAATCAAGTTCTTAAATACAGCTGGTGGATCACCTACCCCTAGAAAGGCACGAGCAAGGGTGCATAACCTCTCAGTGCACTGACAGAGTAGGTCCTGAGTCCATACTGGAACTTAGCAAACAAACGGGATGACCAGAATTTACAAGGGAAATTTCTAGCCTATGTACTATTGTCATTTACAGTAAAAAAGAAAGAAAAAAAATATTCATCTCTAGAGATTATTTACTTTGTAACCCAATAGTGCACTTGGAAATTACTGTACCCTAAAACAGGTCTGATAAGCAAAGATGAAACTCAAATAGCTAAAAGGGAACTAGCAGATCTCTTGCTTAGTATCAAATCCTGTTTTAAAACCTTCTGCTCTTAAAGACATCCTGTTTATATATTTAATCAATGAACTGGGCGTAAGAGTAACAAAAATTGCCTGCAATCCTCTGTAAAATGCATATTTGCAAAATTGGAGTAACTCAGCTTTTAAAATAAACAACTACACAGTTTGGGAAATTCCCCAAATTCCTAATAGATGCGGTTTCTGGTTCTCTGAGCAGTTTTCTCATTTTTCTGGGAACATACAATGGTTCAATGGCAGGCATTTAGAAAAAAAAAAAAAAAAAAAAAAAAAACCACTTTTTTTTTNAAAAGAAATCCCTTTCTTTTCTGCTCTTTCCTTACCTGGATGTTATTAAAGCTCTCAATTTGGTAAGACTCTGCCTCTGACAAAACCTTACAGCTGTGTTAGCTCTCCTGTCAAGATGAGCTTCTGGATAATGATGTGAGACTCAAGGACTTCAGGGAGTTGCTTTTATGTGTTTCAATTTGTTTCTTTTAAGACCATCTTGCTTTTAAAGATGAATTGCAAACCTCCTCCAAAGAGATTAAGGACATAGGACAGGAGGAAATATTTTGGAACATGAGTACATTCAATTGGTTTCATATCCAATAATCAAGCTTCATCCTAAAACTAAACAGGTTGCATGCAGACATGCCTGCCTACAAAATTACTCACATAGTACCATTTCTGTTGAAAGACTATTCCTGAGCATCTTTCTTCTTACAGGTAGAAACTTCTCCACATGCATAGCTCACAAATACATACAAATTATACTTACTCTCCTACAAACCTTATGTCTTACCTACAATATCTCTTTCTCTTGCATGGTCTTTACTCCACTATAATTACATAGACGGTGATCCTACCACTTCTCAAACTGTATTTGTCTAAAATGAAGTCTCAAAAAACCAGATTCCTCATTCCCTAATCTTCCTAGTAGCCCTTCCATGTACCTGTACTAGTTTTGCTTCATCTTTCTTTATCACGGTTGAGCAGAAATGCATGCAGAATTCCAGATGAGATTTTGCCAGGCCCTTGCATAATTACATTGAGACTTCTCTCTCATTAAGAACATAAATACACAGATAAAGAAATAACCCCATTACTACACATCTGAGTTCCTATTTAACGTGGTTTTTGCCCCACTGCATTGGTGCCTCAGCATCAGTTACTGACTAATGTGCCTTTGCTTGTTCATTCCATTGTTAATTCCCATTGGTAAGTCTCCTCCTTGAGACAGAAATTCTTGTTAATAGCTTTTCAAGTTTGTGGTGGTATACTTGGCATCATGACAGGATGCTAGATAATCTAATCTCATCTTGGTTTCTTTTCCCACAAAATGTAGGACCAGATGGTCTTTTGAGGTCCCTTTCAACCTGAGCTGTTCTAGGATTAATTGTCACGGCATTTCTATTCTCTTCTGCAAGGACATGCAGTTTCATGATATTCCAGTATCCTTCGGTACTAAAAGTTCCTTTGAATCCAAAGTTCTTACCAAAGATACCAGACAAATGGTTATCCTCAATAACCTCCAATTATAAACATTTGTTTAGCCTGACGGCTCCCTTTTCAAAACAAACTATTGCCATTTTCATTCAGCTATTTATCTGTTTGTTTTTCAATTCTTGGACTATTTCACATCATCTCCAGATGAGGCAATAGTATCTTGTACAACATTGTATAAAATATTTAAGCAGAGTCTTGTTGCTTATTCCTGGATTCTTGTTGCTTTTTTTTTTTTTTTTTGTGTAAGACAAATAACAGTATTCTCCGAATTGGCTTTACAATGGGAAGACAAATCTTGAGAGTCTGCTTATCCCAAAAGACATTGCTTAAGACCCTTGCTTAGAATCTCAAGAGGTTTTGACATTTTAATAATTTAAAATAATGCAATTATACTAAACAAGTATAATGCAAATACTACAACAAATTCTTTATGAGTCACTTAAAAGGAGAAAGTTCTTCTATT
This sequence comes from Pedionomus torquatus, assembly GCA_013398155.1. Lineage (NCBI taxonomy): Eukaryota > Metazoa > Chordata > Aves > Charadriiformes > Pedionomidae > Pedionomus > Pedionomus torquatus. The sequence goes on from VZRU01002380.1 coordinate 193,198, forward strand.
AATTGGAGAGATCTATCCAGAACCGAGTTCTGAGGGCAGTGGTCTGTGGTGGATTTAATTGCACAGCAAGCTGTACCAGCAGTCTATAAAGCTTACTAAGCACATACAATAAACACTCTTCTAATGCAGATTTTAAACAAACACACCTATTAAGAGATACCATTTTCTATTTGGCTACATGAAGAAGCTGCTTCAGGATGAACTAAGGTGTGAAATTGAAGCACAGTAGTCATTCAGTACTAAATTCTCAAATGAATGCTTTCATTCTATACCAAGACAGCCCTTTGTGGTTTATTTTATCCACTTCTAAAGAGAGCTATAATGATTCTTCTAGAGCAGACCAAACATGTAACTAGTAGAGAACAGATTATTTGCAAAAGCTATGCTGGCTACTTCCAGAATAGTCAAGCCCTTACATTTGATGTCATGGTCTAAAAATTCTACAGTGGGAGAAAAAATTCCTACTCTATTCTTATGGATTTTTTTCCATAGGAGCTATCTAGGAAATAGCCTGAATGAGTACTAGGAAAGGAGCACACAATCACAGGGATAATTGTTACTATGGTTTCCTTATTAAGAGCTACCCACTTCAAGTTAGTCTGTAGTTAATCTTGCGTTAAGTGTAACTCAAGTTAGTGAGCATAGTGCCACATGTCCCCTGCAGCAGCTGCAGGGCTGTTTCTGCTTCCAGTGAAATCAATGTAAAATCCATGTTTTAGCAAAGTTAATCCAAGTTCTTTCACTCCCATGTGGATGCATACCCAAACCACATGCCTTATGTACTTGTAAAGTGCTTCTCCAGTGACCACTTGACAGCAACCCAGGATTTACAAACAGAAAACTCCTACCCTCCTCTAAAGAGAATAAGAGTAGTCTTTGTAACAGTAAATAAACCCACCTCTTCTCCTGCTTATCAGACATGCTTCCTTCCTGTGACAGGAATTATATCACTGCACTTATGGGAAGAAGAGAAAAGGGATTTTTTTTTTAATGGTTGTTTTATCTATCACTTTCACTGAGGCAGAAATTCTAGACTGATTCACAGATGGAAACCCCAAATGCCATGCAGCAAAGCGTTCATCTATGGACAGGAAACAGTATGGGTTTTATAGGCTAGAGTAAAGGTTATGTCACTTTTAAGTATCTTTTAAAAGATTGCACAGACTCTTTCCTTAATATTCAACTGACAAAACCAGCCACCACATAAAAGCCTTTAATCATATACAGGGTGTACCAGTGAAGTTCAGTTTCTATATGCTCCTGCAGATTAGCCTTGGTCCTCTAGTACCACTAATAGCAAGTGATGTTGTCACCAAGCTGCACAGGAACAGAAGGAAACAGGAAGAAGGGAAAAAAAAAAAAGTGGCATTTGAAACAAAACAGTGAGAGAATACAAAGGGTACTGCAAACACCAAATGCAGATGAGATCAGCAGGTGCTACAGAAGGAGCAGTAGACAACAGTAAAAGGTACCAGGAAAAAGAACAGAAAGTCTGTAGAACTGGCTGGTTTTTAAAAGGTGTACTTGCAGCAAGACTCTGGATGAGAACACAAAGATGCTTATAAATGCTCACAGACATGCATGTAAAACATCACTGGGAAAGAGCTAGACTTTCTAATCAGCTCTTTTGAGGTACAATAGTTGATCTCTGTTAACTCACACTAGCCATTTTGGTAAGCTTCACTTTGTCTGTCTTCAAGGCTAAAATTATCTTTTCAAAATATGATCAATTTATATCTGGACCAATAACAACTGAAAGAAATGAATAGACAAATAGCTGAATCGGACCCTGTCTGCTCCCGGAATGAATACTTTTATCTGTGGGTAAATTTGCACTGAATGTTTTGTTTCTTCATTAAAGTCACAGAAAATACAGAAAGAAAATCCACACTAACCAAACCTAGCCAATCTACAACATTCATTGTGAACCTAAGAGGCAAAATCCAGCTTTCTTGGCAACCCTCATTTACATTATACATCCACAAACAAGACTGCAATTCACAGTACTACTCACATGAACCACCAACCGAACATAGAAAAGCTCTACCCTATATACCTGCATCTGACAATCACGTGAATGTAATACAGACCACATTTGTAGGGAACAAGTCAAAGTAACTGGAAGCTTTCTGAAGCTAGAATACATCAAGCAGTATTTTAGCAATATTTATGTAGGAATTTTTTTATTTTTTTTTTTTTTTTTTTTTTTTTTTTTTTTTTTTGTGATGGTGTAATACCCTGCAGCAAAAGGAGAGGTTTGGATTTTAAAAAGAACTTTCTGTTGCTTCCTTAACAAACGGGTCTTTTCCTTTCTGTTCTCCTTTCTGGTTCCCTATTCATGTAACAATTATCCCAGGCTCCAGAACACACTCCGGGTTTTGAAACTCTCTGTAAATCAATATCCTTATTAACAGCTCCTGCAAAGAGAGTAATCAGCCTGCATGTGTACCCTTTGCTTGGGGATACATAAGCCTGTGCTTAAACAGTTCATTGTTCCTTTTGACCCATGATTCATCGATCACATTAATTCCATAAATGTATCAGAATGTTGGGTTTCTTTGGCTTATGACACTCATTTTACTCACTTCTTTTGCTTAGGATTCCCAGCTGCCTTTGACCATTAATCACACAATATACTGTTTGTGAGAGATGCCTCGGTTAATCTGTTAAGCAAAAGAATGATGCATAAGGCCCTTTGGAAACAGTGCCGGGAAAAAATAAGTGATGCAATAGGTGAAGTAGAAAGCAGCAGCTCGGGCCCCAGAGGGTTCCAGGCCCTCTGTTACTAATGGACATGATGCACAGGCTGGAGTTACATCCTACGGTTGTGGGAAGGAACTGGCGTTTCTGAGGGCCCCTGCAGGACTCCCAGCCCTTCCAACGCACAGCAGCATAACCTTGGACTTAGGTTGGTGTTGCCAGCACACAACGTTGCTGTGAGTTCAGCTGTCTTCAGCACACTCTGCATAGGCACTGTACAATTAATAAGCCAGTAAACTCCCAATGCAGAAATGGTGGACTGTATCTTGCATTGTAGAACAAGAATAGAGCTTACTGATGAAGACAGTACAATAGAACTTGGACTACCAAGTGTTAAGCTGGAGCCAGTTTCTAGGCAGATGTTTAGAAAAATAACTAAGTAAGGAGGAGGATTTTACACAGGGAACTAGATCTCTACTTTTGGAAGCATCTGTAAGACAAAACTCTTTAGAAGGATTCTGCTGGGATGGATTGCCTTGGACAAGGTGGTTGTTCTTTCCTTCCATTTTGAGGGTCTGCAGGGCTCCACAGGAGAGACCATGCTTTTGCACCAGCCCTGACCTCAACTAGCTGCTTGCCATTCCCAGTCTCAGCTCAGTTGCACATACCTCGTTAAGAGATACCAGTTGTCCTCTCTCACTCTCCCTCTGACCTAAGTTATAATGAATTTTCCCGGAGTGAAAGTTGTTCATTTCCACTATGCTGCTTCTTCTCCATTACACCTCTGCCCTGCCCAAATTACACAGTGGCATCCGGCGCCTGAAGGAATGCAGGTAGGTGGATGAAGACGCTTAAGACAGCTTCCTTTCTTAAGGGTGACACTTGCCATTGTATCAAGGACATTATCCCAAATGCATATTTTGAAGTGTCCTGAAACTTGCATTTTCATTGGCACCAGATTTTCTTTGTGGGATGACTTAGTTCCTACAGGAACTTTGAAGACTGCATTTAGGCTGTAGATAGTTTCTGCAAATGCTGAAAATTTTCATGGGGATAAGCTAATGAAAACTTTTAAAGCCAACAGCTCATGCTTGTTATCTTGTTAGTTATTTCTAGATATTTCTAGCCTGAGATGATGGCATGATAGGGCCCTTTAGAAGGCAGAGCTAACTACACGGCTTCCCCAATTGTATCTTGGCAGTGATTAGCATCATTCTACTGAAGAAGTTAAAACAGAAAAAAAACCCAAAATCTTTCAGACATTTCAGATCATATTCTGCTGATGCATACTACAATCCTGGTGGGGAAATTAATTCCAGAGTTGAACTGAAAAAAAACCAAATGCTGAAGTGAGAGAGTTGTGAAGGAGTGGAGCCTTTTTATTACCTAACAGTGCTCTTTGACTGGGAAATACTGCGAGAAAAACACTCTTTGCTGGATCCCAGGCTACAGCATTCCCATTCCTACACTACTAAGACTCTTCAGAGAAAGTAAACACATTTTTTCTGGTGTATTTCTCATTAACATTGTCACAGTTCTCCCTTTAGTAAAAAAAAAAAAAAAAAAAAAAAAAAGAAAACAGAATGTTTTCCAGTGTGGACATAAAACAAAATGCTTAGCTAAACTCAGTTTGTTCTATCCACAGATACCATTTACCAGAAGCAATATGCAAGATAAAGGATGAAGATTTGTTAATTTCCAGTGGGTGTATTAAAACAGTAAGTTTTAAAATCTGCTATCTGCTTTTTAAATTATGTGTAGAACCAGAAGAGTCTGCTGTCCTTTTCTTCCACACAGAGCAGACAATCATAATTAGAAATTGGTTGAGCCGTATCTTAGGATATAAAGCACTCCAAGAATCAGCAGGGCTGATGATCTGGGTTATTAAAGAAATAACGACTTGGAAAATTAATTTGTTATCCACACTTCCAAAGAGGAACCAACAAAGAGGAGATGAGCAAATAAAATAACTGACAAGAAGATTAGCATTAGAGTTTGGATTTTGCCGGTAATGAAAAAGTAAAGATGTTATAAGGACATTGATTATTGAAGAAGGTGGAGAACATGGTAAACATAGAACATCGCTTTTATTAACCAAACCTGCTTAAAGAAAAAAAACCCAGCAGCTAGAACGTGATACAGTTGGATGACAAGTGACAAAGGGTTACTGGCAGTGGACGTGTGGGAGAAAGGCATCCCAGCCCAAGGTCGGTACTTTTTCCCTGTCAACATTCCATTGTGTGATAGTGGGCTGCACCGTGCTTTGACATTTCTGAATGCAAAATCGTGGCTCAAAGATTCTACCAAACAAGAAGTTGCATTTCAAATTGTCTGTTTTCCATACTGGTGCTTTCCTGAGATTCAGAAGACTATAACACTTCAATGTGGAGAAGAGCTGTGTGGTCAAGTCCAGCCCTCTTTGATGGAAAACCTGCACCATAAGAAGGCAGTTCTTCAAATCTCCGCTGTTAATGGCACTTTCACACAAGACGTTTCAAGGTGATCAAGAAGAGCTCTCATCTTGGCAGGCAGCTGGCGAGTGCATCGGGCCTTGGTATGGTCACAAAGTTCATGGTGCAGTGCAATAGTGGACAGATCTTTTCATGATCCTTCAGCACTTCACTCAAGTGTTTCATTTCATCTGTTAGCTTTCCGATTTCTCTTTTCAGGGAGGTATTTTCTTGCTCAAGAGACTCATATTCCTGGAAGGAGGCAGAAAATAAAAAAGCGCCTACTTATAGTCAAAACATTCCTTTCAGCGCTTCCACCCTGAGTACATTCATGCAACTGTAGAAAAACTGTGCAGTTTCTTATATGCAAACTTCTAGGGAAAGACAGACACAGCCTGGGTGCTGGAACAGGACAAATGCTTTACAACCTGTGCCCTGACCACACTATAACTCCTCTTGTGGCCCTGAAGACCAGGAGGTGCTGCTGCACGTTGGGGCTCCCCAGTAGCCCAAGGCTGCAGGCATGGGTGGCTGTGTTCCTGTGGTGGCCTCTTCCAGCCCCAGGCCACTTCTGCTGGGAAGGGTCAAGCAGAGCAGTCCTGCACTGTCAGAGCAGAGAAAATTAAAGACCTGAGCACAGGTAGGTGCTGGAAAAATCTGGTGCCTGGCATTGCTTGCGGGGAAGGGGCATCCCCAGCCCCAGGCCAGCACAGGGAGAGGCATTTACTCAGGTGCTGGCTGAGACGGACAACTAGCACAATCCTACTGGTGCCAGCTGGGCTCCTCTAGCCCAGCCAGGGCTTGTAGCCACCTGCTCAGATGCCCAGAAACTCAGGAGGAGGGGAGCATCATATCAGCTTGTTCCTAACCCCACTTTGTCACCAGAAGGCCTGACAACTGCCTTGATTATCTCTGACTGAACCTGCTTTTGAGCTAGAAGTTTTCTGGCAATGAACAAGCTGCTATTAACTGCAGGGGAGTTTTGAGATGCTCTGCAGCATACATCTGTGACAGATGTGAGACTTGCGTGTCACATTTTTTGATAACTACGTTTCAAGTGTCCCTTCTGTCAAGACTTCTCATTCCAAAGAGAAGAGACCTAGAGGTTCAGAGCCAGCCCACAGAAAACCTGCAGGTGTCTGCACCTCGCTGCTGGCCTAGGGCTCAACACTCACCCACTCAATCTCACCTCCCTGGGAGAGGCTCAGATCAAACTTCAAAGCCTACTCATGCCTTTTACAAGGCCAGTTAAGCAGGCAGCAGGGAGACTCTCTCATGCAATCCTCCCCTAGGTAGCCCAGCAAGTGCCTCTGCTGCCCTTTGCTGCAAGAGTTTGGATCCCCTTGCCCTCCCTCACAGCCTTCCACCACCTCTCACCCACAGAGCAGAACAGACACAGACCTCCTACCACACTGTTGTAGCCAACTCCAGCCAAGTTGTCCACCCCTAACTCTGGCTCTGCTCTCCTCTTGCTGTTCCAGACCCCATGGGGTTTTGTTTTGGAGCAAGTGTTACTCTCTCTTTTCTCTGTCCAATTTTCAGGGATGGGACTCTCAAATTGTTCTTGCTAAAAATGAATGACTATTCAACCAGATCTGCCTGTACCTGGGAAAACCTGTGTGCCCAAGAATGAAGATTTCCAGCATGAGGAAGACCAAGTCCAGGAGGAACATCAAAGAGGCTGCAGAACAAAATGATTCCACAAAATCATTTCTGCCCAGAAATGATTCCAAAAAGCCAGGGGTTACCCCTTTCCAGAAGTACCCTGCACCTGACTTTCTCAGGCACTGACTCAGATGAGATCTGGAAAAAACCAAACCCAAAACTCCCCACACTGTCCCTCTTAGCCTCTGCTGACTATCGGCAGATCCACACTGAGAAAGAGTAGAGCCTGTGAAGAACCTCCAGAGCTGAACAACTGACTCAACCACAATCGCAGCAGCAGAACTAACACTTACCCCAAGAACCCCAGCTGCAACAAGAGCAGTTGTGTGAGGTGACATCCAAAACCAGAGAAAGGGGATTCCTGTCCTCCAGCATTTGCACTGGGGACATGAGAAAACTACACCACATTGTGATATTGAGAAGTATTAAGAGTTTCTGGAAAAATAAGTTACATGTTTTTTTGGAAACACCCACTATTATTTATCAGAGCATACAAGTAATAACAGCTAACTGAACTGAGGTCTCATGCTTGGAGGTTTTGAAGTTCCTAAGAAGCCTTTTCAACTGAGTATTTCTTTCTCACACCACAGTTTTAGAATTGACTTAAGCCAGCACTGCCACTAAGCAGCATGGTCCTCTCCTCCACTGCCTTCTTCCTCATAAGGCAGTGAGCATCGATCAATTGCCACAGCGAACATGAAAAGTTTAACACTACTCCAGAAGAAAATGGGTTTGTTTTAGCCCAGAGGAGCCCTGTGACTCTCTTCACTGGGTGCTTATGGGAATAGCCAAAGAGAGCAGGTAAGGTGAGGACAGGACCATGTCTCTCCCTGGCAGCATCTCTGATGGCAGAGCTACACCATCCAATGTTAGCATTAGTGTCCCGGAGTCCCCACCAGGCACCCCGCAGCACGCCTGTCTCTGCCTTACACCCGCAGCTCTCTGAGCTGGATTAGCGTGAAGACAGGCCCACGTTTGCTTAATGAGTCCCATTTATTGTAAAGTCCCACGCTCGGTACCCAAGCCATGCCTGCAAAACATGAAGTACCCATTCACCTCGTGAAGTTTATCTGCTTTCTGAGTTTGCTTCTTCCGGCTCCTCTGTGCAGCAACTCGATTTTTTTCTCTCCTCCTTACCTTCCTGTCATCTTCTTCATGACTCTGGAATACATAAGTCAGGAACATCTGGCTGGTTTTTAAGGTGCACGCAGAGACATCCGAAGGCGGGTATATACGGGTTGCTGAGCACGTACTCCCAATTTCACAGCAGCTACCACATGGACCGCAAGGTGCCTGCAAAGGGCTGCGCATCTCCCTGCTCCACCGCACAGGTGGGGCCCGAGGCAGAGGGGTGGCAGCCGGCAGAGATGCTGCAGAGCCCCGCGGGCCCTCGCTACACCCCTGACGGGAGTAGCGGGGCACCCCGGTCACCCACGGAGGGGACCTGCGCTCCCGCTCTGCCCGTCGGGCAGCGTTTTCCACCTGCCTCGCCCCAGCGCCAGCGAGGAGACGGAGGGGCGAGGAGGAAAGCCGGGACCCCGCTCTGCCCGGAGCGGCCCCGCTCCGCTCCCGCCGGCGGCGTGTGCCGGCAGCAGGCAACTTTCCGCACCCCGCCCGCCCTCCCACCTTGAAGAGCCGGCACCACAGCTGCTTCCCGGGAAAGGAAAGGCCGATGCCCGGGCTGGGGGGAGCGGGAACGGGCGCTGCCCGGCCTGACTCAGCC
>VZRU01002380.1:201758-217701 GCA_013398155.1 Pedionomus torquatus
CCCCCGGCAGCAGCCACGCCGCGCCCGGGAACAGGGAGCCCCGGCACCGCCCGCACCCTCGGACCCACCCGCGTCTGAGCCCCCCGCGCCGGCAAGGATGCCCTGTCCCCCGGGACGGCGGGGTCTGCTCAGCCCCCGGGAGCCGGGGGAAAGCCCGCGCCCCCGGTAGACGGCATTGCCGGGCAGGAGCCGCCCGAAAATCCCCCGGAGAGCCCCAGTCCCGGGAGCCGGCTGAGCCCGGCGCCCCGACTCGTGCTTTCTCCTGCAGAAATAATCGCCCCGCACCCTCTCTTCTCCCCGGATTTCTTCCCGGCGGCAGGACGGGCTGCCCCCGGGAGCCGGCCTGTCCCCTCCCGCGGCGCCCCCCGCTCCCCACCGTGCTCGGGACGGGTTCTCACCCCCGGCCCCTCCTGCCCGCCGCGCTGCTGCGACATCGGCTCCCAAAAGCGGCGTGAGCTCCAGCGAAGCGACAGCCGGCTCCGCCGGGGGTTCATGGGCGTGAGGACACGGCATCGGTGCTGGGATAAAGCGATTTTCACTTTCGCTACTCGCCCTGTTCCTTTAAATAATAAGGAAATGCCACAAGCTTCTTGTAAAGGCGAAGCCAGACAAGGATCGCTGAAAACGCCGTTGCCGCAGGCAAAAATCCCTGTGCAACTGAGTATTTTAACAGACGGAACAACGTTCCTTTTACCACTCTGACTGCTTTCCTGACGCTTTAATTGCACCATTATCTTGTCCCTCCTCTCTGAAGGAAGGTGTTTGCACCTCCAGATACTTCAACAACATCCTTGCTCTACTGTAGATGCCTCTGGGATATTTGCAATGCATATACACCGTACACGGTAACTAACGACCACTCCTGGCTGCGCTCAAATCACAAGGGGGCAAATTTGTTCCAGGGCAGTCAGTCTGTCATAAAGCCCCAACTATCTTAGTAAATTGGATACTTCCCTATTTTTCTGGTTTCCCCAGAAGTTTGAGTCATCCAGCTGAGATGAAGATGAGGTTACAAAGTTTGTAAGTGTAGTAAATACAGACTATCCTTTCAGGAAGGTCTGGCTCATGGTTCATGATGAAGGCAAGAGAACCACGCTAAGGAGTCCAAGAGTCAAATCAAAGTCTGTGTTTTGCCACAGCTTTCCTGGCAAACCACCAGCTTTACTGGAAAACCCGAACAGGACTTCCTCACTGTGCCACCTCCAAGCAGCTTGCGTCTCCATCTTCCAGGCTACCCACACCTTTGCTTTTGTACTTTCTCAGAGCACCTGACCCCCGAGGACTGAGTACCTGTGAGCCTTCCCCATTCTAACAGCCAGATCAACTTGGGATAATGCTCAACTTGGATGGACGCCCTTGCCAAGGTGCCCTGACCTCACCTGCATCCCCAGACTGTGCTGGGTCTCCCAAGGTTCTTACAGGATGTTCCCAGCTCCCTGGTTTCTTTAAAAACAGTCTTTGCTTCTCCCTTCCTCCCTCATCCAATGGGCCGACGCTGGGATGCTCACCAAGGGGGTGATCACAGAGGTGGCAGGTGTGGCTTCAGTGCCTTTCTCCAGCTGAGGGGATCTCCTCTCCTGGAAGGAGTACTAGCCACCCAGCAGTGAGCAATGGGAGGGTGAATTGCTCTCAGCCGCTCCTTTGAAACAGTCCCAACCTTGTGGTAACTACACATCACACAGTTCAAGGAAAGGAATAGAAGGATGGACACAAGCAGAGACTTCATTAGGGGGCAGTTGCTTAAAAGCACAGCACTGGGCTCCTTGCTGCTTTTGTAGCTTAGGAACAGTTGAAATAAACAGGACCAGAAGCCGGTATTTTCATCGGCTCGTGGCATCGGTGTATTCTCTTGCAATAAATCCTGTGAACCATGTGGACAAAATACCTCAACAGCCCTTCGCAGCGATATGGGGGTAAAAAAGCCCTGTTCCGCCGAGAGACTGCAAACCAACCCCACACAAAGCTCTTGTGCTTTTCTGGGAACAATGCAACCGTTAATGGCAACTGCACAAGCAGGCTAACAGGATCGTCTCAGCAGCTTACCAAGAATCTATTAGTACTGAATCAACATCCGCTTCATCGAGTAACTCATGCCAGCTGTAGGGTAAGGTTTCCAAGGCTCACACAAGTATAGGGCAAGTCACGGGATGGTCCCCTGAACCTGGGTACAGTCTGCTCTTGTTCAAAGTGGCAAAGGAAACAGAAAGTCAAAATTTGATTGTGGGAACAAGTTTCTGCTTAGTATATCTCTGGTACATCTGCAGAAATGCCTACACAGTCAGTTATTCCAGGTAACACAGCAGTAGAGGCAGAGAGTTTCTATGCAGAAGAGAAAACAAGCCCAGAAAGCAGTCTACTCAGCTGAGTTTACATATTATAATGGTAGTTTATCAGTGATTTTTGTCTGCGCTGAAGCAGCCTACACACAACCAGACTGGAGCTGCTGAACACAGCTCAGTACACCACGGTAGGTATCAGAACCGGGTTTCAGAGCACCAGTGCGCCCAAGCTTCCAAACAGCCATCGGTGTCCACGTGAAGGTTTCTGAAAGAGAACCTTCCCTGCACACTGTTTATAATCCCTTTTGTTCAGAAATGACATGCAGCAAGAATGTGCAGGGATCCTGCTCCAATTTGCACATTTTTCTTGAGTAGGAATGGTCCACTCTCACAGGCAACAGCACATGCTAACCAGCAGTGAGATATTCCACCTCACCCCCAAAAGCCAAGAAATTCAAATACGGTTTGCAAACGTTCTCAAGCATCCATCACCATCAAGGTCTTACAAAATTCAAAGGCTATATAAAGAAAAACTACCAGACATTTCTTGATGCAACACCAATTCGCTTCAAGTTAAAAATAAGAAGCTTGGATATTGTGACATTTCAGGAGAAGCCCGGTTAGACACTCGTCTTGCACAACATTGCTGATTTCTATGAAAAGTTAACTAAAGCACAACAGCCTGCTGGAATGGGGGATAAAAATGAAGTATTTTATATCTTTCTGCTAGTGGGAAGAACAGATCCCAGGCATGGCTAGCTGCAGATATTACTTGCTGTAGACATTTTTGATAATAACTTGAAAAACAGTTAAATATTCAAACGCCGAGTTTAGTTCACGACAAAACTTGTACTTAAAGGGAGGTTCTCTGACACCTTCCATTGCTGCTGGACCAAAAGCAGCCATCAGAAATTTATAAATTCACAGTTTATATGCTGTACTTGGAATCTTGATTGTTTTCTTCATCCTTCTGTTCAATTTATTTGGCCAGCATTTCCAGATGCATTGGTTTTCTTTTTCCACCCAGCAGTGGTTGAAACCAGGCCCACAGAACAAGGCCCGACTGCCTTAGTTCAGGACATCCACTCCCTCTTCCTTCAAATCCCATGCACACCAACCATCCTGCAATCTAACACTAACATACACTGCGAGGTAAATTCATTAATTCACTTATTGAGTCTTAATCCACGGTGCTCTCCCTTTTTACTTCACAAGGCATTTGTTCTATCTTGGCCATTTTTTATGGGACCTCTTCAAAGAGATGTACCCGTTCCCAGCTATTTTCTGTACTTACCTATTGTTATTCATGGAGAATAGCAGAGAATCTTCCTATTAACCCAGAAAATGTTTAAATACTACAGTGGCAGCCATGCAAAAATCTTGCAGGGGTCATCTCAGTCTAGGAACACTCAGACTAAAGAGCATCTGTGGATCTCAGTGAAGAAAGCTATGGTGGGGACTTTCAATGCAGCACGGAGCATGTGTACTCAAAGCCACTAGAACAGCACATTGCTGCGTGAAAAACTGTCCCAGTCACACGTTCGCCAGCTTCGCTGCTCCCATCCCTCTCACATCCTGTCCTCTCACATTAGAGGCTTTGTAGCCCTGACATTAATAACGGTTGTGAGTTCAAAGGCGGTAAATGGAACTACTTCAGTTACTGGAGCCAAAATTTAACACAGATGTCTTCTGAAGTACACTCACTGTTTGGTCACCATCTATTCCAGGATTAGAACCAACAACATTATCTGAAACTTTGATCTTCCTTAACTGATTTAATTTACTTTGTATAAAAACACACATTTGTATATACAAGAGCAATGGGAAACAAATATTTACATGATTAAATACACAAAGTTTCAATGCAGATGCTCATCTCTACAAAATAATTGATGCTAAAATCTATCACATTTTTTTTTAATTTTTCAGTCTTTTAGATGTTAAGTTGGACGTATCTTCTTACCACAGTGCATTTCTTTAATAAAGCTTCTAAAAAAACCCCTCCATTTACTGTGTGAGAAATACATTACATACTAGACACCAGTATTTACTGCAAGCACATGCAATCATAAACCAGAAAAAGTAATGAATGGCTAAGGCACAACACTCAGTTTAGGACTTCTGTACAATCCGCTAGATACTAAATGTGTAAAAAAAAAAAAAAAAAAAAAAAGNNNNTGTTAAAAAAAAAAAAAAAAAAAAGAAGTAACCTAGCTCAACTGAATACCATTTACTGGTAGCCTATACTGATCTTCAAAGCTCAGTCGAACATCACAAATGTGTATGTGACCCAAGTCAAGATCTTGTAATGTGTAAAAGTATTGTCCAGGAAACCCCCCAACTGCGTAAATGCATTACATGAAACCTAATATCAGATGGTAAGATGTGGATGGTCAAATCCTTGTTCAGAACGGCACAGTGCAAGTAAACACATACAATAACTAAAAATCTAAGCTTAAACAAATGTGACTGTAAGCCCAGTTGACCTAAATTCAGGCAAGGTGGAATAGCAGGGATCAACATCACACCTGTGTGTGGATTCTCTAAAAACTGTAATGTTGTATCTAATTTGGTGTTTTCAATATACTCCACTATGAATTTCTCTAATTTTTTTTAGTAAAAAAAATAGCCACCCAACTCAGTAATAAATGAAGGTGCATGCTTTATGTAAATGAGCATTTATTTCATGGTTTACTAAAAGATTGCCCACGGACATAAAGCATGTGCACAGCTCTGAGAAGCACGAGGATTCAAGCTAATTGCTGTAATAAAAGAGCAAAAAATGAGTTGATCAGCAAATATACTTGGTGGATATCAGACACTTCTGCTCTGCGTAGGCTTTCTTATATCATCAGCGTGACAGTAAAAATAAAAATAGCTAAGAAGATCAAAGACTAAATAATTAAGGGAGCTCCCATGTATAGCACTACAATTAAGAGACGAAGGTTTAAGAAAAAAAGACTGAGCACACCAAACGAGTACAACTGAGTTTCCAGTCTGAAAATACTTAACGTGAAATTCATATCCTGAAAGCAATTTTCCTCTGTCGCAGTGGGTAGCGTCTTCTTTCCGATACACCTGCAGCTTTTCTTCTTTTTAGCAAAACACAAAGATTTTCACTGGGACTAGTGTCTGTGGGTGTGACTTGTCCTGGTGCTATGAAGGTTTGGATGTTACTTTCCTCCTTCGTCTTGCACCCAGCAAAGACTTCTTGCCGCAGCTTGCTGAGTTCCAGAGTTGGTTGCCAAGTTAACACTTGTGAAAAACCTTCTGCTCTTTCTATTAACGCTGGGAGAGACTGCAAAAACAAACCCAAGTTACACAGGAAAAGTAATGGCTACAATGAAAAAAAGGTGTTAATTAGATCTGACAAGCACAAAAGCTTCAGTGTAGCAGAGATGATCCTTAGGATGGCATATGAAGGTTGGGAACCCAGAGCTACCAGCCTAACAGCAACCAGGGGGTCCATGTGCAAGAGCCATGCAAAGAGTATACCAAGTTTGAACATTCCTTCGTTACACCTCTAAGCTGGATAAATATCACAGGAACACCACAGTTCACGTCTAAGCTGGTACTGAAACATCACGTGTTGTATGAAGCTGTACACGTCTCCAGAAGATGTTTTATTTTTCAGATGCTGCAGGTTCTAAAAATCTCTGTTAAAAATAGTTCCTATAACTACAGGGTAATCTTCCTTACTACCATGTGAGGGTGAACGTTTTACAGATACAATGCTTGCAGTCCAAACCCAAAGACATACTTGCTTCCAAAGTATACTAGCAGGCTTTTTTGTACAAAGCTATAACCAAGATAAGCTAGAACTCCTGTTCCACAATGTATTATCAGATCAAGAAAATAAAAAAATATCCTCTTGCAGCACACAGAGATCTCACCTTCATTGCCCCACTGATTTCTTTGGATGCCATTTCTGTAACCTGCTTCAGGTCTGCGATGTAAGCATCTACAGAAAAACATAAAGCCCAAATCAACTTCTGAAACGTAACTCCCTCCCCCACAGTTCTTGCTACTGACTGTTAGAAATTAGACAGAAAACCAGTAGAGTCCCTGCATAACATTTAAACCTAAAACACATCCCTTTCAATACAGCACTGAGGACAACAGTTTGTATATTTTATCTTCCATATATAGGATAATATATAATATCTTACTATTATTACTCCTTATCACTCAAAATGTAGTAGTCTCAACTACAGCAAGGCACAAAATTCTACACTAGAAAACCTACAGTTTATACAAAACATGAGACACAAAGACAACATCTCATATAAAGGAGAACACTTATAAAGAAAAAAAACCCAAACAACCGAAGAAAAGATCCGTTTTCAAACCTTTCAAGCTCATATTACATGTGATGATAATGCACAAAAGTAGAATAAACATAACTGTGGACAAAATGAGATGAAGGAAACCCATTTTTGGAGTGGGGGAAAAATAGTCTTATAGCTTCAACAAGTCAGCTTTTACAGTAAAGGCTACATTTTCCTCCTGGCTTAACTTACCAAGCATTAACATCAAGAATGAAGAAGAACTAAGTGTAAACAACATGAACTGCATTAATTCTTCTGGGTTCATAAGAAAAGAAAGAAAACAAAGCCTTCAGGAACAGTGAAGCAGGCAGGAGGTGCAGAATACTGGGGGGAAATGGCATGTATTTGGTTGCAGTAGCAATACGGTAAGATCTTAAATGAAATATGAATTTTTGATGATCAATTCTTTACTCAAGAGTTAAACTCTTTAAGTTATTATTAAACTGTTTTGTGTGTTTTCCAGCATTATTGTATTTGCAACGCTACACCATCAACAAAAACTTGAACTCAGTAGACAAGCTAGCCTGCTCCTGGGAACTAAGCAGCCTCATCTCCAGTACTGTTATTGTCCTGTAGGGTTTCACCAGTGCCTGCAGCAGGCTACATCAGTCAACCACTGTATTCTAGCACAGGGTGACAGTGATCACCTGCTGAAACAAAATAAACAACAAGAGATGGTGTTTGATTAAATTGTTTCTCTGCACATTCAATGTGCTGATCAGGAACTTTGTGTGTTCTTTAGGAACACACAATCCACTTATGAACATTGATGATAAAATGCAACATCATTCATAGACTGGAAGAAAAAACAGTCCAACAGCAGCCTCTATGACCATACCACAGAGGTCTGTGAATGGACATGCTCTAAAAGAAGGATACATCTATTATGAAGCATTCTTAGAGTAGAGGACTGAGATTAGAAAACTGGTGACTCTATGAAGTGGCAGGGAAAGAGTTTAGTAAAAGTAAAAATAAGTACTTGGATTTTTCCAGTTACACAGGAAGACTGATATACAGTTAAATAAAATTTGCCTGCAGTTCAGCTTGACATGGACAGCACTATATTCCTCAGTGTTCAAGGCTTTCCAAAACATAGGGAAATGAAAAAAGGAAACGAAAAGCATTGAGTAATCTAAACATTTTTGGTTTCTGGCCACTGTCCTTGCTAAACTGGGATACATAAACTTCCCAAAGACTACATAATACTAAAATTCAGCATAAGATCTATGCTATCTTTGCTAGGACTTTGCTGGTACCAAACCTAAAAGGGCAATACCATGGTGTAAGCTGTTACTAACTTAAAAGACTCAGTTAATTCACATCAGAAAAAACATAGATCTGAACACTAGAAACCAAAAGAAACGCAGATATGAAGTGACGTTGTTTACTACTCCCATTAGCTACTTTCCTGCACTGGCTGACATTTCTGGAAGCAATGTCTCCCGTTTACAAAGAGGAAATGATGCCTAGGGTGAAGTCAGATCAGCAGGGTGAGAAATGGAATATTAAGCTCAGCTCTCAAACTGTAACACCACTGCTCATTACACCAGTTCTACAGCGTGTGCAGTAATCCATAGTGAGGGTTCTGTAACTGTGCTTCTCAACTTAAAACAGCTTTGGAAAATTCTGTCTTTTTTCAATACTTAAGAACAGGCCAGACAAAACTTTCAATTTCTTGAGATTATTATAAGGAATCTTTAAAAAGCATGTGACAAACTTACAATGTTGTTAGCGGTTTTGTTTCTCATCAACCTTTACAAATGACACTGGCAGGACAAAACCTGATGCCTACTTTGCAAATTATGAGAGTCAACACTACCATCGCCAAGTACTACACAACTGCTTTCAATTCCCTGAAGAAACTGGTTGATTAGGAAGAGAGACCGAAGCATTTCTAGAATTCATGGAAAAGGAACACAAGAATGGTCAAAGTATAATGTCAGTGACCCATCCAGTTCCCCCGTCTGGCTTTCAGTAGTGGCGATTAAAGAAGTAAGAAAACCTATTGCGGGTAGCTCTGTGACAACCGCTACCCAGTACTGCACAGCAGCCAACTTTTGCCTTTAAGTACAGTGCCTAACAGCAGACAGAACTTAGAAGAAAAACAGGTAGAACAAACTGATGCCACAATACATTTAGTTATGACAAACTCTGGCTATTTTACTTAATTATTTAAACATTGAATTTTAAACAAGTTTAAAGCAAGCTTCTTAAACATTTACAGCTACCCAGTAATGTAAGCAGTGTTTCCTCAGTACTGTTGCCCTCCCTGTGAAATCTTTACCTTGAGAAGGCTGTGATCTTATCTCTTTTGGTGTTACAAAAGGCTGGTAGAGCTTCTGCATATTAAAAAAGAAAAAAAAAAAAAAAAAGAAAAATTCTGAAATAGTCTCTTGGTTTAATAGTTATCTAATATACACATAGCAATCAGAACAATGAAGAAAGGCTAATACAATGAAACAGCAGTAGAATTATTTAGATAAAGACTGTATTAGAGGTACATTTGTAGATACTCAGTAGAAACAGTGTTCTGGTTAATACAGTTAAAGTTGACCACAAACATGTCTCTAAAATCAGCTTTAGTTTGCAGAATTCTAATTATTAAAGCATAAGAATTAAACTGAAATCCAGGCATTTTGGAAGAAACAATGCCACCTGCTGCACCACTGAGGAAAAAGAGCTGCTCTGGCTTCTAAGGAGCCATTCACAAAAACAGTACACTTTCATTGAGGGGCAAACTCAAACAAAGGGTACATTAAGACAAATACCTAAGAAAAAGAAAACTATTTAAATGACTACATTCTAGCCCTGCAATTATTTATGCACAAATAAGAACACTCTCCTTCACAGACTAGAGTCCCAGGCTCTCTAGTCCTACTGTGAGTCTTGTGACTCAACATCAGTTAATTGTGAGATGAAGTTAACTAATAATAAATAACAAATACAACTAATATTTAGTTATATTAAAGGTGGAATTAGAAGCAACTGCTTTGTTTCCTCCTTCCCCAGTAAAGACATGGAAACCTCAGTTGTATCATCTGCAAGGTAGTACTCTTCTCCATTTCAAGAGCTGTCTCTCAACCTTCTTCAACCAAAAACAAGCAGGAGGAAAGTTAATTACTCCTCCCTGTAGTTTTTACCAGAACAAATTTTTCACAGTTCACACAACTTCTTAAGTTTACAGTAACAGCTCTGAGCAAAAGAACAAACATTGCTTGCATTATCCTCAAACACAACAAAACGTATTGACTGAAAATCTACAGAGTAATCTCTTGCTTTGGCAATTACAGGGAGATGATCACACTAAACGAGTGGTTTTCTCCAGATAAACTACAGTTAGTTAATGCATCCTCGTAGCTGGTCTTTATGCCTCAGAAAAGATGCATCACAGGAGTAACTAGGGTCAAAAAGGAAAATTAGAATTCCTCAAGCAAGAGCAGGGAAACCACTAGTACCTCCACAGAAGTAGTTGAGAGGGGAAAAATAAAGCCTTGAACTTCATTGACAGAGATAAACTAAAATCTTCCTAATTTTGCAGATATATTTAATTAAAATAATCATCTAGCTGTAGTGGTGTAAAATTCAAAGAGATCAGCAACAGAAAAAAAGGGAAGCATGAGTGGATACCTAATCCACCTTGGGACTCAGGTAGAACAGTTTTCCTTTTGCAGAAAGATTAAAAGGTTTTGTTATATCTTGCTGTTATGTAATAGCATATTTCATTTTTGTTGATTTTTTTTGTTTGATTGTTTTACATACTGATAAACTGACAAAATAGACAGATCAAAAAAGGCAATATATGTTAGAAAATATCTCAGGTTTAAGACAAATATACATACTCATGCACTTTTACTTACTGTAAATCATCTATGCTTGACTAACTTAGAGAGTTACTGTTGTCAATTTTAGCCCTCAGAAGTGCCACACAGGCTCTTAAACAACTTTCTAAAAAATCCCATCTCCTTTAGTACAGAATCATAGAATAGCTGAAGTTGGAAAAAGCCTCTAAAGACAGTCTAGTCCAATCCAACCCCCTCATAAAAGCAAGGCCAACTAGAGCAGGTTGAGGGCCTTATCCAGTCCGGTTTTCACTATCTCCCATCAGTACCTGCAAGGGTAAAGACTGGGCAGTGTTTGATTACCCTCACAGCTATTTTTATCTTTTAAATGGTTAAATAGAATGTCCTGTATTTCCACTTGTGGCTTCTTTTTCACCCCAAAGAAAATTGACTCATAATTAATCAGCAGGAAAGTGAGAGACAGGCCTAACCTAACTACAGGAAAGACAATTCACAACCAAGGACATGACTAGGCTGTTCAATTACAGTAATTACTTTACATTCAGTGTCATAAACTCAGAGAAACTACTGCAGCTATTCATTCACCACCACCACCTTTTTTTTTCCCTTTCATCACTGAAAGAAAGTACTTACTCAATGTCATCATTAGCTCAACAAAAGTGCTTAGGAAAACACAGACATCTTTTTAACAGTCACCTACTGCACACAATATTATCTCTCTGTATGTATCATAACATTTAGTATTTCAACCAGGCTTCAGCCAAGGATTTCAGAAACCCAGATTTGTCAAGATAAATAGGCATACACTGGCTTGTAAACCAGGAGTCATCACATTGAAGCAATCCACCGAATTGTGCCACAGATCCATTTCACTCACGATCACAACACTTTGTAGTAACACTAATTTTGCTGAAAAGCAAATTAATGCAAAGAAACAATTTCATTATATGACAAAGAATCAAAAGTAACTATGGTTAAAACTTAAAGGTCAACATTTGAAGATTTACTTCTTCAAGTTATGTGTGGTCAGCAGCTCCTATATGCAAAGGTCTTCTGAAAAACTTAGGTTACTCACCAACATCTCTTGCTCTGCTTTCATGGCTTGAATAGCATGCATCAGTATCTTTCTAGGCCACTGCTTACGCTTTGTTGTTGTCTCCACTATTAGTTCATCAAACTGATCTTCAAGAATTTTTATGCTGGAACCTAAAAACAACAAACACAAAGTTACTGTAGGAATTCTCCTATAGCTTTTCTGTTTGTTTGGTTTTTTGTTTGTTTGGGA
The DNA here is from genome assembly GCA_013398155.1 of Pedionomus torquatus. NCBI lineage: Eukaryota > Metazoa > Chordata > Aves > Charadriiformes > Pedionomidae > Pedionomus > Pedionomus torquatus. The sequence continues at coordinate 213,451 of VZRU01002380.1, forward strand.
GTTGTTTGTTTGTTTGTTTTTATTTGAGACAAAAATATAAGGGAAAGGACAGCTTTAGATATGAAATAAAAAATCACACATGCTTATCGATGAAGAAATAAATACACCTGCCTTGCATCTCCTTGTTAAGGTAATATAGAAACTGGATTACAACTCAATAACGGCCAGTAAATGAGTAAATGAAGTAGGGGGTGGGGTGCGGAGGCAGGAAACTATCTGTGGAAAAAAAGTCATCCAAAACTTATTTCTCTACTAACTCTGAATCTATGAAGAAAGGCTCACAAATAAAAGGTTATTTTTTGCAGTAATTTGTTTTTCAACTGACGAGAAGCAGTGCAAGATGCAGCAGGTTTAATCTGTGTAATTCACAATACTTCAACAACACCAACTGTCCAAACAGTAATTTGAAGCCAAACTGATTTTACATCATGTAGAGCACAGATCTGCAGTTTAATTTTAAAATCCATGTATGAATTTTTGAGAATACATAATGAAACTTGATTCCTGGAAATATGCTACATCCTGAGGACATCTGCAATTATTAGTCATACAGAGTTTGAAAAAAAAAAAAAACACAAAACATGTCTGCTTTCAACATGAGGCCCGAGAGAAAATGCGGTAAAAAAACTTCCATAGCTTACTTTTCCAATTATAAGATTAGACTAAATACCTAAACCATATTTTCAGCTCTTGACTGAAGTACTTTGACTACTGCTACAGTACTACAGGCATGCAGCCTCTCCAAAACTGCAAGCAAACTTAACAATTTTAAAAGCTTGAGAGAGTAATTTAAAACTGGTTTCAAAATTGAGATAAGTAAATGCCTGCACTGTCCTGACATCACAGGCCATCATTACAAATTATAAAAATTTAGAGTTACAGAAGAAAATAGAATTAACTGCTCAATGTTATATCCTAACTGTGTTTAACTGAGAGGTAGTAATTATTTCTATATTCTTCCATCAGCACAGTCCTATAATTTTTCTTCCCGATGGAAATCTGAAATGCTGCACTTTAATTTTTTAATTTAATTTTGCAAAGTCCTTAGCATTTAAATTGACCCTCCCCACTAATGTGTTGAGCACAACTTGCAAACCATGCAATGTTTTCAATCTAGTGTAAAGAATGGATTTTGAGCACCCTCTCTTGGTCAATCTGTGCAGAATCAGGTGACTGTGAACCTCAGAAGTGTTTTAAGAGCCTGTGGGTTTGTTTTAGGATCACTGTGAAATCATTTAAGCATGGAGATGATGAGCCACTTGTCAACCTAAACACCAAAGGCACAAAATGCCAGATCACTTGGTGATTCAGACTGGATCAAGGATAGGCAAATGAGTAAATTTACTTCAAATTAAGCAGCACAATACAGTCCTTACACCCAATTTATACCAGCTCCATACAGATGACAGTATCTGAGCTTGCATAAAGTTAGACTTGTACAGACAAAGGATAACTTACTGGAAATAACATCCATCTAGACAAAGTTTCCCTGTTAAGAAAATCCTCTCAAGAATTTTTGAACAAACTGTAATTAGTGAAGTAAGTCCAAATTAGGTCAGCATTTTGCATTGCAAGACCATTGCATTTTTGACTTTGATAAAACTCCAGCTCCTTTGATGACATTCTAGAACAACAACTGCAAAACCATCCTGGCCAAAAAACACCTCAAAGAGCTCTTTCTTCATTGCTTGTTCACTGTATTTGTGGTTTTGGCTTCATACAATTGTGAAAAGCATCCAGTTACAGGCAAAGAGTAATGAATTGCACTGAAATTTTCTTTGGACACCCAAGACTACCAAGAATCTCCATTACCATTATTCAAAAGACCGTAATTATACAAATACTGCATATATTACATATAAATAAATGGCTACGTAACTATGAATGTTTATGCAATTTATATATTAAACATACCACTAGGGTCTTTTGATAGGAAGATATCTTGGCCAATGTCCCTAGCACAAAGTCACCCAGGCTGGGAAGGCTGTCAGGAGGTCTCTCCTGACCCAAGACTCCTGCTCACAGCAGGGTCAATGCCCAGTTCAAATCAGGTTGCTCAGGACTTTCATCCAGTTGGTTCTTGGAAACCTCTAGTACTGGAGACTACTGAAGGTCTCTGGGCAACCTATTTCAGTGCTAAGTTATCTCAACAGCAAATTATTACTTCCTTACATCAAGTCAGAAGGATTTAATTTATGAGCCTTGCCTCTGTGCACCTCAATAAACAGCCTGGCTCCACATTTTCAGTAACCTCCTAGCAGGTACTGAAAAGTTGGCTTGTCCTCTCTGGGCTAAACAATCCCAGTTCCTTCAGTCTCAGAGCACAAGTGCTCCATTCTCCTGACCATCCTGACAGTCTCTGATGAACTCACTCCAGTTTATCAACAATTTCCCTATATTACGGTGTCTAAAAATGTCTAAAAATGAGTGCACTACTCCAGATGTGTTCTAGTAAGTGCAGAATAAAGGCAAATAGTCACTTCCTTAGATCAACTGACTACGCTCCTTTTAACGCAACACACTAGGCTGGCTCAGGGTTAGCCCACCAAGACCCCCAGGTCCTTTTCATCCTTTTCACCCTGCCCTGCACAAGCTCATCTATTCCAAGATTTAGGACTTTGCTTTTTGTTCTTGCTGAATTTCATGAGATACCCATAGATGTGCTTCTCCAGCCTGTTTATGTTACCTGGAATGGGCCTGCCCTTCAGCACATTCACTGCATGCCAGCCTGCTTGATGCTAGCTGCAAACTGGGAGAAGGCACCTTCCATCTCCTCCTTGGTCACAGATAAAGACATTAAAAAGAACAGGTCCCAGAACAGACACCTGAAGAACTTTGCTTGTAAACAGCCCTGAGGCAAAAGCATGCTACGCTCTGAGTTCAAAGATCCAGCCAGGATTCTCACCTACCTGGACCATACCACTCTAGCTTGGATGCTCTAGAAGACTGCGTCATTGAATACTAGAGCAATTCCAAGGAAGAACACCACAAGGGTTGGCGTGGGCTTGTTCAGCCTACAGAGAAGGCTAGGGGGTAATTTAACTGCTACTCTCAACTATCTAAAGAGAACAACTCTCAACTCTCAACTATCTAGAGAGAACAAAAGCAGGCTTTTCTCAGTCATACAGGAAAAGGTTGAGAGATAACAGGTACACTGCAGTAAAGGAGATTCCAACAGGCCTCAGGGAAGAAAATTATCATGAACACAGCAGTCAGACACAGAAAATTACTACCCTGAGAGGTTGTGAAGCCTCCAAATATGGATCCTGTTGCAGTGTTCTGGCTGCAAATTGGTTTAAAAATTGGTCAACCTATCGTACTCCATTACATTTTGAATACTCCCTTTATTTTAATAAAAGAAACTGATTAAACAGAACACAGTCTTTTCCTAATCTCCCAAATAAAAAATTTTGTTTTGAACCACCAGCTTTCTAAAAGCTTACAGTAGACTTTCTGGCAAGGCAGATACTATTAAACTTAGCGAAACCTTTATTTTTCCTGTATTAATACCAGATTCTTCAGGAGCATCTAAGCTACTTTCTCTGGTAGTCAAGAGCAGATTCGTTAAGCTAGACAGGAACCATACTAGCGGTAACTGGGACTTGTGCCTCAAGATCTGTAAGGACGTTGACAGAAGCGTCAAATAAGACATTTTGTAAGGATGTTGACAGAAGCGTCAAATAAGACATTTTGTTTATCCTTCATATAAAGCACCTTCCCCTTTTCTCTTGGATACAGGTCCCTACACATCTTGGTTACCCTTTGTTTCCTTTACGAACACTGCTCTGTAAGAATCGTGTTCCTGCAGTGCAACACTTCAGATCTTTATGCGGACGTATGTGAGCTGGAGGTTGATATTACCTGCTCAGCTTGTAAGCATCTTTACCACCACCCACCGCCAGCTGGGGACAAACCCACCCAAATTAAAACTGCCACACACGGAAACCCAACACGTACCGCTCTGCAGCTGGGAGTCGTCCGAGGTCTCCTTCCAGGCCTGCCCGTTGATGGTAACGTTCTCCTGCACCGCCGTTTCTAAGTCCTGCAAGACACGGGAGAGATGAGCAGCAGCCGCGGGCACGGCACAGCTACACCGGGCACGGCCCCCGCTGCCCCACGGGTTGGCTGCCTCGGGGAAAAGGGTGCCGGTACCACGGGAGGCCTCAGCTTCGGGCCGGGCCTGCGGGCACAGGCGCCCAGAGAGGAGTCCCGCCTCACCCAGAGCGCCTCTCCCTCGGCGGCGGGCCCGCC
>VZRU01002380.1:218188-236274 GCA_013398155.1 Pedionomus torquatus
GAGGGGGGGGGGGGGGCCCCCCGGGTGCGTGCCCCTGTCCCGGCCCCAGGCTCCGAGCCTCGGCGGGAGCCATGGGAGGCCTCCTCCGTCGGGCCGGCCGCTCTTTTTGACTCCAAACTTGTTTTTTCTGTGGTCTCTCGCACTCCCGACACCTGTGCAGGTTCCCAGGGTTTGTTTGGCCCTGCCTGGGAGTCCACCCCGTCCAGGAGGTTTCGCCGGGGGAGCAGCGCAGCGTTACTTTGAAGGTAAAACACGGCAAAGGTAGATGAGCGCAGCTATAAAATCCTGCTGGGGCTGCTCGGGGCGGACGGCGGGCTCCATCTGCTCTGCCTGATTGAACTTCAGCTCTGCCCAGTGATTTCTCTGCGCTTCTGTCATACAGGACACCCAGCGGACCAAATCCCAGTGTCTCATAGCACATCCATTTGTCCACGTTAATCCTAAAGCAGAAATGCTCACTGGAGTCATCTGGCCATATTGCTGCAACGAAACAGTTTTAAGAATCCCAAGCGAGTGCTTTGCTTACAGCGAACAGCATCGGGGGGTGTGTGTTGTCATCTGCAGATGTCCCTTTGCTGGCAGGGGAAGTGGAAGGTGACCCTTTGTGCCCTTAGCCTGAAAAACTTGGTGGGCTGTCTGCAGCTATTTAATGTTACCTGGCTTTTTATGGGCATTGTTTTAATTACCTCTTCTGCTCCCATGGAAAGGTAACTCAAAATGAAGAGTCATAAGCAAAGAAGGGGAATCCTGTAGGTTTCTATAATCTGTCTGACCACACAACTCACAGTAATAGCAAGCTTTAAGGTACAGAATTCAAGAATGATGAAGGAAACTCTAATTTAATAATTTTGAGTTTGTACTCATTCCGTCTTGCAAGGGAAGTGAGGGTTGCATCTTTAATATGCTTTTCCAGGATCTGGATGCAGCGTTGCCGCTTATAGAACTCTACAAAGATAAATTGGTGGGAATAGGAGAAGTAAGTAGAATACTGTAACTTCTTCAAATGCCTGTGGCTTTGGCAGTATGTCACCAGAATTATGGAAACTTAGTGAACTCCTAATGTGTTTTCCTTCATAGATTTGCCTTTTTTGTTTGTTTGTTTGTTTGTTTGTTTGTTTTTTTGTGTTTTTTTTTTTGTTGTTGTCATAATTAGGAAATAGGTAGCATTTATGCTGGTGGATTTAGTAGGAAGAATTGCATAATTATGCTACATTGTCTTATACCCCAATGTCTTTTGACCCTTCTTTAGGAGCTTTCTCTGGCACAATGAAGCGTCAAGTCACATTGTTGCCCTCATTCACATCCTTCCTGCCCTTTTCCCTGACAAAGTTAGGCTAAGTTATGATTTCAGTACACCTCACTGACTTCTACAGCCTTTTTATCTTGTGATGTCTCATCTGTCTGTATCCGTGTGTTGTCTCCTATCTTATATTTGTTTATAGACTAATTGAAGCTTGAAAGCTTTAAGGTAGAGTCCGCTTCTTTTGTGTGTTTATACTGGAGGGGCTTACGGCTGGTTCTGCACTGGCCGCAGAAAAAGCGGTTATTGGCAGAGCTTTGTAGCTGTTGTTCTTGGATTGTATATCAAGGACTTTGGTTGGTGTAACTGTGAATTGGACTGCTTTAACAAACTTTAAATTTTGCCTGAGCATGTTTAAATAAAAAAATGTAAAATTAATGGGCAATTTTTGATAGAGATAGGACTAAAGCTACAGGTTTAGGTTTTGTATTAGAAATCCAGGGTTGAGATTTTCTCTGAAATAATATTCACTGGAATATAAAAACCCAGAAAAGCAGTTCCAGATTAAAATGTTAAATATGGTTGTTAGTAACTCTTTGGCCATAAATGCTTTCATAGTTGAAAAGCCTATGGTTGAGAATGGATTCCTTTCTGAGTTAAGCTACAGTTGAGCTCATTTTAATTGCAGTCTCTAGTATATATATTTCAAAATGCCTTGCAATTTTGAAGCATTTTTTGTCTTTATGTATGGTATTGCGGTTTAGTCAAATGTTAAGTCTGTAAAAATTTTTCACTTCTTTTCTTGTATTGTAGGTTGGACTAGATTTCACTCCCAGATTTGCTGGCACGGTTGAACAGAAGGAAGGACAAAGACAGGTTTTGATCAAGCAGATTGAGTTAGCAAGAAGACTGGATTTGCCTTTGTAGGTTTTGTTTATACTAGTAGGAGAAGTTGCCAAATCTCAGTAATATGTGGCAATATTCCCCAGGATTTGTAGTTACTAAGAGTCTACAGAACTTTTCTTACATGGATTAAACAGGTGTTAGCGTCCTGTCAGTCTCCAATTTGAGAATTTAATTATAGAATTATAGAATTGTCTCTGTTTGCGCTTGAATACAGTGATCTTCTTTGTTCTGTCCTTGTTATGTTGTTGCTATATCTTCACTGTAGCTAAAATGGTCCATATATATGTCTCTAGATTTTTTTTCTTGATAAAAGGTGTAATACAGATTAACTGTTTTCTTCCCACACTTCTGTTCAACTGTACAAAAAAAAAGAGTATTTTGCTGAATTTCCTAATGTTGAACCTCTCCTACTGTGCAGAAATGTTCATTCCCGCTCAGCTGGAAGACCAACAATTAATCTCTTAAAGGAGCAAGGTATGTTATTAATGCATTTTCTCTGTCATGGCTTTTGTCAACAGAATTTCTTCAGTTATGCCGTGTCCTTACATTAGTTTGTGTACATGAAACTTGGGAGAAATAGTGCAGAGATTCTGTATTCATTCTTTATGGGGCCAAGGTGTTATTAGAAGCTGACACCACAGGCCTACTGAAAGCACTGCTAATAATTTGGTTTGCTTCTTTTCTCTGAGGCGCTACGAAGGTGTTGCTCCATGCATTTGATGGGAAGCCATCTGTAGCGATGGAAGGGGTGAAAGCTGGATACTTCTTCTCCATTCCTCCTTCCATTATAAGGAGTGAGCAGGTAATGTTTAAAGGGGCTTGTGCCTTCTCAGTGCTTTGGGGTTGCAGGTGATAGATGACAGCTTATCACAATGGCAAACCTGACTGTTTTTACTGTACAGCTCAAGAATATGCTTGTGTTCAAATCTGTACAGTGTGAAGCGGGACTAGTAGTAGTCGTGTACACTTGCTGTCACCTCACACTTCTTGACAAATGTTTCAGTTGCTCATAGCATTGCACCTGTTAATTTTGGCTAAATTTCTACCTGGGGCTTTTGCTTTAGCTAGACTTTTTTTGGGGGAAATTTTTGCTAAAACAGTTCAGCTATTCCTGAGAAACAAGGCTTAAGAAAATAAGCATTTTTCTTCTCATTTAAATGTGGTAAACTCTTCTTTGGAAGCTTCTCTAACTCTACTGTTTTAAAGTAGGGACGTGACACGTGGAAAAGGACTAGTTTCTATGTCCCTGCTATGGCACTTTCTACACAAAAGGAAATCTGCTCACAATTGGCTAAGTTACAGACCTTTGAAAAATTGTGATTATCACAAGGTACACCCAGCAGAAAACCAGATAAATCACTTAAAGGCAGTATGGATCAGGGTCAACCGTTGATTTGATGAGACTGTTCTCTTAATTTGTACCCTGGGCTGCCACAAGCTATGCTAATTTCTTATTTTGGGGTAGCAGACTGTCCCCATCCTGCACCATCATCGCTTTTTGTGATAAGCTTCGGAAATTTAAGAAAAGAAAAGCCATGATTCAAGCAGAGGGAGTGTGAGGGACAGATATAGATGGGGATGAGGTTAGGAACTTTGAGGAAGGAAAGGAAATGGGTTGAGGAATAAAAGGAGAGATGGGGAAAAGAGTAGACAAATATATTTACACAGAAAGATAGCAAATTAAAATTGCATTGGCAACTCTAAACATAGGGTATTTTGTGCAATATAATTCCATGATTTAATAGGTAACAATGGATTCAGTGTTTAGTTAATACTTCAGGTATTTAGAAAACAGGATAATTGTAATTTGAAGTGACTTCTCAAGCACCTCCTGGTATTATTGCTTCAGTTCTGAAATTTTTTATAAAATGTAGACAGTGGCAGGAGAGTTTTCAACAATGCTTTTAAATGCAGAGGATATTCTCCCTTCATACATTTTTTTTCTACAGGTGTAAGTGCATAAAGCGTTTAATAGCTGTCTTATTTTCTTCAAGAAGCAGAAGCTTGTGAAACTGTTACCTCTGGAAAGTATGTGCTTAGAAACTGACTCTCCTGCTCTGGGACCTGAAAAGCAGGTAAATATTGAGGGGGAGGGACTACTATGAATGTAAATCCAAAGCCAGCCCTTGCAGAGGTTAGTCACTGGCATGGGGGAGTGGAGCACGGACAAGGGAGGAAAGAGGCTGCCAAGTGAAAATTTTGAGATGAACTGTGTTCTGAAGGCTGGGAAAGGAAAAGAAATTCCAGAAAACGGTAAAAAGGAAAACAAGCCAAGAATCATAGAACCATTTAGGTTGGAAAAGACCTTTAAGATCATTGAGTCTAATCATAAACCAAGAATAGGATCATGTAATTTCTCTGTCATGGATACCGCAATTGGAGTGAAGTTGTGTCGGTATGTACTGAATCTGAAACACTTGTCATCTGTAGGCATGTGTAATAGGTTTGGTGGTGCTTTTGTTTTTCAGGTGAGAAATGAACCAAAAAATATTTACATTGCTGCAGAATATATTGCCAAAATTAAGGGAATTCCAGTTGAAGAAGTTATAGAAGTGACTACGCAGAATGCACTGAAAGTATTTCCCAAACTTCAGAGCTTTCTTCGGCTGTAGACTTAGAAACTGAAATTTGTAATATTGTAGAAACTCTAATTTATAGCATAATAAATAAAACCATCACACATCTTGTCTTAAAGTGGAGTTTTGCTGTGGAAAGTGCAAGAAGTGATCAGAGTGTTACATCAATGCATAGGGTTAATATAGTGAATTAGTCCAAGACCACCTTTAGTATACACCATTGTCATCTCTTAGATGTGATAAAGACAGGCTGTTCATTTGTATCCCTTGTGTTTGTGAATGAATCTCTTTTAAAGAAGAGCACCATAAAACTGTCAGTTTAGTTTCTCAGACTCCTTGCTTGGCTGCTTCTAGCCTGGGAGATGGCTAATGTGCTGTGCTTAACATTCTCCTCATTCTTTATTTTCTCCTGACTGGAAGTCACTTGGTTTTGGGCCCACTCATGATACACAAGCTCCTGTTAGGACTTGCAAACTGCACATCCCTTTGAGCCATTAAAAAGCGCCAGCTGGGTGGACATTCTCTGTATGTCGTGTTTACTGGGCTTAGTGAGTGGTACAGAAGCAACACCTGATTACTTTTCAAAATACAGGTGGAAGGAAAGAACTTGAGTCCTTCTACTTCTTTTTCCTTGTATACACTAGTTTAACATTGCTCATATCATTGGTATTTTAAGAAGGTTTCGCTTTGACTTAGTTGGTTGGGGTTTTTTATCATATTCAAAGGAAGAAGCCTGGGTTTGGTCTTATTTCAAGGTCTCCATATTCTGACCGTGAAGAAAAAGGTATTCTGACCAGGGAGATATAGGGAATGTGAAAGGAAGACAAGCCCAATCTTATGAGATCTTGGACAGTGGTCACACCGGTCTGCTGTGGATTCTGCTATGTTGGATGGTGTTCTAAAAACTGAATCTTGTGCTCCCTCATGGCCCCTGTGTGGACATGGGCCTGTTGAAATAATGACCAAAATCTTGCTGTCTGATAACCAGCAATGAACAAGGTGAGTTATACGTGATACTCAGTTGTTCTGAGAAGTGGAGACTGTGTCTCTTTAGGGGGAATTTTACTATCTCAATGAAGAAAATACACAAGTATTAACTTAGTCCGTGACCACCTCAGGTTCAAAATTGTGCATCAGCCAATGGTGACAGTATTTGCTTTAAGATTTGGACATGTGTCTTCTATATCTCAAGTCCCTGTGTGATTTTTCAGATTAGACTCCTTCCTGTCTTCCCAGTTAAGGCATCTTAACTGGTTGCCCCTTTGGAAAATGGTTTGTAATGCACCTACTCTGAATTAATCTGATGTTAGCCTTTTGGGGTGTAGGACTGCAAGGCGAGGGTTTGGGATTTTTTCCTGTCATAAGGAGGATATAGATGGAGAATCTATCAGCCCCCAGATAGGGGCAGGGGGGAAGTTTGGGAGAAAAAACTTGTAATTAATACCCATCTTAAGCTCTTGGTTTCCTCTATATTTTCTTCCTCGGTTTCTTAAAACCATGTTGTCAGGAGTTTTTTTGGGGGATTGTTTCGCTGTCTCGAACAAATCAGCTGTGATGTTCTGCTTTTTTTGCCTAGAGTTAGCATGTAAAGTTTAAACACATGTCCCTAAACAGTTTTGGCCTGCAACAAGCAAACAAGCTTGAACGATTTTTCTCTTAGTGTATTCAGAACAGCTAAGCACCTGAATCTTTGCCGAGTGTTTGACCCAGAGTAGTTAAGAGCCTGAATCTACAGGCACCATTTCCACCAAATTGGGTGAAGAACAGAGTTTGCCTCCAGATGGTGCTAGGGAACAGATGTGCAATGGCCTCAGAATGTTAATGTGGTTGACATTAGCGATTAATAATCATGCGGTCATCGGAGATGCTAAAGAGGTGATACCAGGCAGCCTTATCTGTCCTTCCTGCTGCCTGTGTGATGGGATGGCTCCCAGGCTGGCATAGGAATGCAGTTATGTATGGAGATGCTCCTAATAAAGTCAGGCAGTGTCCAAATGCTTGCAAGGTTTTTGCATCATCATCATTATTATTTCTCTACAAAATTCTGAGCCTTCTCTACAAAATTCTGAGCCAAACAGTTTTGCAAAAAGGGGACTATCAAGTATTTAGTCTGCTCAAATTCCCTTTCTCTGCACAGGGGTAGCATTGCCCTGGTTCAGGCTCAGCCTCCTGGTCAGTTGATACCTGGCCTGAGCTCTTGAATCACACTGTTGTCCTGCAGGTCCCAGCTGGGCAGGACACTGCTGGGGTCAGCCAGCCCTAGGTGGGCCCTGGGGGACAAAGCCTGTGTTCCTTGTTCCTGCAGCAGCAAAGCCCAGAGGTGCTTGCAGTGGAGTGGGAGCAGGGTTGGGGCTGGGGAAGGAGCCACAGGGTTGCTTCATCCCCTGGGTGAGAGGAATCATAGAATGTTTAGAGTTGGGAGGGACCTTAAAGATCATGGAGTTCCAACCCCCCTGCCATGGGCAGGGACACCTCCCACTGGGGCAGGTTGCTCAAAACTGTATCCAGTCTGGCCTTGAACACTTCCAGGGATGGCATCCACAACTTCTCTGGGCAACCTGTTCCAGTATCTAACCACCCTCACAGTAAAGAATTTCTTTTTGATATCTGATCTAAATCTCCCCTCTTCCAATTTAAAACCATTAGCCCTTGTCCTATCAAGGAACTTGATGTTGCAGCAGCCATGGGCGCCTGCCATAAAACAGACTAATTTTGTCCTTTCCTTGGACCTGCAGTGCCTGAGCTAAGTCATGGTGTTAGGTGACCTGGTGTTCCAGAAAAGGAAAATGCAGTGTCATTCCCACCCTATCTTGGCATCCTTAAAAGCAAACAAGGGTTGGAAGTAGCACTGTTTTCCCAGTGCCCGTTGTTTGCTCTGCGAGCTGTGCCTCAGCCCATGTAATCAGTGCTGGGAATAAAGTTGTCACTTTGCACAGGAAACACAAATTTTAAGGTGCTCACTCAGGAGCAGTGGCAGCCCTAATGTGTAGGGGGAAGAAGTGTGGTTTCCAAACTGGAAAACATTGTTCATCCCTCAGCATTTTACATCTATACCTTGAAAGGGGAATTTAGCAGAGGGTTTGCAGTTCTGCCTGCACTCCCATGCTCATGCCCGGTCTGGAGGAACTTGGGGAAGCAGGGCAGCTCATGGGGGATCCATGCAGCTGTGCACCATGAAACCCTCCATCCCCACTATTTTGGCTTTAGCAATACTGGTGTGTGCGTTGAACCCTGTTGCAGCCTCTCATGTTGTCTGGACAAGCTGTGTAATCTCCTACATAGCACAGGACACTGGAGTGTCCAGGGATGTACCGGGGGAAAGGCCCAGTACAAATTTAGCTGGCTGCCCTGTTTAGCCTTTGGAAAACCTGAGGGAAAATGAGGGAGAAAGCAGAGAGTTAGTAGAGACCTAACTCTTCTTTTCAGTCATGTCATTTGCGTTGGGGGATGCTACCAACCCTTGGTGAGCTCTGTCTCACAGAGGTGGAATGGAATCTGCAGCAGTATGGAAAGTGGTAGGTCCCATGCTCTGGCCTTTAGCCATCGCCTTTCCCTGGGATGCTACAAACAGCAGATCTGATTGCACTTTGTACGACTCCTCATGTCTCTCTATCTCTCAGAGTGTAGGTGATGCAATAGAAAAATCAAGAAAGGTTTGTGATTTCTTTGACATAATTGGTGCCTTCAGAATGCCTCTCTCGTTAGTCAATGCTCTATTATTGATGCAGCTCTGGCTGGTACAGCTTCTGCCAGAAAAAAAAGGCCCATGTCACTTGGTTCTCTCCAGGCCTAAAATAGTGCACACAGATGCACTGGGTGCACTAGGGACTCCCACACGTGCAAAGGCTTATAGTGAGCACATAGTGTACCACCAGGCATAAATGAGGAGGATGCAGGGTGATGGTAATAATGTAAAGGCACTTTCCATAGGCAGAGATGCAGAGCTTGTAGATCTGGAGAGATTCTGCAGTGGATTTGTCTGTTGATAGAGACAAAATAGTGGACCAGTGTATGCTGTTGATGGCTACCAAATCACACAGAGGTGCTTTGTACCTTTGTTGTTCAGTGAGCACCTTGAATCCGTAGCAGGGGCTGGAAGGAGGCCAAAATCGCAATTCCTCAGCTGGCTGGTGTCATCACCCTTTTGCCAGCCATTCCAAGCTGTTTGCAGGACTTATGTGGAACGAAACCAAAGTGATTTTGCCTGACGGCCAAGTGACTTGCAAGGGTGGAGTGGGTATCATAGAACTAAAAGGTTCAGCGCAAGTCATTTGAATGCCTCAGATCCTGGAAATCCCCTCTGAGTTCAGGAGTGACAGCCAAGAGTATGTCTAAGGACTGTGTCTGTGTTCACTCAAATGGTTTTTGGAGGGGCTACATGTGGATAGCCCTCCTGAGGCTTTTCTTCTGAAACTTGTTTTTGGTCATGGACTAACATAGCCTGAATCTGCTGAACTCTGGACAAACTGTGAGGGTGATGAGTTTCTCTAGATTTCGACATGGGAACAAGCAAGGAGATGGGGATAAGGCCAAGTGGATGATATGCTGTTTAATTCTGCTGTTTGTTGTGATAAAGAGTTTAAACAAGTTGACCAAAGACTTTTACTGGAGGTGCTTCCAACAGGCTCCTATGCAATGCATAGATAGGCTCTTTAGAGGCAAGAGCAAATAAATAATTGGTGGGAAATGCAACTTTCATCACAAATGAACTTCTGCTTTTGTTTGTTTATTCATTAATGCAGGCTGGGGTTCGATCCTCTGTTCCCGTTACAGAGCAGGAAAACAAATTTGAAAGAGTCACTGGCTTAGCAGAAAGGCTCATTGTTCTTGTCTTTGCTGTCTATATGCAGTAAAAAGATACAGCTGAGATCAAAGAAAGGGTACGAATTGCCATAGCACCTAGTTGTCTCAGCATTTTCCTCTTCAGCAGGTGGTTATCCATCCATTCATTTCCCCTGCTGGGGCTGGCTTTTCTGTCAATGTGAATTGGTTGGGGTATGATAACCCTCACTGCCCTGTGTGGTGGCCCCACCACAGGGAGCACAGAGTACACCCTCCAGAGCCTGGCAAATTTTTATGCCCCTTTTTGGGCTGTTGCAAATGACAAAACAGTGAGAAAACATAGTGAGGATCGTGGTCCTGATGAACCCATGCCTGGGGTAGGAAGTGGTACCCGTCTCCCCAAATGCTCAATGCTGTTGCACAGAGATGCTGCCACATCCTGCAAACACAGGAGACTGCTACTGTGCCTGGGTTTGCTGATGAAAATGGGAATATGGTTCACCTGGAAAAGCAGAAACAATGAAGCACTGCATCCAGGAGTCTGTAGGAGCAAGGAGTAGCCCCTCTCTGCCCTAGAAAACAGCATAATAAGTGGTGCTGGTGTTTGGCGTGGCTGCCGCAGAAGGGCTTTGCTGCACAGAGCCGCTGCCTCATGGGGCGCTTGTCATGTAGCGAGTATGCAGGTGGCATCAAGGAACTTAGGGCAAAGCTGAAAAAAAGTGAAGTGGCACATGCACAGAACAGGAACAACTGGCCCATTTTCAAAGGGCTGTGATCTGGAAAGCAAGCTACTTCTGCTTGGGGACTTATCTGATGTCCTACCAAAGTGACAGTCAACATCAAAATAGATGGATTTTGTCTGCAGTGCCTGGGAGAGGTAATATGTCTGTGTACCCTGCTTTCAAGGGCAGGTGAGGCAGCTGCGTGGTGTTCGCAGTTGGTGGCTGCATATAGATGATCCCAGCCTGCTGCGGCAGGGCACTGGCACCATGGCGTGGCTGGGCAAACCTTCAGCTTCCCGGCACAGGAGTGAGAATATCTGCCTGAAAGACCATGAAGCAGCACCAACATGGGGTAAGCAGGGCTACATCCCCCAGTTTTGGAAGTGCAGGGGGTGAGACGTAGAAAAGTCACAAAGTCAGCAGTGTGATCGAACCCATGATGGTTCACCTGGTGTCAGAGGTGTCGCCTGGCAGCCAGGCTGGGCCAGCACATGGGCTGGGGCTGACTGTTAAAGCCTGCCTACAGGGGTGGGAAAGCTGTTTGTGCCCCTCACCCTGCTTAGTCCCTATCAACAAAGACTGTAGCGCTAAAACAGCAGCAGAGCTCTACCCTGTGACACACCACATCCTGTCCATCTGCTGCAAGGTCCCTGCTGCTGCTGGCACTTACAGCACCTGGGCCATGCTTGCTGCTGGGGAATAAGAGCTGACATGTCCTTGCCTCCTCCTGGTCCCAAAAGCATCTTGACTCCGTAACTGTGTGTTTTGGGGTTCATCTGATTCAGAGCGGAGCAGACGGGCAGGGCAGCATTGTGGTCCAGGTGAGGTGCCTGGCTCCTTCCCATGAGTATTTTGTATTTCTGTGACAGAGTGTGGACACTGGGTTTAACTTCTCTAATACGCTCATTCAGATTTGGCATCTGCTATTTCGGCTGAGCCAGGGCTTCATGCTCTGTGACCAAAGGGTACAAACAGACATGTGGCTCCTTGTCAGTGCCCAACTGTAGCTTACATAAAGTACACGTGTCCTATGTTGATAAAAGACATTATCTGACAAGCAGCACAGCCAATAAGCTTTGTTTCCCCCAGGGACTTATGACCTGCTGACCACAGCAATCCCAGTCTCCTAGCCATGTCCTGTGATGCTCCCATTATGGCCCAGCACTCCCAGTGCTGTATTTCCAGCTCTCTGTGTGTCTGCCTGGTCCTTGCCATGGTACCACCAGTTCCTCTGTGTATCCTCTGTGCTCTTCCTGCCACAGCACCTTGGCTTTCTTCTGTGTCCTTGTGACTTCCCTGTGATTCCCCAGCTCTCTTCCATGTTCCCTCCCTGCGCTTGTTGGATTGTCATTTAGGCAAGAAATAGCACATGCTGAGATTAGTCCAGAGCAGGGTAGGTCATGTTTGGATAGCTGCTGGTGTCAGACTCAGCAGCTGGATGTGTGCATCCTCTTTGTAGCCTCAAAGGCCAAAGGAGAGGATCAGTGCCATCTACATGGCCGCCAACTCTCATAAACCTTGTAGGAAGTTTATATCTCCAAGAGCTCTGTCTGTCTGCCAAATTCTGTTGGCTGTTGTCAGAAACTATGAGTTGTGGATGTGGACTTGGAGACAGCATGACCATGTTCACTCACTTCTATAGGAATGTGTGCATGTTGGATGCTGCCTTTCCCAAGTGGAATTGGACCTGCTGCTTGGGACCTCCTACGTCTGCGCAGCACATGGTCACTGCTGAACCCGTGAAATGGAAAAGACCTGGGATTATCTAGCAGGAAGGTCTGTCTTTGTGAAGTGCACTGCCTGGAGAGGGCAGCTTTGAAGTCTTGATTGGCACCAGCTTATTGCTATAAATATATAGAGAGAGCATTTTTTGTGCTCAGAACATTTCTGGACGCACAACAAAGGAGGAGGAAGTGAACAAATGGAGCGCTGTGGGAAGAAATTAAATGGAGCACTGTGTGGGGAACTCCATTCAAAGCATTGCTGGATAACTTCCCTTCTCTTTAGGGGTCATTATTCCTGCATGGAAAAATCAGGATGGAAACTCAGCTCTGTATTACATGGGAGCTCTGTGCTGAGTTGAGGCAACGGCAAGTGTACGTGCAGCGGGCTAATGTGGTATATGATATGCGTGAGCAGATGTCTGAAATAATTCCTTCTGCTCTCCCAGTGAGTGCGTGTTGGGGAGTGACCACTTATCCAAAGAGATTGTTTCTTGACCAGTAAGCGGAGGCTGCTGTGGTATCAGGATGATCAGATCAGTTTCCTCTTGGGGTCCTTAGGTTGCTCTTGTTTTGGAGAGGTGTAGCTACACACAGTGGTCTTGCTTCACCCCTCCTTGTCTTAATGAATGCAGGTTGTAGCAGAGGAGGGTGGCCACTGGGGCATGGCTTGAGGTGGGTAAGGCTGACCCTGTTGCCACCAGTGGCAGACAGAGTTGAGTTTCAGTGGGAGTTCCGCTGGTAGAGGCTGTCTTGCCCCCATCTGTCAGGGATGGGGAAAAGTCTTCCTCCCTCCTAGCCTCTGTCCCACATGGCATTGGATGGGAGCCTCATTGCTGGAAGCTCACAGTGAAGTTATACCAAAGCTGAGGACAAGGTGCTTGGGAAATTGTTGCATCTGTCTGCTGTTTTCTGGTGCAACATGACCCTGTGCTCTTGAATAGCCCAGAGTGATGAAGGGTTTGGCTGAAAAAGTAGAGAATCATGGGACTGGTCTGGTAGGTTGCTTCAACAAGACCTTTTCCCTGGCACTGAAACTGCCTTTTCTCTGGGGAAAGCAACACCGAGGACCAGACTGCCAGAGACCTATTAAATTGCCAAGATGTCTTTCTAGGTTTCCCAGCTCTTAGAAGGTGAGACTCAGTTCAGCCAAATTAGGAAGAATGGAGTCTTTCTTCCCCTGCTCATTAGTGAAGTTACCTGGACTAGCATCCCTCCAACCCTCTTTTCATTTTCTTCTCAAAGGGCTGAGTAATTTGGTTATTCAGAAGCTGTTGGTAACAGAGTAGACTAATCCTCTCTGTCCCAGACTGTCATTTTCGTGATTTCCTTTTCAAGATGCACAATAATACAGTTGTACATGGTTTTGTTTGCCGTGGCTCTGCTTGGCATGGTTTATAAGAGGATGTGGAATCTGTCCTCTTGCTCTTTGAGAAATACAAAGGTAAATTGGTGGCCACTGGCAAGGTAATCTGCTCTGATTTCTGCATAACCAGGGTTTGCTTGATTTGACTGTATGCAAACTGCATTAAGGTGCATGTAACTCACTGTAATCTCTGACTGCTAACATTCTTCTGCATGGATAGACATTAAATGAGTTGGGAATAAACCCCAAAACTTTATTTTCCTGGCTAACCATCTGTGCAGGAGTAAAATGAAAATTGCAAAATCCCACAAGGGGAGCATATTGATAGATGTCTGGCATGCTGGTTTCCTATAATGAAGAAATTGTAGGGAAGCTAGAAAAGCGACTTCAGCTCTTTACCAGGAGTATTTTCATAGCTGACATCACATTTTCTTGATTATACCTACATTGCTGTATTTCCAGGTATGTTGGCTTTTGGAGGATGCTATTCCTTCATTGCTAAGCGCTTCTGTCACTCTCTGGGGAACATTGAGCTAGTAAAGGCATTAGATCTCTGCAGTTTAAAGTTCATCATGTTTTGTGAAGTCTTAACTGGCTCTTCGTGTGGGTTGGGCTGGACTTCACTCCATGACGAGTGTCCACACCTCAGCAATTTGTGGAGCAGCAGTTTTGCACTGTAGCCGACTACAGCAAAACAACTGGACTTGCCCATGTGGCCCAGAAACTTTTCACACAGTGTCTCCTTCATACACCAGACTTTAACTAGGCTCGACATCTGTTTCCTGCACCGCAGCTCCACAGGCATCCTCTAAAGAGGATTGTTTTGAAGTTTGAGTTTGTGCAAGTGTTCAATCACTTGAGATGAAAAAATAATAATACTTTCAAGCACTTACATCTCGGAGTGTGGTGTCTTTGCCAAACGTGAACTAGGAAAATGTTACTTTCCAGCTGTGCTTCTGCTGAGGATGTGGGAGACTTCCTAGTCTTTCTCCCAAAGGAGACACCTTTTTGCTACACATTTTTCTGTTAGTACCCACAACATCCTTTCAGTGATAACTGGGTTATGCTGCCCTAAAAGGGCCACCTCAGGGTTTAGACTTCTGATAATCACTCTCAAGCTTTTGTTTTCTCTGCCACACTGTGTGATGTAGTAGAGGAAAGGTTCTCATTGAAACAAGGGGAGAAAAATGAAAGAGGGCTTGTTTTCACCTCCAGGGAACTTGGCTGGTGATTTGCCCAGCAGCAAATGTGCCTCCTGTCCAGTTACTCTCAAAAACTGCTTCTTGACTCAACTTCAGGATTCAGCACTTGATATATGTAATTTGCAATGGAGAAGGGAGGATGGGACAAAGAAGCTTATCTTCTTATCGATATAAATAAGCATCCTGCAGGCAGTATATATACATAGGAAGCTGTATTTGCATAGGTGCCCAGGGCACTGACGGAATAAAACCAAGGTAAATCTAATACAGCACTTCCAAAAGACTCTCTTAAACTTCAGATGGATGCAAATAGCAACAAAAATAACATACAGCCAGCAGTGGTTGCTGGGAAACAAACATTTGGTAGAAATCAAAGATGAATTTTTCTGGAGCACTATTGCTTTGCTGTGTGCTGTCCATGTAACCTGGCCATAAGCTGGTTTGAGTCATCAGGGGAGGGTGTTTTGGGTATAGTCCATTGCCAATTATTCCACTTATACCCTTTGGAACTGGCATAGCAGATACAAAGGTGAGGCTGGAAAAAAAAAAGAGTTGTGTGTTTACCCCAGCGTGCTGCTTTTGGTCTCTGTCACTTCAGGGTGAGTCAGCAGCCCCTGCTCATTCTGTGCCCTCTGGCTGTAAGGACCACCTCCAAACAGCATCAGGAGAGAGTCAGTGTAAAGGTGGACTTGAAACTACCTTAGCATATGAGTTCTGACGTGCTATGCTGCTAAATCCACAAAACCTAGGGATCTGAATCCATGAAAAGGGAGATCTACCCATATTTGGTTTGGGAAATTGTTGTAGGATGCTATTCTTCCCCTAGACTGCCTGCTCTGGTGAGGTCTTTTCCCTTGCACTTCTAATAGCAAAACAATGCAGACCAAGCAGTGCCCTCCATGGCAACTGCTCAGTGCCATCATCTTTGTGTGTATTTGTGGACGTGCACCACCACCAAAACTGGTGGTAGCTGAAGGAAAGCTAGAAGGAGAAAGAGCAGGTGTGCCTTGCTTTCCCACGGCTGTTGTGGCTGCACACAGTGGGTGGGTGCAAAACCTTCCTCTGAACTGCATATGGCTGGACCCGTGCTTAGAAAGAATTTATTTTTTAGAAGTGACTGCTCACATACAAAAACTGCACCTATTGCTTCTGCTTACACAGAGGTGATGATAATATGTCTCTGCCTTGAATGTACCTCTCAAGATACAGTAATGTCAAGAGGGCTGTGTGGAAAGCACGGGAGTGCTACTTGGTACTGACCTAGTAACATAAGTAATCACAAAGCACACCTGAGCAAGTATATCAGATGGAACATTAGTGAAAAGTACTGTAACTTTTGGGGGAATGGTGAATGTAGTGGACCAAAAGAGCTATTGCCTCAGCATTACCCAGTATGGTGGGTTCTTTTGAGTTAGGGTAAGAAAGTATCATTTCATGAGTTTTTTTTCTCTCTGTGGAATATTTTCAGTAGATGTGTATGTTGCAAATTTTACTTAACTAATAGGGAAAAAAATGAGTATCCCTCCCACTCATTTAAAACCAATTATTAAGTTTATGCATGCTTTAAAATATAAGCATGGCAAAAGACAACAGGAAGAGAAAAGGGGCTGTGGATCTGGAAGAGAGGTAGCTGAGCAATTACAGCAAAGATTTTTCCTGTATTTGCAAGTCTCAGTTTGGACCAGGCAGGTGCTAACTGAAAAAGTGTGCATTGCCAGTCCTTTAGTGACTGATAAGAAGTTAATTTGCTGGTACTTGCCTACTTCCCTACTTAGTTACTTACTTGAGGGAACCTCAGCAGCCATGTCACCATATGGAGGGCAGGGTTAACAAATCCAAGCTTTACATTTTTCAGTGACTATAATCTTGGAGGCGTCTTGTCCTGCTATAAGAAAACCTTGTGCTGCGCAGCGTTTGGGTTGCTCAACTCTGCAGCCTGATCCCAGCTCCCTGGGTTTCTTACGTACCTTGTAGATGTTCAGGACGTACTGCTCTCTAACTTTGCTGGGAGACAGTCTGTCACTCTGGAAGGGGTACAAGCTGGCTATTATTTTTCTTTTCCTCCCGCTGTTACAAGACACCATCAGGTTAGTCCTTGTGGAGTTCCTGGAAGCCATTTCAGAAAGGTTATAATTGGATTGCATGAGCCTTGGCCTTTTGCCTTCTCTTCCAGCTATCGTTTTCCAGAACCTGAATCAATGCAGAAGGAAGTGATATGAGCAGGGATGAAAGGTTGGCTGTGACTTCCACACCATGAAAAATGTAGATGTCCCTGTAAACTTTTTTCCTTTAGAGTGAAAATGAGACACGGGTTTTTGGATTGTGGAAAAAAACATGAGAAAGGCAGCTCATGTAGCAGTTTGAAGCTGAGTCTCCCACAGGCTGTTGTTTTCAAACAAAACTTCCCATTTTCAAATGAGACTGATTTTTTTTTCAGTATTTCCCAGGTAAAATCAAGCACTTCAACACTTAACTGAAAGCTCAGTAGGAAATTCAAATTGAAATGGTTTGGTGTTTATAAATGAAAGAAAGTTCCCCAAACATGAAGGTGACTTTGTTTCTTCAAAATGCAGCCTCTCCCAAGCCAACCCCTTGTCAGGGCGTGATGGGAGCTTCACTTTCACAACCATCCATCCAAACATTGCCCAGCTCTGCTCTTGCCCCAAGCTCTGGCTGCTCCATCATCTCCCTCTGGCCTGATGGAGGCACAAAGTCTTTTGCTTCCAGCACTCAGACATTCACCTTGGGAAGAGCTGAGCTGACAGGAGAGTCACCGAGAGTGCTATATCTGCCTAGATAAAAGGAGGCAATAATGAGGCCTCCCTCTCTCTTCACTTAGGCTAGGAGGAGGGGTGCTGGCACGCTTCTGGGCACAGCGCTCTGAGCTGCCAGCAGAGTTGTGGCTGTGCTATTCTTTCACTAGTGTGTTAAACTGACCTGTACCTCCTCAGTGGCTTTGTGAGTCTGCTTTCTGGCATCCAACATCACTTCTGTAGCTGCTAGGAGCCCAAGGTTGTCTTACAGCTGGTGGAGAGAAGCAAGTGCCCAAAGCAGAGTTATGTCCAGGACCCAAGTTACTTCCTCTTCATTACCCTCCTAGGGTTTCTAAAAGCTATAAGCTGTTGGTACTGTCTCAGGTCTTAAGGGACATAAATATTCTGTTCAGCTTCTGTTTACAGTTCATTGGAAATATAGGATTATCTGCAAAGGCTTAAACAGTCTGAATGCC
Source organism: Pedionomus torquatus (assembly GCA_013398155.1). Taxonomy (NCBI): domain Eukaryota; kingdom Metazoa; phylum Chordata; class Aves; order Charadriiformes; family Pedionomidae; genus Pedionomus; species Pedionomus torquatus. The sequence continues at coordinate 235,933 of VZRU01002380.1, forward strand.
ATTCTGGCCGAGCTAGTACTTATTTTGCATGTTCCTATATTAATTGCTGTAGCGAGACTGACCTTCTTATGGGCTACTCTGTCTTGTTTATTTTCCTGGCTGTACCAGTGAGAGAAGTTTAATTAAGCAGATTTCACTGGAGACCATTTGCTTGGAGAATGATTCCCCTTCCCTTACTCTAAACAAAGAGGTATAGTCAAAAGCATGTAGATTAGTCTCTACATTTAAGCTCCTTTAAAATCCTTTTCCTATATTCTCACTAAAGTTCATGCACTTTGAGAGCTTTAGTGCTATGTAACATTTACATACATTCTTTTTTACTGGCCTGGTCTTATTATAAAA
>VZRU01002380.1:242870-258995 GCA_013398155.1 Pedionomus torquatus
TCAGCTGCTACTCCCTGGTGAACGCTTTCCAGTGGATCCAGTACAGCATCCTCAGCAACGTCTTCGCCGCCTTCTACGGCGTCTCCTTCACGCAGATAGACTGGCTCTCCATGGTCTACATGGTGGCCTACGTGCCGCTCATCCTGCCCGCCACCTGGCTGCTGGACGCCCGTGGGCTGCGGCTCACCGCCCTGCTGGGAGCCGGCCTCAACGGCCTGGGCGCCTGGCTGAAGTGTGCCAGCCTGGCCCCCGGCCGCTACCCCATCACCCTGGCCGCCCAGGCCGTCTGCGCCGTCGCCCAGGTCTTCATCCTGGGGCTGCCCTCTCGCATCGCCTCCGTCTGGTTCGGCCCCACCGAGGTCTCCACCGCCTGCGCGGTGGCCGTGCTGGGCAACCAGGTAAGGGTGGTGGGGAGGGAGGCGTCTGAGAAGTGAGCTTTGCTTCCTTAGAGTTGGCATGGCATCGACTTAAAAATAAGTTAAGTGGGAGGGGGGAAACATTCCCCGAGAAACAATTCTGGGGTGGCATTGGAGAGGGGAAGAGCGGTGGAGAGGGGGCAAGCGAAAGCTGTCCTTCTCATCCCACCCTCCTTGGCCAGCCCGGCTTTGCCTGGCCACACAGACACAGTCCTGCATACATCAATCAAGACCCTTTTCGAAAGCTGTCCTTCTCCTCTTCCTCTTGTGTTTGGCATCGTTCATCTTACCGAATCTGCCCTCAGCTGAAGGCGGGGAAGTACTTGAACTTTCATGGAGGGCCCCAGTGCCAGTGTATGTTCCATGTTCCTGCTTCTCTATGGCCTCGAATCACTGAGTGGCAGTAGTTGATGCCCTGGTGACTCATGAACTTTTCTGCTATGACGGTTCGTGTCACTGTGGGGAGCCGACTGATAAGTGAGTCATGGATTTCCTCGAGCTCTCTGGTCCTGGTGGATTTCAGAGAGCTGGAAGAGGCGTATCTGAAAGCACAGGCAAAAATACGATGCTGCTGGTTGGTTTTATTCCCCTCTCATAGTCTTGTTCTCACCCCTTGCCACTGTCCCAGGTTTTCTGTAGAAACAGAATGTTAAGATTCCCATCAACATCACTGGTGCAGGCTAAGGTCATAGGTACAGTTTAATTAAGGTAACGAGGGCCTTGGTTCTCTTTATGTGAGTCTAATGATTTTATGTTTGTGCACTTTGGATTATTACAACAGTAATATTAGTGTTCCATATTTACAGTGTTCCATATTTACATGTTGTTCATTAGCTCGTACCTGGCTGTGTACAGTTTTCCCAATGCTTTTCCAGAACAGTATTTTTTTTTGCCATTGAGGTCTTCCAGTGGATAAGTCAGCTGTCCTTTCTGAACTGAAGACTTTGCAAGTTGTTGGTTTTTTGACCAAACATTTTGCATCTGCATCCTGGAATCAGGTTAAAGATTTCTTTCGCGGCTAAATGTCTGCTCATCCTGGCTTGTACCAGTCCTCCCCCGTAGGAAGGAGTTTCTGGGGACTGAGTTCTGCAGTAGAGTTCCAAGGGTCCAACTTAGAGTCTGAAACTGATGCTTTGCTCAGATGCTTAGATGTGGGTGTTGAAGTGGTGCATGACAGGAGCAGGAGTGCAGGGATTGTGCAGACCACGGGAAAGATGGACAAGGAAAACAGAAGCAGAGGTGTGAACAAAATAAATCGTTGTTATTTCTAGAGCGTATTCCCCTTCCTGTCCTCTGCCAGGGAAGCACCTGTGACAGTCACTGACAAGGTGTATTTCATCTCCCTCTGGCAGACCTGCCCAAAGGAAAATGACTTATTCTGCAGCCATGCTGTACCCTGCTAGCTCAGAGCTGTGTGCTACAGAAGTCTTAAAATCCCAGTCCTGCTTGTGACCCACTGATATGTTGCCAGATGATAGAATTTCTCTGGTCTCAGTTTTTGCTTTCTTAAAGATACCCAACAGCAAACCTCAAAAGCTAGATTGAAAGAGTAGCGGAATGCCAAATCATGCCCTTGGAAGTTAGAAGTCATGTTGTCTGTATATCCCAATGCAGTTCACTTCTGCGAATACCTTACAATACAACCTCACTGTACTTCTTTAATTGCACAAGGTGAACTATGTAACAGAATCGGGTTGCTATAAACAACTGTGTTGTTCCTCATCTGACTTCTTATCAGATATAACTTGCATAACTTCAGAGCTACAGCAAACAGGGCTGGGGACCACAGGCAGGGGAGGCACAGGGTTATCAAAAGTCGGATCACATGTGTTATCTGTTGAGGTGCTGATCATTTGCAGTTAAAACACAAGTCACAGTGAATGCAGCAATGCACTTGTCAAGTGTTGTTAGGAGTGCCAGATTTCTCCAAGAGTTAAGCATCTTGAGCATCAACTGGGCACAGCACTCACTGGAACTCTCGACCCCTCTGCCCTTAACTTCTTTAGATATAAAAGGTGAAAAATGGTATCACTTGACTTTCTTGGAATATTATGGGTACTGTGTTGGCTCACATCGGGGGAGGAAAAAACATGCCTTAAGCAAAAGAGTAATTCTGTACTCGGTACTTGCTTGTGGAGTTCATATAATGAAGGGTGAGGATACAAGAGACTGATTCTTCAGGTGAGCACTGGATACTGGGTAAAGCTGATGGTCTGCAAGGAAAAAAATAAAAGCCAGGAAAACCCTCATTAGGCATGTGCACAAAGGATGCTTTATAAGCACACTGGCACACCTTTAATTTGAGTGCTTCCTAAGTGCTGGACTTGCTACTCGTAACAATCTTTGGAGCTCCTTTTTTTTTTTTTTTTTAACCCTGAAATAGCTGCAGAATTCCTTTAGTTAAAAAAAAAAAAGTAAAAATAAAAATTGTTTTAACACTTCAAAGTGCAGTTTAGTTTTGGAGGAGCAGCAGAGATACATTGGAGAATAGTCCAAGGCTGGTTTTCCTTCATGTTTTCAAATGTCTTATATATATATATACACACACACACAAATTTTAGTCCTTGTTTTTTGTCTTTTTTTTTTAATATAAGATTAGTTATTACATTGGAATTGACTCCACATACAAAAACACACTCCTGCTTTACTTTGTGATTTTTTTTTTGTATATATCTTTTAAATTTCCTTAGCAGTACTTGCAGACGTAGGCCTTTGAGTTTGTGCTTCTTGATAAGGTTTCTCCTGTTCTCCTGCTCTTCTCTGCTCTGCCAGTTCTGTAATAGACCTTGCACGTCAGTCTTTGTTACTGTAGTGGCAGGATTGTGCATCAAGTAGAGCATCTTGTTTGAGACAGAGAAGAGCGTTTCTACAAGAGCTGCTGGAGTCTCCTGTCATCTCTAGGCCTTCAGTTGCAGGATGACTGATACAAATTTATGTGCGTGCACAGTACATGAAAGATTCTTCTGCGAAACAGCTTCCTTAATGCTTAGTTGTTAAATGTGCTTTATAGTAGGTGTAGTGTTGGAGTTTAGAAACGAAAAGGTTAAAAACCTGAGTTATTGAAGAACTGATTGTGAAATATCATTGAGAGTAAATGGCTCAGAAGTGTGATACTAAAGGAACAAATTCCTTTCATAGTTTTATTAATACTTACAATGATATAAATTCTGAATTCTACCTGGTAAAGCTTTTCATTTCTGTTAATTTTTGTGTTGACAGGGAAATGATTTTTGGCTTTCTTTTTTGCTTTACAGCTCGGCACTGCAATTGGTTTTTTATTGCCACCTGTTTTGGTTCCAAATACACCTGATGATCTTGATCTAATGGCTCATAACATCAGCATCATGTTCTATGGAACAGCAATAGTGTCCACACTTTTGTTCTTCTTAACAGCAGTTGGTAAGCGTTCCGTTCTCATAAGTTAAATGAGGACCGTAGGGAGTGTTTACAACATCTCACTTCAAGCACCTGATTTTGCTCAAAGTAGTCAAAATTACACTTTTTTTTTTTTTTCCTCAGGTTGACTTGTATTTGCTTATCTGTTGTGCCAGGGATAAAGGCTAACCAGTGAACTGTGTGTTGTGCTTCACATGGAACAACCCCTCTTAGGATATGCTTAGGTTTTTTGCTATGCTATGATACAAGATGATTTCTCTGTGTTACTATTCCGATATGAAGCTCTAGACACATTGCAGATGAAGTCTGTGTTTGACCATGTGTTGGTAGCAATCAGTCATGACCAAATAATTAGAGCATCCGCTGTGACTTGATTCTTCTGTGAGGAATGTCTAGAATATTTTCTTTCATGGAAGCGTCATAAAACACAAATTAAACTTGTTAAATACATCAAACTGAAACGCTTCAAAAAGAAAAAGCATTAGTCTGGTAAAGACAAATAAAAATGAATTCTTTTTTTTTTTTTTTCCCCAGTATTTAAAGAAAAGCCAAAATACCCTCCTAGTCACTCTCAAGCGGTTCTGCAAACTCTGCCTCACGAGGATTATTCCTACAAGCAGTCCATTATAAATTTGTTCAGAAACATTCCATTTGTACTTTTGCTGATCAGTTACGGTAAGTGGTGCTGTCTGGCTGTAGTCTGGCGGAACAGTTGAGTATGTGCTGAACACACATTGCCTTTTAGTTGTGGTGATGGTTGTTTACAGGGGAGGGAGTGTCAAACTTTTACACAGTCAGCAGCCAGTGCTGGAAAATCTGACAGGATTCAAAATACCGTATGTCGGTCTGGTGGAAAGATTTTACCTGGCAGATAAAAGGTTTTGCCTCCAATGTGGATCTTAAATATCAGAAGATTAACTCTTTGAGGTAGCAGATCTGTGGGTCTACACCTGGAATGACTGAAGGTTTTCTTTTGTTATTGCAGGTATTATGACTGGGGCATTTTATTCTGTCTCCACATTATTAAACCAGATGATAGTAACTCATTATGAGGTAAGTTTCTTGGATCTTCTTTGTTTTTTTTTTTTTTTGTGTTAGGCTTTGGGGTTTTTTTACTGTATGTTTGCAGAGGTGATGTTTATTGTTATGTAGGTGCTATGTGCCCTCGGACATTTGGTTTCCATTGTATCTCGCTACCATACAGCTATGGGAGTCATAGGAATGTTTGTTTGCACTTATGACTGCCAAGAGGTCTGAAATTGACTCTGCGTGGAAGCAAGTTATTAATGAGCACCATATAAATATTTGTTGAAAGGGAGAAGAAATGAACGCTGGGAGAATTGGCTTGACACTGGTGGTGGCAGGAATGGTGGGTTCGATTATTTGTGGTTTGTGGCTGGATTACACTAAAACATACAAGTAAGTGTGGGTAGGCATGTATGGGGCTAGGGGCAGGAGAGCAGTGCAATTGCATTTGAGAAATACTGCAACTGAAGAGCTGAAGTGAACTGATGATGCAGTTCATCCCTGATCTTTTAGCGGCCTTGATGGAGACTAATTTCTGAGGCTACAGCAAAAGCTCGAAGAAATGAGACAAAAGCCAAAAGAAATAAGACAGGAGAATGCAAAGAGGCAAAGGGGTTTTCCATCTGCTCCTGTCTCTTCAGCAGCGTAAGGCTAACAAGGGAAGCCCTTTATGTCCTACACACAGTGGCCAGGTGGCCCAGTGGACTTCTGCACCTAGCAAAGCATAAAGGCTCAAAACCTACTCTGCATTGTTTTGTAAAATGGACAGTTGATGGATTCCCTTTTTGGTTTTTGGCTTTGGATTGTTTTGGTTTTTTTTTTCCATTTGTTTGTTTTTTATACTACTCCTGGTCATATTAGTAAGTGTAACATTTGCTTTAATTCAGGGGATGACCATGGAGCAGAATGCTGTTCTGGGGTAGGAGATCCCAGGTCCATCACCCGTGGTGTGGTGCCCCCCAGGAGTGAGCAGTGCCCTGGAGTGCTGCTTGAGGTGGAGTTGTTCTCCCCTGTGACTCCTAGTCCATTATGTGCAAGAGCTCTAGAAGCCTAATGGATGTTAATGCTGTAGATTGGCTTTGTTTCTGCATGTGTTTTGGCTTATTTATAAGTGATACGTGCTTTAATATTTTGGATGACATCCCTAATTCCAGATTTAAAATAAATGGAATGTTGTAATAAGATTTGACTCGCCTCTTAGACTTACCTTTATTGCAAATGGTGTTTGATTTGGCTGCTCACGTATTGCATTATGGGCAGCGTTGCAGAACGGCCAAGAGGTACAACGTAGTGGAGAACTAGAATAGCCTTAAGGTAGTAGAATCTGCTGTGGTTGTCCACTCTTTGAGAGGCTGAGTAAGTCTTGTTAGACTTGAGTAAGGCAGCCATATAATCAAGGCAATAAAGAGTTTGGGAAGGAATATGTTCTAATTGCATGATATGTATGTATGAAGCAAATTTTATAGCTGTAGAACATCAGTTATTAGAGAGTAAGTTTAATGTTACTCTTCCATGCTTCAGCAATGTGCTATGACCTTGTGTTAACAATGTTAAATTTTTTAAATTTTTTTTTTTCTTTGGTTGGGTTGCAGGCAGACTACTTTGATTGTTTACATTCTCTCTTTCATTGGGTTGCTGGTATTTACTTTCACCCTGGACCTCGGATACCTTGTAGTAGTGTTTGTGACTGGAGGAGTACTTGGGTGAGCGATTAAAGAGGACTTACTGCAGTTCTGTTCAGAAATAATATTTAACTGTTTTAACTAAATGATTATACTGTATATTCTGTTACCATGCTCTCAACCTGTGCCTATAGCTCACAGTACAGATAGGGTTTACTTGGGTTCCACCTTCTGTTACATCAAAATAAATCTGAAGTAACTCACTTTTCAGAGAACTTCTTTTGATATTTTTATGGACTTAACAGAAGTCTGTATGTTGTCGATTTGTTTGGTTCAAAAAGCTGTCTGCAGTAAAACTGGATCTTTCTGTTGACCAGTTAAACCAGAGTTTAACTGAGCGAATCTAGGAAGACTGGTTTCTGTGCATTTTGATTAATTTATATTTTGATAGCCCAAGCACCGTGCTGGGTGATTATTGTTTGCTCAGAAGAGCATGAGAACTTCTCATAGATACATAAACCAAAACATGCTGAGGGAATAGTGCTGTATCCTGATGCAGCAGTCAAGGTAGAGCCAGAAATTTCTTGAGAACTTCAGTTTAAAAACCAACCAACCAACCAACCCCACCTGCATTACCACCCTGCTCTTTCTCTCACCCATTGGTCCCATCAGCTTCTTTCACAGCAGCTTCTAGCAGCCATTCCAGTGTCCAGCCTCACTCCCTACTGATGGTCTCTTTTTGTCCTCCAGCCAGATGTTTGAGCTGATGAAATGTTAGTGTATGTCTTTCATGCGAAAGTAATTGGCTTCAACTATGAAGTGGCTGCTGGTCAGAGAAAGCTGTTTCATACATGTGGAGTGGAGTGCAGGTGGTTATGGGAAACAGGACAAATATGTTTGTCCTAAAAAGATTGATGTATGGCTGAAATTGTTGGGTGAGACTGGGGGAATGTAGCAGCCAAAACAAGTATTGAATCACGTCAGGTCTTGAAAACAAAACAGTTCAGAATACCAGCTAATTCATAATACCATGTGTTTATATTTTATTTTCTTACCTGTAGTAAAAGATGAAGGCCACACCTGTCATCCTCTTACTCTCCTCTTCAACAGGTTCTTCATGACTGGCTATCTCCCACTTGGGTTTGAATTTGCAGTGGAAATTACATACCCAGAATCTGAAGGCACTTCCTCGGGTCTCCTTAATGCATCAGCACAGGTTATATAATTTTGTTTCTTCAAGTGAAGTAATGTTCAGGAAAGTCACTCTGCTTGAATCTAAGGTGGCTTTCTTAGACTTGGCTGCCAGGTCTCTGGTATGTTGCTGTAGTCTTCATTTTTTTTAAAAATTTGATTTCTATAAGATGTGACCTGAAACTTTACAAGGTAAAGTGATGACTCTTTTCTGTGTGATCCTGATGAAGTGACTTGTTTGTTTCTAGATATTTGGAATTGTCTTTACACTTGTTCAAGGAAAACTCACTACAGATTATGGTCCTCGTGCAGGAAACCTCTTTCTTTGTGCTTGGATTTTTGTGGGCATTATCTTAACAGGTAATTAATCAGAAATGGAAGTAATGATTTATCTCTAATGTAAAAATATGAATGTTTTCTTTTTTGAGATAGAAATTGAAAAACTATGCAGACATTCATGCAGACATCTAGGATTTAAATATGTACCTTCCTGTCTGGACTTACAGAAGTTAAAGTGTGTGGGGTTTTGTTGTTGGTTTTTTTTTCCCTTTGTTTTTCACTTTAAATACTTGCTGTGCACGCACCCTTTGTTTTAAGGATGATGATGATAATATATGCGCAGCCATCTGTGGCCCTTTCTTGAGTCATGTCTTGAATTTGAGATGAGTGTCTATCTCCAGAGTAGTGTATTATATGTAAACAAATACATAAATGGAGACTGTGTGCAGTTTTCCACATGCAAGAAAGTGCTGATGTATTCCTGAAGTGTACCAGTGATTTACACATGTTGGTACTTACAAATGTGCTGGAAGTGCTGAAACCAAGCTTTGCTTCAAGTGCTTCTGGTTTAAGAGCTCTTATTGTCATTTTCCATGTGTGCTTTGAGAGGAGCAAGTTCGAATTGTCAGTAAGTTCAAATTGCAAAAGAATGAAGAGAGGTATTTTGAATATGTGCTGAAAGCAGCTTTTGTGTGCTTGCTCTGTGCAAACGTTTCCCTTGAAATGCATATCATTGCAAATTTGTGAACCATCTTTCTCTTTATTTTTTTGTTTCAGCCTTAATAAAATCAGATTTGCGAAGACACAATGTGAATTCAGGGATTATGAATTTGGATGTTAAACCTGTAAGTGGTGACTTCTTTATCATGATTGTATTAGCATACTTGAATGCTTGGCTCCTCTTGGCATAATAATATTAACAGCAAAAGACTAGTTGACAAAAACTTATTATATGACTGTTTCCTTGCTGGTTTGGAACAACACGAGCCACATGAAATGCTGCCCTCAGATACCTGTGTCTCCCCTTAGCTCTCAGAGAGCTGCTGAGCACCCTCTCAATTTAAATGAAGGGGGAGCACAGTGCTTTCTGCTGTTCAGGAGGTCCGAAGACCAGGTTTCACCAGCTTTTCCAAATTAGCACAGTTACTGGTAGAAATAAGGCTGTTGTTTGAAACTTTTTTCCAGTGCTGTGGGTTTTTTGATCATTTGGATCAAGATAACGAAGCAGCTTTTTGGAGTCAGAGAGAGCAAAGATCCTCTATCACGCTTCTTTTTGTGTGTAGGTGTCTTACATATATTGTAGCTATGGATCATCTGTGATCATGTGCAGGCTCTTAGTGTCTGCACAAGGTTCAGAAACTGTCAAGCTGGTGAGATAACTTGAATCTGAAACCTGTGCAGCAATGTGTGCACAGTGTGGCATCCTGTGGGTCTGCCAGCCTGGGTCGGGGCTATTCTGGGGCTGTACATGCTGATGGGAGGCAGTGGTCTGTGACTTGTCTGTTTTCCGTTATCACTTTGTTAATTAGCCTAGGTTGTCACACAACTTTGTCTATGTTAGCTGGGATATACCAAAAGCCTGGCGGTGTTGCTCTGATATTGCCATAAATAATTGAGAGCTGCCTATGTTAATAAGGTACTATAGCACCTTGATACCAAACCTTGATCATCAAGTTTCTACTATGTTTAATGTAATGGAGAGAAAACCTGAAAGTTAATCTCCATGTGATAAATATCTATATGCAGTAAATACACACTTTAGAGCTATACTCAAACTCAATTCTGTGGGTTTCTGTTTTGGTTTGCTTTTTTTTTTTTTTTTCATTACAGAGAGAAGGTAAAATAGAACTTTCTATAAATGCCTAATTTGGCTAACTAACTACATATACTATTGGAATCTAAACCAAGAATCCCAAGGTTGGGAATAGCTTCTGCTGAATAACCGCTTAATTCCTCCTTTGTTCTTTTCCCCCCTCTCCAGGTACCAGTTGACAGTCCTGTAGAACCTGAAAGTAATACATTAAAAATTCAGTCAGCTTTATAAAGCTGAAAGAAGGTGACTTAGAAACGCACAAGTTTGGTTGGATACTGAACAATATTAATTAGTGTAATCACTGGGTTTGTGTGTATGAGTAGTAAAATGTATTTGGTGATAGTTGTGAGGTGAAAACTATGCAGATGCTCAGTTTGTTTTGCCTAAGACGCAAGCAATTCACATTTGTATGGAATATTTATTTTAGCAGTTTTCAAGCTTGCAGTTTCATTGGTAAAGAACTGTGTGAATACTCTGCGTGCTACAGACACGGACATTAAGGATGCGTACTTGAAAAAATCTGGAATCCTGAAGCACAGTTGTCATGGTCAGAAGTATCTAATTCTTGTTCAATCTTTGCTAGTGCATTTGAGAAGTCAGAAAGTAGGCGACCGCACAGCTGGAGGATGTTCAGAAGTTCTTTTTTATTTTTTTAAATGTATTTATATTTTTAATAGAAGCCAATGGTTCCTTCTGGGAAACTGTCTATAGCACAATACTGAAAACAAGTGATGACTGCAAATGTGTGCGTTTCATACTGGCATCTGACATTTCTTTTGCCTTGAAGTTTCTTGATAGATACCAGAAGGTGGACAAAACACTGTCTTATAGATTCATTGTAATATTTTGAGGGAGATTTAAAGTTCCCCACTAGATAAAAATGAAAAAAAAAAAACCAACAAAACTCAACACTTCTTATTAAATAGTCAAAAGGAGGAGAAAGGCCTTTTGATATCTCTACTGGGAAGTAATTACAGGCGACGGAACATGACCACACAGGTTGCCTCCGCAGAATCTTTTGAGTGCTTTCTCAGTTAAAGTGAGAGGAGTACGTGTTTACAAAGAGCTGGTGCCTTTACTTTGTAAAGAAGATCCTTGCCTCATCTTGAGTTTAACCAGTGCTGCTGAAGAAATTCCGTTTTTATGTGTTAAACCTCCTCTGAATATTTGTGGAGTATCAGAAAATGCGTTCTTTTTTTTTTTTTTTTTCATTTATTTCTCTGCATTCTGAATGGTATCACTTGTGAAATTCTTGTGCTCGTATAACATAAATCATGTCTTTCACAGTTTGTTAAAATGACTGAAAGGAAAACAGTGATATTCCACTTTGTCTGAAATATTTGCTGTTTATGTCATGCATCTTAGCTAGAAAAGGAGCAGACTTCATTAACATTGACTTTGTTACTACATTTACCTAAATCTGCGATGTGGTTTTCTCACTGCAGTGCTTCTGGAAATATTCTTCTTGGCCTTGTGCTTTATCTACACACTTAAAGAACTGACAGCACTACAAGAATACCGAGGCCCTACTATTACTGAAAAAGTCAGACCTGAGTTAGCAGGTTTTTTGCAAACATTTAAGCTTTAGCAATCTCTAAGCTGAGCCTGCAGGTTCAGTCCCATCAATGATGGCATGTCTTTGAGTTTCCACAGATGTAGTTCCCTCCAGACAGAGGAATCCTGCTTGAAGTTTTCCATGGTTGGTTACAATTGGGTATGGGGAACTATTTAAGATAGTCTTTAAGTATGATTAGTATCGTCAAATGTTTTTCTTTTTCTTATTTTACTGTAGAATTAAAGAATCCTTTTGTATAAAGGAACCCTATAAACTTAGCTGTCTAATCTTAGCCTCTGAACTGAATGACCTGGATTTAACATTTGCCATGGAAAATGCTTCAGACATGGGAAGAACTGAATGGCAATATATATACTAGAAAATGAGTATAAAATGGGCACACCTTGCTGCTTCTGGAGGGCTGAGCTCTGTGAGAAGAGTCCTCTGGTGAGGTAGCTGAATATAGGAAAAGTAACTCATGGATATTCAAGTGGCAGGCAAGAATATGGGAGTGGAAGTAGAGATGGTTTCATTATGTAAGTTCTTTACATGTAATGACTTGCTGTGATATAAGGTGCCCCATGAAGGGATGTACATGTTTTCAGCCTGAGTGAGCAACGTGAAAATTTCTGCCTTTTTGCTATCTGTGCATGGCTTTTCCCTTTGCAAAAATGATAACAGTATGTGGCAACTTGTACACACTGTTCAAATTCAAAGTTTGAGGGTTTTTTTTTGTTTGTTTGTTTTTTTAAACTTACTTTTTCATTCTTTTCTTCACTACCGATTTCCAGTTTCTTTAGTTGTGTTCAGCTGAATTGGAAAAATATTCTAGCCTTTCTGGCTCCTTGTGTTTTTTATCTTCTGCCAAATTACTTGGCTACCCTCTGAAAAAGTCCAAACAAGATTTTGGTGTGCCGGAAACCCAGCTGGGTGCCCAAAAAGAAAATATTCTAATAATGAAGGCTTAATTACATCCTGGATTTAATACTCCTCTTCTAAAAGAAGCTTGAAGGATGGAAATCTGTGAGTGATTTCCAGGCAATGATAAAGTATTTAAAGGAAAGGCTCAGCAGCAAAATAACGAGCAAATAAAGAACGAACCAGTAGTTTATGCAATAATCTTATGTGTCTGTCATGAGACTGAGGTTCTGTCTCATGGCAGAAATAAAGTTAATACTTTAGTGTTTTTGCTTTTAAATGTTGTTTTTAAACAAACAACGCACACCTAATCAATCAATTCCATCTGGAATTGAAAATAGGGTTTCTGACTCTCTTAACCTTGAGATTCTGGCACAGCCCTCCAGTAAGAGTTAGAGGTGGGGTCTAAAACATGTAACTGCTTAAAGAGGTGATCGTTCAATGTCAACTATCAGGGGATGTAGCAGGAAACTAAGTGAGGGGAGGCATTCCAGTGCCATGCATCAGCTTTTGCTTTTCAATACGCTTTTCTTTTAAGTGCTTCAAGAGAACTCTAGAGGATGCAAGAATAGTGGTGAGCATAAACAAGGGGGTTGCCCCCAAGTTCCCAGGGGCCCATCAGGGTGCGTAAATGCCAACTTTCAGCAAGAGGATTCAGAGATTAGCCTTTAAAATAATTATCTTCGTTTCTTCCAGACCTTGTTAAACTTCTGGTAACTTCAGTGAGAGAGACCCAGAGAACATTGATCCATTTTTGATTTAGAATTTCTAACATGCCCTTAAAACTCTCATTTCTGTTGGCTGGGTGTGAAAATACCAAATCTGTAAGGCACAATCTGGAGTTGTTGCGATTGGGAGCTCTCTTCTTCAGCTTGGTAGATAAGTCCTTCAGAGCACTTATTTTGTAGGTGAGCGCTTGTCTTTAATAACATGTCTTTCTGAACACTTGTGTTTTACGAGGAGAAAAGAACAAGCGAAGAAGTGGCTTGATATATACATGCGAATCATTTCAGGTTAATAGGGCTTTTCTAGCTTGATCCTCTCGGTCATCTCTTTTGTTCAAGACAGTCTGTTGTTTCAGAGACAATCACTGGAGTGTGTAATTTAAGCTGCTAGCCCATGTTGCCTAATGAAAAAATGCTTTTTGAGAAATCTTTGGACTATCTTGCACATCTACAACCAAGTGAAATTGGGTTAAGCTGTAAGCGTTTATTGCTTTCATTTTCCTATTCTGTGCACTCTTGAGTTTTCCTGTGTGAATGGGAATGTGTGACCTTTTTGGTTTCTGTCTTTCAATATAAGTATGTAGGATGTTCTTAAGTGTTTATAGGCTACTAATGATTCATAAACCATGAGCTATGTTATTATATCCCATGTGATTTCCCCACCACCACCATTCGATCTGAAGTCTGTGAAGAGGGAGAAGTGATGCTAATGCATGAACTAGAATGAATTAAACAAATATTCCTAAGAGAAATGTATTTCCATGTAAGACCCATGTAATTTACTGCTCTAGTCTTTGTTCTTCTCATGAAGATAGAAAATATTTTCGCTGTAATACTTGAGTTATGTGTCTCACTCTTTGTTTCAAGAAAAAATTAAAAATTCCTTATGGCTGTTTTCTGATTGCTATATTGTACGTATGTGTATATGTGGGTGACATCATTCCTTACTATTATGTTACTAATAAAGCCTGTAACATGTAACTTGATTGGAGCCAAGGTTACCATTTTTGACACCTACTGATACACCTGATGGTCTAAAAATGATTCATTTTTTTTCTTAGAAGCTGCCATGTAATGTAGGAAAATTTTATAAGTAAGTGATATATAGTGTGTCATTAACAAACTTGCATGCATATGTATATGCAGAGTGCATGTATGTAAAGTATATAAATGTATTTTACACAAGAGTATTATCTTATGGAGAAATTTTCTAAGGGCATGGAATCAAAGTATTAGCTTCAGTAGTTGAGTTGCACTGCTCTAGCACAGTGATTTCTCCTCATTTGCTTTGGAAAAGATCTACGAGGAAAAGAAAGTGCAGTTAACCCCTAAAGCAAAGCAATTCATAGGTACCTCCTCAAGGATAGTGCAAATATTATTTTAACAAATTACCCAGCTTTAGAGAGATTATCTGGGGAGAGAGAGAGTAGCATAACTTGTTAGAGAGGATAGAGTTTGTGCTACTCAGTTATGGCACGACTTTTATTTCTAAAACCAGAATTGTCTTCAGTGGGAGCACTGTAGGACCCTTGTGAACTCTGTCACTTGCCTTCAAGTGTTTAATCCAGCACATCAGCTGTGAGCCAGGTAAGTTTGGTGAACTTCCTTCAAAGAAATTAAAAAACGTTTGTTTTTTTTNTTTTTTTTTTTTTTTTTCCTCTCTAGTCTGTTTTGTGGAGAAAGGAGATTCTCAGTTATTTTTATGTAAGAGAGTCTTCATAAAAGGAGGTTGCTAGTGCTGCAGAGCACAGAAAAGACAAGCCTTTTGTTATAAAACAATGCCAACATCCAGTTCAAGGTGGGTTTAACTTTCAGATGGGCTCTTCATTTTGCAACCAGGACTACAGGGTCATACTCCTCTTACAGTACCTCCGTGAGAGCTGTAGGTTATATCTCCATTTAGAATTACAGGATAGTTTAAGTTGGAAGGGACCTTAAAGATCATCGAGTTTTAACCCCCCTGCCATGGGCAGGGACACCTTCCACTAGACCAGGTTGCTCAAATTTAGCATTGTCACTTAAACATTTCTATAGCTTGGAAGGAACCCACCAAAGCAAATTATTATTGCCTTAAATTTCTTTTTAATTTTTTTAGCAGATGCTCAGTCTTTCTTGAAAGAAAACACCAGAAACCTCACCAGGTAAGTGGGAGATGCATAGCCATCCTGACTGTGATTAGTCACATAACTGTTTCCATAGTTAGGAGGAGGCCCCATGTATCCAAAGCTAACAAGCGTTACCCATTCCAGAAAGGGATGTGGTTTGTGCATGGATAAAATAGGCAGGTGCCTAACAGTCCAGGGCTTCCTAGGCTGGAAAGGTTTCTTAGAAGCCTGCTAGGTTTCCTTCTGGTTGTGCTTCACAATGAGCTAACCTTATCTGACCATATTGTCTATCAATATTTATATTTTCAATTAAACAACATCTTTCAGAAGACAAAACAATAATATCCTGAACTTTGTAGAAAGGACTTCAGCAAGTGTGTCATTATAAAAAGTACTGGCAATGTTAGGCATAGTTACCAATTTGTGAGTGACTATATATATATTTGCAAGTAACTGGCTAATACCTGCATAATATCAGATACAATCAAAATTCAGCCTCTAGGATGCCAATTTCCAGTGTTTTCTCAATAAACTGCTTCTGCTTGTAAAAATGCTTAGGCCATTAAAAAAGGTTGTAAATAATACCTAAAGGTCAGTGTCAGCATTGTGACCTTGTGTTATGAATTCTAGAAACAGATACAAGACCCTATAAAAGCTATAAATAAGCTTTTTGGTTAAAGATGCCTCTCGTGAGCCCAGAAGTGCTGTTGCTGTGGCTGTAGCTCCACAGGTTGGACTTCACCAGGTTTGTGGAAGAGGCAGTGAATTTGTATCCTAGTGAGTTGATTTTGATAAACAGGAAGGTGTAATTAGAAGTCACCTTTGGCCATGCCTGGGTGACTTCGGTTTATGATGTGTCTTTTAGCACTGTAACATCAATTTCTTACTGTTTTGTCTCTGTATTTTACCTGTGCTTGTATGTGTATCCTGAAAAAAATGTCTTGTAAAAACCATGTGAAAAAGTCTCAGATAAGACTCGATCAATTGAGTAAAATATGGATGAGAAGCTCAACATGAGTCGGCAGTGCACACTGGCAGCCCAGAAAGCCAACTGTATCCTGGGCTGCATCAAAAGAAGC
>VZRU01002380.1:267451-280148 GCA_013398155.1 Pedionomus torquatus
GGAGGGAGCCGCGCCTCGGCCCCCAGGATGCTCTCGGGCCCCGCGAGGGGGAAGCTGGAGAGCCCGTTCTTTGAAAATACACGGGGCATGGGATGCTTAGGAGCTGGAGTCCTGGGAAACAAGTGTGTGTGGGAAATAAAAATTACTGTTTCATCTTGCGGAGAACAAGAATTAAATCTTCAGGGGTTGAGCAAAGTGTTCTGTGCAATTTAAAGCGCGTCTCGCTCAGCTTCGTGGAACGCGGACATTTCCTCAATCACAGCCTTGCTCCTGAAACGTAACAAGGGATTTAAAACTCAGACATTTCATTTCCAGTGCGTGGAAAGATTCCAAATGCTTTTGTATTGTACATTCCCTTGGTACGAGCTCCAAACAGCTCTGCCTGACTCGAATTTTTTCTTTTTTCCTCCAGCCAGCAAATAAAAATGTTGTTGTCCCCTGATGTTCCAGGGCTTCTCACCGCTGCACTGCATTACTGATCACAATGTCTTTAATGCTGTCGGCTTTGGCAGTGCTTTGAGCTGGATTTGCTCCTCCCACCAAGCAGCATTAATCTGAGCTGACCGCTGAAGTCGGCATTGCTTTGTACCTGGTTGTCAGTGATATGAAGGTTTGTTCTTCACAGGGGGTAGAAGGGAAAAATTGTGCACATGAAGAAGTTGAAAGCGTATTGAATATATAGGGCCACCTTGCAAAGGTGCTTGTCAAGTAAGGTGCAAACTGAAGGCGCCTTTTGTGTCTCTTCTCTGTGGTGTTTAGTTCAGTGTAAGTCGAGAATGGGCAATTTCTGTTCCCCCTCTTTCCTCATGCTGGCAGCAGCCTTTGTTTGGATCAGGGACCAGATCCAGCAAAAGAATAATCTCATTCTTCTGGGGTTGTTTGCGGTTCCTTGGTGTGGTTCATCTCAAATTTTTACAAGTGTTTGAGGTAAGGGCAGGGAGAAAGCAGAACTTCTTATTTCAGCAGCATGACCAGCCTACACTAGTCTAAATGGCCTGCAGATGTATTTGATGTTAGGACATGACAGAGTACACATTGGACTTCTTTTCCTTCCCCAGCTTCCCAGCTCCAAAGCACTTGACTTTTACTGGTGGTACCCATAGTGACTGACAAAGTATCAGATAGAGATGTGCTAGTGGCTCTGTGCTGCCTACCCAAGTTCCCCAGAGGGCATCACCTGTGGCTTCTTTCTTGGTGCCAAAGCACGAGGCTGACCCAGTGCAACGTGTGCTGAAGCTGGGTAGGAGGAAAAATGTTTGGAAACTTTTGAAAACCAGTTCCTGGTAGGTGGAGGGTGGCTGTAGAAGAGTTGTATTGAGTTCCTCCAGCACTTTCTGGCAGCAGACTCCATCTTGCAGTGATTAACTTGTCCAAGGCCAGAAGGGCCTGGTAACCCCAGTGACTAATTAGACCTTGCCGGCTACGCCTGGGACTTCTGGGGTCAGAAGGTAGTTTGAGGACCACCTGGTCCTTATTAAGGTCAACCCAGCTCAGGTGAGCAAATGAAGTATATGAGCAGGTTTGCTTGCTCCAAAGTGGTAGTGTGTTGTTTGAGTTGTGATGGTAATTTCTGGGTCAAAGTAGGCATGTGAGAGGAGACTTGTTCCTTAAATGGTGATACAGCTTTTGTAATTGCCTTGTGTTGCTGGATATGTGTCAGCCTGCAAAAGACCAGGTAGCACTGATTTGGGGTGTTGAGAGAAACTTGTGCCTGTGAACCAATGGTGCATAATCTGCTTGCATTGGTAGTTGGTAGAGGCTGAGAGAGTGGTGTGTGCAGCTGCTCCATTTTTTTGCATCTGATCTGTTCTTAATCCCTGGTGATGGGAGAGAGTTTTCATCCCCTCCCCAAGAAGCTCCACTTGATTGCTCTAATCATCTTGGTATTAGTCTCAGTGATCATACATGCAGGGCGATAAGTAGCTTCTTACTGTATCGGCGAGGCTGTCCTTACTGGAACAAATGCAAGCTGCAGGTGCACAGGACTGCATCTCTCCCAGGATGAAGAGTCCCTAAGAAAAGCTGCTCTGTCTGCAGGAGGGGCAGTTTTGGAACCCAAGGGGTCCCTTGGTTGCACTCCCCTCCACACACCTCTGGTTTTTGGCTTGAGCTCTGGCAAGGGTGCAGGCTCGTGCGTAGGAAGGGCTGTGGAATCCTTTATGTGGTCTGTGATCTTGGAGATACTTGCAGATCTTAGAGAATTAAATCTCTTACCAACTTTGAGGGCTCCAGCATGTCAGTTTCATTGATGCAAAGTAACAGCGTACAGGTAGGGCAAGCTAGCAGAAAATTATTTTCCGGTCATTAAACCAGACACAGTAGAGTCAGGCAAGGTGAGTTTCACACAGGACGTCTGTGGTGAACTGAGACTACAGCATTTTTAGCTACAGGATAATGGTCTCCAGCTCTACCATAAGGTCTTGCGCTGCACTGACTCTGCTGTCTCTGGAGCTGCTGCTGCTTGGAAATAAATCTGGTCTCTGAATTTCACTGGCTTTATAAATTCTTGTTCTGTAGTGCTGTCTGCATTTCCACTCAGCAGCTCTTGCTTCCTGCTACAAGCCTTCGCTGGCTGCTGGAGGTAGCTGAAGCACCAGTAGCTGGAAGGCTGCAGCCTCAGCCATAAGGATGTCGCACTTTCTTTTGCCCGTGGTATTGTAGTGCAGACCTGGCTTCTGATCGGTGCCCTTGCAGCAGGGGCAGGAACTTGGAGGGAGAAAAGATGGGTGTTGTTTGGAGGGAGTGGGAGCAGCTGGTGGCTCTCCACCCCTGGCCTGGCTGGTGGTATGGTGTTCTGGCCCTGGAAAGAGGAGAGCAGGGTGCTGTCCTCCCTCAGGGGAGACCAGTAGCTGTTTTTCCCCCAGTGCTTGACATCTACAGGGACTTGGGCTTCCTGCCTCAGAAGGAGAGTAAAAGCCATGATGCGATATCAATCAGTCATTGGGAAAACCCTAGTTTTCTTTACCCAAGTGTGCCCTGGTGGTCGACATCATCATCCTCTGCCTTGGAGATGGGGGAGCACCTCACCTGGAAGTCCAAACCTGACCCCTCTGGCGAGGGTGGCTGCTCTGGGTTACAGCAAGGGATTTATTCCTCTGCACTGGTGCAGTACAAATGGGTTGCTGTCCTGACCTACAGCTGGGTGAGGGCAGGGACTTCCATTTTAGAGAGGGCTGGGAAAGGGGTGCTATCTCCCTGGCAGCTCTGTAGCAGCCAGGACTCTTGCTGCTCCCATTGCCTTGGCCTGTTACATACGTGCAACCTAGAGTTTTTTTATCTTTGAAGAAAAGGACTGTTTATGTCGGGGCAGAAGTTACTGCACCTGGAAGGATTTGACGAGCCTGTCTTAGTTCCCTCTTCTAGCCTCTTGTTGCTCCTGAACCTCGAGCCCCATCAGTTTTTCATTTTCACAAGTTCCTTCTGCCCCATCACCCAGACCAAAGGGTGAAAGGGTGAAACTGAAAAATTGCCTATAATGAAGAGGTTAGGCCTGGAAATCATGATTAAGAGGCATTAATGAGCCTTGCTTGAAATTCACACTTGTTCAGAGAGAAAACCTGTGTGTGTGGTTGTCTCCTGAGTGGGACTGGTGACAGCGATCTGGGGGCTTGACCGTCTGTCTCCTTGCCATTCAGCATACCTTTCTGTGTGCTGCTAATGTAGGAATCTATGTTTTGTTTTGTTTTGTTTTTCCCTTTGAGTGTATTCGCGGTTTGGCTGTAGTAACTAGCTACATGTAGTAAATAGTGGTGTTTGGTCATTTTGGGATGAGTGGTGTTTGCTCTCTAAAAGCAACTATGCAATCCCTCCACCCTGGGAACTGCAGAGGGACATTTGAGTGGCAGCAATGGCCCTGTTCTGCCTGAACTTGCTTATCTGTAATTGCTGACTTGAAGTGTCTCTAGACACTTTAAATTCACTTTATAATCTTAAAACTACTGTAACAACATCACGGGCCCACAGATGCCACACGCTTTCCTTTGCACCTTTTGTCACAACTGCCCAAGTTGCTGGTTCCTGAATTTGGGTGTACATTAATATTTAAAGAAACTACTTTTGTGAGAATTGTACTAACTTCTGTTAGCCATTCTTCCCACTTCAGCATCTGCTGACCCCATATTTTGCAGTCTCAGCCCTAAATAAAATAAGGGGGGTTTGGGACAAGGCCCTGCCTTTTTCCTGTGTGTTTACAGGCTCAGGGGCCGTGTAGCTGTGGGGATTAAATATGGATTGAGGGCCTGGCTTCTTAAAGTGCTTAGGTACAAGCAGATGTCTTATGAGATTTTTGAAAAAATCCCATTATGGTGCCAGTCTATATCTTTAAAGTGTCTTAATATCATCAAGTATTTGGGTCCCAGGTGATCTTCTAGGTATCATGTGCCCCCTGCCTGCAAGTGTGCTGCTGATATGCAGCACATGGGAAATTACACAGCTCGGGCATCCTTGTCTCCTTTTATTTTTCTCTTGTGGTACAGGAAACCAAACGTTAGACTTGAAATGGCTTCTTGGGGGAGGGAGGACAGCAGAGCCAGCACTTGGACTCTGCTCATCCAGACTGCCCTGTGCTAAAGAGGAAAAATGGGAAACGTTGGCCTTCTGCGCTGCACTGCCTGCCCACAGAGGATGGAGCTTGAGGGATGTGGGTGGTTGGGGGTGAGCAGCCTGGCGAGGTGGGGGCCTGTCCTGGCCTCCCCGTGCCGGCAGGGATGGGGCCAGCTCTGGTGACCAGGCAGCCTCCCTTGTCAGTGGGATGACTTTGCCCGATGCTTGAGTTCACGTGAGGTTTGAGCCATCTGTGCCGCTGCGTTGCGTTGCACTAAGCGCATGCTGCTGCCCAAGTAAATCACTTATCTGCACTGCAGGGAGCAGTAACTGTCTAACCTCTTTATCTTTTTTTTTTTTCCCTGTATGTCCAGCCCTCAGTGCCACCAGTGCCAAACTACAAGCTCTCCATGTCAATCCCAGAATGGCTCCAGGCAATACAGACCTACATGAAGATGCTGCAGTATCCTTCTCCAGCATGCGATCTCCAGAGAGAAGGCTGGCTTGTGCCTGGCGTGAATTAACAGGGGCTGTACTGAAACACTAGCTGGTTGCGAGGGCTTGGGATTATTTGGGGATGAAAGGACGCCTCTAAGGATTTGTGATAGAACCTGCAGCACTGAACTTGTCACAGCAATCCTCCGCAAGATGTAATTAACGTTAAATGATATTGAAGAATTTAACTGAAGTGACGGTGGGAATAGAAATGCTTATTTTGAAGTTATTTTAGAGGATATTATGATCAGATCATGATGTCTGGAGACATGATGTGGCATCTTGTTGTAAAGTGACTGAGGGAGAGCCAGTGTTGTGAAAACCCCTTTCTCCTTCTGTCCTGGCAGCCCCTGTGGGCTTCCTGAGGGCTGCCTACATGCTCAGCTTGCAGGCGATGCTTGTCATGAGGGTAGGGAACACAAGCAGCTGTCCTGAGCCTGAGCTTGGCAGGCTTGTCTGTGACATGGGAACTGACCAAAGGAAATCCCCCCTTCCAGGTGTCCCACCTCACCTGGGGGGACATCAGAGATGCATACATCTATCCACTCTCTCTGTTGCGGCCTCATGCCTAATACGTGACTGTTTCCATTTCTGATGGATAATGTTGGAGGAGACAGTTGCTGGCTCAGATGTTGTTCTTCTCTCTTTGTGTTTTTCTTTTTCTTTTTTTTTTTTTCTCCCCGAAACTCTCCCTTTTTGTGTGTATATATGTGTGGGGAAGCAGTGGGGATGAAGAATGAATGTAAAGTCCTGGTAAGGATTAAGAAAGGGTATGAATGGCAGCTGGAAGAGCATCCAAAAATAGCAGATGTGGTTAGCCTGCTGGGGAGCAGTGGCTGGGATCAAGGTGGCAGCAGGGGATGGAGCCGCAGCAGCTGCTGTGGGGAGAGAGGCTGGGGCCAGCCTGCTCTGCAGGCAGATGGTGCATTCTCTGCTGTGTGTGGGCCCCTTGGGCAGGACAAGAGGCTCACTGCTCAGTGGACTTGTGCTGAAGTGGAGACCATGTTATACAGAGCTCCAAAAATCGTATTTTTCATTCCCTCTCCCTCCCACAGTGGTCTTGAAATTCTGTACTCTGCTACATAGCAGGAACAGGCTGTAGTTGCAAGGTTTGGATTCTGTGTTCAGAAAAGCTTCAATGTGGGCTGGGAAACAGAGTCTGGGCTTCCTTTGTGGGCTAAAAGAGGCTGCATGAGTCCACCACATGGAAGGAACAGTAAGGTGAGCATGCAGCCCTCTGATCATTGTCATGGCTCTCCTTAGGTTTTGAAGGCAGAAGGGAAGCGAAGTCTTGTTTCCGGAGAACTCTGATCTCTAATTGAAGTCAGTTCAGAGCATCCTGGTGTGAGCTGAAGATTTTATTTAGATCATAGTTACACAGCCAACAGCTGTGCTATTTATGCCTTGCAAGGTACCCTTTCCCTCTCTAGGGGGTCACCTGTTTCTGCTCTGGTATCACCACCATAATTTTGCTAGCGTAAATGTTCTTGTGCCTGTATGGGTAACTAGGCTGGGGAACAGATTCAACTGGAAAAATAACCTAGCAAAAATTAAGTGGATGCTCTGATTATTTATTTTTGGGGGGTGGTTTTGTTTATTTGTTTATTTTTGTTTTTACTGGACAGGTTGGTTTCCTGACCTGTTTTACTGCATCACTGCCTGAACAGCTTTGCTTAAGGAGCAGGGAAGAGGCTGCTTTTGGTGATGTTGCTGCCATATGGTAGCTTGCACTCCTAGGCAGATGGTGGTCAGCTTTGGTTGAGGACCCTTTGTGTCAGCAAACTTTTCTCCTGTGCTCATCCTGCTAACTAATGTTCTTGAGTTGCATGTAGCTGGTCATTTCAATTGTGCTTGTATATTTTACAGAATGATGTATATTTCCTGGATGTTAGAGAATGCACCTGCTGTGCTTTTGCTATGCTTTTGGTTTACAGGTCATACATGAGCTATGTGGCTCACTGAGTTGAAAACTTACAGAGGTAGCAAGTTCTTTCAGACCCCTGAATGTTGTTGATTGGTTTGGCTTGACTGTAAAAGCTTTCTTTTGCCCAAGTAGAGACTTTATTTTTGAACTTATAAACTAATAGTGAGTGGGACCTAAAGGAAAAGTTAATTCCTAACCCTCAGATGCCAAATGCAAGTCTTGTTTTAGACAGACAAGTGAAAAAATGGCTTTGTTTCATATGCTAAGTTTTCATCTCTGCTGAGAGTCAATGACTTTTACTGATTATTTTGTTTCAACACGAAATCAGAACTGAAATTCACCTTTTGAGCATTGTTATTATATTTGACTGTTCAGGCTACTTTCCTTTAACAGACAAAATTCAGATACAATCACACGGGAACACAGTTCTTCGAGATTAGAAAAACCAGACCTCTAAGTGGGTAAGTGTCTCTGGAATTGGTCAAGTGCCCTTGTCACACATCATGCCAGCGGATCGCCTTGGACATTTAAGCAGTTTAGCCCCACAACATGGGAGGGCTGTCTCCTCCATGCCATTGCTTTTCTGGCAGGGTTAAAATTGTGTACATTGCTGCCTTTGCAAGGAGGATCCCAGTTTGCTGCCAGGTGGCAAAAGGACCCATTGGGAGCTAACAAGTGAAAGGGCTGGTCTTGCTTGGTGGCTGCATAGGGTTGGGAAAACTCTTCAGTTCTTACTTGTTGGTTGGGAGGACTGGGCTGCTTTTATGGAAACTATGTAAGTCCTGATATTCTGGTTGTGCTGTAATGCCGTTTGCTGATGACAGGAAGAGATAAACTGTGCAAAACGCTGCAGGAATTTTCATGTTGTCTCAGGTGCAGTCCTTTCCCCCTGAGGATCACAATGGACCATATAAGTTGTGGCCTTACTTGTCCCATTGCTGCTCACCTTACTGTTCCTTCCATGTGGTGGACTCATGCACTGCTTGGCGATGAGTTGTGCAATACAAGAACAAATATGTGTACAGGGAGCCTGGCAGTAGAGAGCTGGGATTCCTTGCATGTAAGAACTGCATCAAACTTAGGAGTGCTCTGCAATAGGACCCAGTAAATTAGCAGGTTAGGGTGGGAGGTGATGTTCACAAAATTATGCTTTTATTTTAGGGTGAATTTTAGATTAAAAAAATATAATTACACCTGTAGACCGGCCTGTCTCTAGCTCTCCCCAGCTGTCTGTTACTAATTTAATGGTCAGTCATTGTAAATTGTAGTTCCCATTCTAGCTCTGTGCTTCAGGTTTTCATCTTGCTTACAGCAATCTTTCTCATTTCCTTTCTTTATGTAATATTCACTGCACTGGCGGAACTAGTTTAGAAGAAACTTTACAGAAGCTTAAACCATTTTTCAGGCTGATCACTCATTTTTAAATTTTTTTTTTTTTTTTCTTTTGCTTTTCAAGGAAGCAGACGCTGAAAATTAGTTGTGCTCAGAACTTGGTGCTTGAAAGGTCAGTGTCCTCCTGGGCTGGATGAAGGCCTGGCTTATGAGGATCATAGAATGGTTTAGGTTGGAAGGAACCTTTAAGCATCTAGCTTAAGATCTAGTCAAACCACTTTCCATGGGCAGTGACACCTCCCACTAGACCAAGTTGCTCCCAGCCTGGCCTTGTAGACACCCCATCCCTGGAAGTGTTCAGCTTCCCTGGGCAACCTGTTCCAGTGTCTCACCACCCTCACAGGAAATAATTTCTTCCTGAAATTAGGAATCAAAATCTATCTTTTTCAAGTTTGAAGCCATTACCTCTCATCCTATCGCTACATGCCCTTGTAAAAAGTCCCTCTTCATCTTTCTTGTAGGCCCCCTTTAAGTACTAGTAGGCTGTTATAAGGTCTTCCCATAGTCTTCTCCAGGCTGAACAAGCCCAACACTCTCAGCCTGTCTTCATAGGAGGGGTGTTCCAGCCCTCTGATCATTGTCATGGCTCTCCTCTAGACCTGCTCCAACAGATCCATGTCCTTCATGGGCTGAGGACCCCAGAGCTGGATGGACTACTCCAGGTGGGCTCTCACCAGAGTAGAGTAGAGGGATAGAATCGCCTCCCTCAACCTGCTGGATGGTACTGTTCCCTGGAAGGGAAGTACTGTGAGCCAGTGCTCACAGCTGGAGATGCACCTGTGGTTTTGGATCCTCTCCTAAGCAGTGCTGTTTCCTCTGCTTTAGTGTTTGCTTGGGGATTTGTGTCTGACTTCTCTCCTTGTCCCGTTGCTGTTACAACTTGTATGAGTGACCTGGTATGTGGTGGCCGGACTTCTGTAGGGATAAGGAGAATGACTCTGGAAATGATCCAACCCCTTGGGACAGCTGCTGCCAGCCTGTCAGGTATGGTTGCCTGCTCCTGGTGTATGCCAAACTTGCACGGTGTTAAGTCCGAAGAGGCATGTTGCTTTGCTGCTTAACCTGGTGGATGGGAGTGCTAGGAGTAAGTAGAGGTGTTCGGAGCACTCTTAGCTGCCCAGATCCTGTCATGTTGCAGCATGGATCAAGTGCTTGCCCTGTCTTGGTTTCTCCAGCTTTGAGACGGGGAAGAACATAACACTTTGGTTGCCCTGTAATGTTGAGGTGTCCCTGAAGGCTTTCCTTTCCTTCATCTGGGGTGCATAGCTCTACATACCAGCTGAGGATACCTTCTCTCACAGTTGTCCTTGATGATTTGTTCTCCTGTTGCCAGACTGGTTTTCATCAAAGCTAAAAAATCTTGCAGGTGTGGGTGGTTTTTTTTTTCCTGGGAGGTGTGTTGTTCTTTGTAAGAAGTCTGCTTCCAGTGTGTCAACAACAGGCGTTTTGTGCTGAGGCGACAAGCACTGCTCTGAGCAAGTTTCTGTGGTGTGAAAAGCCTCACTTGCTGTGAGACAAGCAAATACAAAGTTTGTATTTATGGCTTGATCAGGCAAGATGCTGAGTCCTTCCAGTTGCTACTGGCTCTTGGAAGTTGGGGCTGTAACCAGAGCTGTGATTTATTGATATTAAACATATTGCTTATTTCATAATATGAGGGCTCAAAGCTACTGAAAGTATTATGAGATCTTTGGCAGCCAAAGAGAGAGCAGAGGTTGGACACAAAGAAGCTGAGCACTAGATAGAAATTGAATATTCATAAATTCATGTGAAAGTGTCCTAAAGCAGCTGGAGCATATTAATGAGTTTCTATTATGGAGGACTAGATATTATAGAGATTTACTGTCAGCACTGGTGCGATGCATGAGAAAATAAAAACGCCTGGCTATGATTAGGAAGAGCATAAATTATCTATAGGAACATTAAGGTGCACAGACTTGCTATAATTCAGTATTTACAGTCTCTCAAAAGTCAGTTAGCTATCAACTTGCTTCTAGGCTGCCAGACACCCTGTGTATTTGTCTAGACTACAGATAACACTTTTGAAAATGTTAAATTTCTGTTGGCATAGCTGGTGAGTTGGGGTGGCAGAGATGTGATCCTGCAAACTGCGTGGTGTTCCTGTTGTACCGGCAAACTGTCTGAAAATGCATCTTACCTGGCCTGAGTTTGCTGTATTCACACAAAACCCAGATTTACAGGTGTAGTTACATCCACCATAGGAGTGCTTTGCTAATAGAGCATACAAGGTATCCTGAGCTGGGATGGTGTGCTTTACGTAGGCCTTGTGATGTGCCCTTTTGTATTAGGTAGGTAAAGGACACCCCATGGAGTTTAGCTGTACTGATCCATGCTATGTGTGTGATGTGTGTACCTGTTCTATACCAGTGTTTCAGACACCAATTCAGCAGGTTTTCCTTTTCCTATACAGGCCTAGATCATGTAAGAGTACCTATTTCTGGATATCTAGTGATATCTGTTACTGTGCATTCAGTGTCAACAGACTTTTATTACTGGCTTTACAAGGACCGGTAAGCCCTCTGCAAGCTTCTGCTGTAGATGCAGGCATGAGCCACAATGAGGAACAAATACCTTTGTCCTCTGTGGAGTATCAGGGGAGGTTGTACATAGGTGTGATATTGTGCTGTTCCTTTCAGTTAAGTGCCAGCTGATCAGTGGGACCTGTGTCTGAGGCAAAAAGTGGGTAGGTTCTGGGGACTTTGAGAAATTGCAGCTTAGAAGGTGCTCTGTGAGGATGGAGAGACACTCGGTGACTGCAGATAAAATGGATAATCAATTGCAATAAAAGAGCGTGATAGAAGCAGTCATGTGGGAACGATGCAACCAAATAACAGCAAAGGAGGGAGATAGAAAATAATGTTTCAACACGACATGTTATTTGGGAACCCTGATGGAGCTGTAAAGACAAATGGTCTCATACCATTTCCAGACAATAGGCTGCAGAAGGCATTTGAACATCTGTTTCTCTCACACAAAGGCAGAACGTTACAGGTACGGTGCTATGTTCAGCGTGTGGTAGAAGTGCTTTTGCCATTGAAACAAACTGATTTTGGGAAGATTCATGAGAGCAGTAGCTGCTCCACTGTTTTATCTCCTTTTATTCCTGTTGATGCCTTTCGCTTCTTTCTTTGCTTCATTGGGAACAACACAATTGTCAGGAGCCTTAGGAAAACTTAGGAGAGGGAGGTTTTATGGACCTCATGCAAGTACTGAGGCCTAGGGAAGGAGAACTTTGTGGAAAATGTGCTGGAGGATCTCACTAATTCAAAGTTAGCTGAAATCTGTAGGAGCCTTTCTGGTGAAGGTAACAGGCAACCTTTCCTCCTAAGCATCGTCTTCTCTGATGTGACTTTAGTGTGATGGGTGCCAGGTGCTGTGATCCTCCAGTTCTGGACATGCTAAAATGTTTGAAGCTTTCACGAAACTGCATATCAGATTGGATGTCCTGGTAAAAATCTGAGCAAAAGGAATTCATGGTTCCCCCGAGATGACTGCAGTCACCGCAGTCATTTTAAACAGAAAGCACCCAAAAAATGCAAACCTGTCTCCTCTATGGACCTTCTCTTAGTGCAGAAAGCAAAGGAGATAGGCTTCTGAAAGCATTGCAAGAAATTTGAGTCAATTTACGAGGAAATGTCACCATCTGCCAACGACTAGATCTCGAGGGAGGAGCATGCAGCCTGTTAGGGGCAGAAATGTGCACTGTCTGGAATAGAGATCTGCCTGGCAGACTTTAGACAGTGGTGTAAGTGCCATGGAGAGGGAAGCTGTATGATGCTTGTTTTTTACTGTAGCAGTCTCCCCCAAGTTACTGGAAGAGATGGGCTGCCCCCGTGCCCACTGGGGTCTGTGGAGAAGGTGGCTTTGGGCTAGTTCCCAGCAAACCACAGTACAAGATGGAAAGGTACAGCATTAAGATCATATACATGGCGTCTGCTCAGATAAGTGTGAAGATGTAAAGAAAATCCCAGAAACAAATCCTGCTCAGGCAGGCAATGGAAATGCTTGATGCTGGATTTTTAAATTCTTTCCTTCGTTTAAATATTCATTCACAAGTTTAATGGTGCAGCCTTTCTGGTTGCAATTAACATCTGAGACAGTGTGGTAAGAATGAAAAGCAGTGAAAGCAAATAGGGAAAGGACAAGTCAAAGAGCACTTACAATTTGTTGTTTTCAAATGAGCTAGGTGCTGTCTTGGAGAACTGGCAAACAACCTCCAAGTTATTGGTACTTCTGCTAGAGGGTGTGGGGAAGATGGGTGCTCCTGTTGGAAACTGGGAAAGGCAAAGATACCAGCCTTCAAAAAAACAAAAAAAAAGGGGG
>VZRU01002380.1:280175-318102 GCA_013398155.1 Pedionomus torquatus
GGGGGGGGGGGAAGATAAGTCTAGAAGCTATTTCGGTTTATGTGCAGTTTCAGGAAAAATGCTAGGGTATGTCTGGAGCATAACAAGGTGGTGATAGGCAACATGAATTCTGTTTTGCCTGTTTTGGTTCTGAAAATTTTCCTCTTTGAGAATGTAAGAGCTTTTGTCAATCAGGGAGAAGTCGTGATTGTGATAATTCCGTGCTTTAGTGTGGCTTTTGTCAGCCTCTGAATAAGGCAGGGGCCCCAAGTCTAAGTGAAAGTATTTTGGCATAAGGAGCCAACCTGGTGAAAAGCAACAATTAGAAGGTGGTACTTAACCAATAGCTTGCTCTTGCTTAAGAGTTTGTCAGTTGTGCAATCTCTGTCCCAGGTCAATGTTTTTTCTTTAATGATACAAAAAAGACTAATTGTTTGCTAATAGATGTACTTTGTGGTCCAGGTTGGGCAAGTTGACAAGGCTTTGTAAAGTGGAATTGGGACTCAGAGTGATCTCGAAGGGTAAGAGAGGACTGGGCTGGGCTGGTGCAAACAGATGTTTGGGCAAATATAGAGAAAGGATTTGGGACCAGCCAGTTGTGTGGGAATACACAGTGGAGAACAAAAAGCTGGTTTTGCACAGATGGAGCTGATCTTAAAAAACCCACTGGGTTTGTAGCAAAAAACGTGCTGAAAGTTGGACTTAGAAGGAAATTGGCCTGTTTGTAATCATGTGGTGGGCTCTGCTCAGGACCATGAAATGCAAGTCAATTGAAAAGAATCCCAAAGGAAAGCAACAAACACTGCCCAACGTCTAGAAAACATGACCTAAGGGAAGATTTAGGATGAGAGAAAGCAGGGGAATTAAAAAGTAAAGAAGCAGCAAAAAAAAAAAAAGTCTGTCTGCTTTCTTGTGTTTACAGAGGCGAGGGTAGATTACAGCCTGTCATGTGCACAAAAACCAGTTGCAAGAGGAGAGATAATAAATGGTCTCCATGCTCAGTGTGAAAAGCCAAAATAGTTTCTGATTTAAATTGCAAAAAAGGAAAGATTTAGTCAAAACACGAGGGGACCTTCTTAGATGCAAGGTTAAGTATAGGATAGATTAACTGTTGGGTTCCTGAGCCTTTGAGAACCCAGTTAAAAGTAGGTTGGAAAATTATCTGTGAGGAGTGATTTAGATTTGGGCTACCTTGGAAAGAGCAGTGGCTGGGGATTCTCCAAAGGCTCTGCTTCCAATGCAAACACAAGGTTTAAGGCCATGCTTCATCTTAAGCTTGTTGAAGGGAGAAGAAAGACTCTCTCAGTGGTTATTGAACTGGGTCATCTTCATAAACCCTGTGGTCTGAGGAAAAACTAAAATGTTTGTGGCATATTCCCTGGGATGCTGGGATGGATGTGCCTGGGATGTACCTGCCCTGTGGTGCAGAGGGTTGCCTGTTCCCTGACTGTTGATGATGCTTCTTGACTGATGATTCCCTTGCACAGGTCTGTGTCACTGTCATGGTCATCTCTGAGCTGCCAGGTCCTGGGTGGTCACTGAGTACCCGCTGCAGCTCCTACACTTGGGTGCTTTGAGTAGGAGGTGGGACAGGAGGGCTTCCTGGGGTCCCTTCTGAGCCCAGATATGAGATGACACTATGTAAGGGGAAGGGGGGGCTGCTGCTACCCTCAGGAGGGACAGCTGAGGTACCTGTGCGCTCACAGACAGCATTTGTTTTAATCAAGAAAGAAATCTTGCTTTAAATCTATCTTAATAATGATAGAGCATCCTGGAGGGCTGTGCTTCAGAACTGGGCATGTATGTTGGCTTGCAAGCAGAGTGCATGTTAAATACAACTTAGTATTTAAATAGTGTGAGCATTGCTGTGAAGGTAAGTTGGTAGTAATTTGACTGCTTATTTAGGCCAATTACTTTGAAGACTCTCTCCCTGGCTGGGGAGTCATTAATGTTATCTCTATGCTGACAACACCTTGAAATCATGACAGCAGTGAGCTTCTAAAAGCAGATGTTAGGAGAACTGGAGCTGCACGTGGTGACGAGGCAGCTCCAGCAAGGTCACTGTATTTGCCCATTGGCAGCAGGGTCAGTGTAAGTGTGGACCTGAGGAGGAGATGCTGGCCCTGTCCCTCCAACCATCTTAACCAGGCATATGCCACACTAATGGGCTTGAATCTAAATAGCTTTACAACTTGAGATTTTTCTTGCCTTTGATATACATTAATAATTAGCTGTGACCTCCCCCACCTTCTCCTGTGGAGTTAGAAGGCAGGAAATTCAGTGGATTGCCTTCTTCGTGGGTATCTCCCATGCATTGTCTGCAAGTAATACTCCTCCAGATGGAGAGGGGGCTTTGCAGCGGCTTCTGCTGTAGCCAGCGCCGAGGAGCCACTGTGGGGGATGAAGGGGCCCCATTGTGTGCCCTTTGCCAGAGCTGCTCCCTGCTTCCAGCAGTGGGGTTTCTGTGGCTGATTGTGAGCATGCAGGAGGCAGGCTAACTAGTTTGTCTTCTGCACTACAGGCAGTGTGTAAAGGGTGGTTGTTTACAAATGAAAAGATAATTTCTAACTTGGATAAATGGGGCACAGAATAGCTGTGACAGGCTGTAATAGCAGTGGAAGCTGTATTGCCGTTTGCAGTTGATACAAGGTTTAAAATGCATGAGGTGGTGAATTAGAAAGTGGGAAAAGCAAACTAATGGTTTCAGTTGCACATTTTTATTATCTTTTCTAACACGACTATTTTTATCATTTAATGTCATGTATCCTTAGGTTAGGGCTATGTTTACAAAGCTTTTCTCAGGGAAAGGATTCAGATATATCGATAGAGGAGACTTCAAAATAGAAGTCATCTTTTGGTTTGGTGTTTAACTCCTTTTGGGTTTGGTTTTTTTTGGTTTTTTTTGATGTCATTGAGTATAATCTTCTGACCTTTTTTTGTCTCCTTCCAGTATTTTTTTTTTTTTTTTAAACCTCTAGGATTTCAGGATCTGCTTGTGGAAGGGGGTAGGATACTTGGATGGTTGACAGGTGCAATGCCAGTTTGGCACAACAGCTTTCTCAGCTGAGCTGAGATTAAGTTGCTTGCTTCTCATCACAGTGTTGTTCCTGTCAGATCACTGTACTCTGAAGATTAAAGTATGGATTTTAGCTAAACTTTGTGAACTTGCAAAATCCTGGGTGTGCAGTTTCCTGCACTCCTGTGGGAAATCCTGTGGTTTTTACCACTTTCCTAGCCCACAGGAGGTAGGGAGCAGCAGCAAAACAATAGCTCAGTTTGCAGTAGTGTGAAGTGTCTGTGTTGGTAAAGCTTTCTGCAGATCAGACTTTGCTAAGAAGACATTACATTCTTGTCTGCACCTGTAGCTATGGGCTCATGGAGGCATTTATAGCTTTCAGAGGGCCATCATGTGACCCATCTTCTCTCCCGTTTTTTTCCAGAGAAGAGTCACGGTTATTTTGAAAACAAGCTAAACTTGATCCTGCTGTGGGAGCTTGCATGATTACCAGCTTTTGCAGCTCAGCAGGTCTTTCTGTTACAGTCTAAAGTGATGCTCATGGAATTTCTGGAGAGGCAGAGAGGACTGTGTTCCTCCAGCCCATCTTCAGAGGCTGGAACTGGGATGCCAAACGCATCCCTTTTGGGGTTTGTTTTTTTTTTTCCTCAGGTCTTTCTCCAGAAGTCAACAAGGCTCTGCCAAGTTGTTGAAGAGGAGAATCAAGGTCATCAGCACTTGTTGAGATAAGAGCTGGAAGTGCCTGGCTCTTTCAGTGTAGGAGAGGACCGTTTGAGTCCTGATAACTGCTCCAACTAAAACCCTTTTTTTTTTCCTGTCCTAGGTTAATGGAGACAGCAAAAGAAATGACCAGGGAGTCCTTACCTATTAAATGCCTTGAAGCAGTTATCCTGGGGATGTATCCTTTCACATGCCTGTGGCTTTTTGCACTACAGCGCAGTTTATTATTGCTCTTCCTGGATGGTGTGTGGGATGTCACAGCCCAAGGTGAGTGCCAGTAGCTCTGGGATCAGCAAGTTGCCATATTGCCTGGGCTGGTCAATAGGAGCTTGGATGCTGTGTGCCCAGTTCACAAATGTCATACACTGGCCGTGCTGGCTTTGCCTCCTGCCCTGGTAATCTGTGTAATGTCAGGATCTGACCCAAGTGCCCAGAAGAGTATCTGTCTACACAGTCCCTGTTTTCCTAGTCCCTTTTTTCCCTAGTATTTCTCTGCTGGTTATTGTTGGAACTTGGTAATGGATGAATAGCACAGGTTCTGTCTTATGTTTGTCTAATGTTTACATGGCAAAATTATGTTATTTTTTGTCTCTCAGCTCACAGTTGTGCTTTGTGCAGAAACATCTGTGTATTATAGTTCAACATTTAAGCTTTACCTTAACATAAGCTTGCTTTCTATACAGTCTTAGAAACAAAAAACAGGAAAATTTTCATGTAGAGACTGCATCACTTCTTGACCCTTTTGTGCTGTCACTAATAAATCAACCTGCATCATCCTAAAACACTAGGGAAGGGCAAGGCAGGGTTACAGAAATAATTGTATGCCAGATATGTCTTACCACCACCAATCAAGTTTGATTTTAAAACAAAAAAAAAAGAACGCAACCCAAAATAAACCCTGAAGCAAACCAGCTTTTGGCATGTCTCTGTAGCATTTTGCTTGCTGCTGCTGCCCCCTCTCGTGGGAGAAGCATGTGGCAGAGCCCAGCAGGTAATGCCTGGCATTGGCTCATGAGAGAGGGTGGCTGTTGTGGAGTGGGAAAGGGATGTGGGCTGAGTAAGTGTCACGTGTGGTGTGCAAGTCTCAGTGCCCCTGCTGTGCTAGGAGGTCTGTGGTGTGCCCTGGGTGCTGCTCACAGCTTGCCCTGTGCTAGGGATGAGGCATCAGGTCTGAGTCCTCCTTAATGTTTTCATCAATGACCTGGATGAAGGGTTGGAACATACCCTCAGCAAGTTTGCTGGTGACACAAAACTGGGAGGGGTGATGATGCATCAGAAGGCTGTGCTGCCATACAGCAAGATCTGGAAAGGCTGGAGAGTTGGGCAGAGACGAAACTGATGAAATTCAATAAGACCAAGTGTAGAGTCCTGCACCTGGTGAGGAATAACCCCCTGCACCAGTACAGATTGGGGGCTGACATGCTGGAGGGCAGCTCTGAGGAGAAAGATCCAGGAGTCCTGGTAGACAACAGCATGACCATAAGCCAGCAATGTGCCCTTGTGGCCAAGAAGGCCAATGGCATCCTGGGGTGCCTCAAGAAGAGTGTGACCAGCAGGTTGAGGGAGTTTATCCTGCTTCTCTACTCTGCCCTGGTGAGGCCCCATCTGGAGCACTGTGTCCCGTTCTGGACTCCCCAGTTCAGGAAGGACAGGGAACTGCTGGAGAGGGTGCAGCAGAGGACCACCAAGATGATTAGAGGCCTGGGGCATCTCTCTTACAATGAAAGATTGATGGGCTTGGGTCTTCTTAAGCCTGGAGAAGAGAAGGCTGAGGAGGGATCTGATCGACAC
Source organism: Pedionomus torquatus (assembly GCA_013398155.1). NCBI lineage: Eukaryota > Metazoa > Chordata > Aves > Charadriiformes > Pedionomidae > Pedionomus > Pedionomus torquatus. Next base: position 285,682 of record VZRU01002380.1, read on the forward strand.
CTATAAATACTTGAAGGGTGGATATCAAGAGGAAGGGGCCAGTCTTTTTTCAGTGGTGCCCAGTGAGAGGACAAGGGAAGATGGGCACAAACTGTGCCAACTGTGCCCCAAAATGTTCCATCTAAACATGCGGAGGAACTTCTTCACTTTGAGGGTTGCAGAGCACTGGAACAGGCTGCCAAGAGAGGTGGTGTAGTCTTCATCTCTGGAGGTGTTTGAAAGCCAGCTGGACAAGTTTTCTGTGTAACCTAGGAGAACCTGCTTTGGCAGGGGGATTGGACTAGGTGATCTCCAGAGGTCCCTTCCAACCCCTTATCATTCTGTGATTCTTTGAGTCTGAAAGGTGGCTCTGGCTGACGGCTTCCCCAGCAAATGCTGGCAGGGTCTGCTTTCCAGCTACTAGGATGGGAATCTTGGGGAGTTGATGTCAAGAAGTCTCAAACTGATGTTCTCCCAGAAATAGAAATCGTGTCATTGGATCTGTTGTGCTCACCCTTTTTTCAGGGTTGTATCCCAAACTATTTGGGGACCAAGAGGATGGGGGAAATAATCCCCAGGTAGAGTTGATGCATCTCTGCAGTGCTGGTAAGTGTCAGTGTGGCTTCTAATGTTGTATGTGGAACAATTGGTTCAGTGCTAGAAAATACCACATGAGCAGAGCATGATTAGTGAGTAGCATACAGATGACCATGATAATCTAAAAGGGTTGTTGCTGATATGAAGTTTTGACCCTTATTTTACATTTTGAAAGAGGTTTTTTTCTGCTTACCTCAAACTTGACTTTTGCTTAATTTTGGTTTCTTTTCCCCCTTCATGTTGGGGGAAGCAAAATAGTTGAAAGCTGTGTTTTATACTATTTGGTGTTATCTGGAGTTTCTTTACCATCCAGAGGGACCTGTGCGGAACCCTGTAGTGCCATGCTGCATGTGTACTGTGTAGGATTTTGGGAGGCATTTTTGTAACAGCACGTGGGGAAGTTTGCTGATTTTTCTCAGCTGTGAGATTTTGATCTTCAGCATTGCTCTCCATTTGCTGACATGGTGAGACCAGCAGCTGTGGTTTGCTTGCCAAGGTCAGGCAGATCACACATAAGAGATGCGCTTACCCTCTCCCGAGTGTCAAACCAATGTCTTCACGTATGTCCGAGCATCCCTGCATGTTTGTTAACCTTTGGTTCCCTTCTCTGTCTCTGGAAATAAGGTACTGCTTGTAATTTGTGTGCTGGCAGGCTTTGCCATGTTGCTTGGATACTGAAAAGAGCACAGCCCACTACAGCAGACCCTGGGCATGAACCTTCATTCAAAGGCCAGCTCTCACAGAGCAGCTTAGCAAGATGTCGTTTTAATTGAGCTGCTTGCTGGCTCGTGCAATTGCCTTTTACTATGCAACTTCTTATAAAATGCTTCTATAATCTCTCTTGGTACAGAATTAAATTTTGCATAATTGCCTTCACACTAGATCTTGAGGCATTTTTATAGAGCAATGAGTTAAAATGCTGAGCTGCCCTGTCTGCACGCACCAGGAGAGCAGCAGCTGTGAGATGACCGAAAGATCATACGCATCTTCCAATACTATTTTGGAGCAATATGCACAGATCTCTGTGTAGCTGTCTGAAGTGTCTTTCTGCTTAAGTTTTCTGCTCTTCAGTGCCTAACCAGAGGCATTCCTACTGCTGTCTTCCCTTGAGGCATTTCTCAGTTCAGTTGCAAATCAGCTGAGTAATGGTGCATTCAGCCCATCCTTTCTGAGCACGGATGGAAATGAATTCTGCTCAAGAAAGGGAATAGTGAACCAAAAAAGTGCCGAGGGAATTTTATTGGTGCTGTATTCACTGTATTAAAGTGGGGAGAGCAAAATGTCAAAGAGAGAGAGGGAAGCAGCACGATGCATCCATCCGCAGGGAGTATCGCAGAGCATGACTGTCTGTTGGGTGGATGTAACTCCCGTTGCCTCCAGTGTGCCTCTCCCAGTTCATGCGAGGTAACGGTCAGACTCATGCAGTGTATTAGACCTCCCCCCATCCAATAATGTCATTAAATGAGGAAAAGGAGAGCAGAAATGCCTTGGGAGGGAGAAAGGATTTAATAGCTTTTGCACTATGCCTTCTGTGCATTTAATCAGTGGATGATGTTTATCACCACTGGAGACCTGGGCCCATCTTGCTTCTCCTGCCTAGCAGGTACAGCCCTGGGCTGTGTTTCAGTGAAGTTGCAGTCACTGCAGAATACTGATGTCCCTACAGTGCCTGTCTTCACCTCCTGCATGCTTGTCCGCAGCATGACCCACTTGCTAACAGAAATATGGGTGAGGAGGGTCCTACTGAATATCTACAGCCCTTCTGGCAACCGAAATGAGCTGGGAGAGAGCTTCATAATCTCTTCCATATTCCTCAATGTAAAGCTAATCACTTCAGACTGCAGCTGGGCACTGGAGTACAGGCACCTCAAAATGAAAGATGCCAGCCTAGCAGTCCCACCTTGGGAGGCTGAGTTCAGATGCTTGAGCTGCTCTTTCATGGGCACTGGAGCTGCAGGCAGGAACATGGGCTCTGTGTGCAGACAACATTCACATGTGGGTTTGGTAGCACTCTGCCTCATGGTAAGCAGTCTCAAACCTGAGATCTCAGCACTCCTGGAGCCTGTGGGAAATTCCATTGGACTTCAGGCTGTGGATGGAAATGTATTTAAGTGTTTACAGCTGGTGGTTAGAGGCCCTCTGAAGTTGTGAGCAGTTGCTTGGAAAAATAGCTCTTCTGTTTTTGCTGAAGCCTTATCTGATGGTTTTGAAGCCTGAGGTTTATTTTACTCCTGTTCCACCTCCTCACTATGAGTTAGCAGCTTCAACACTGCTAGTGTAAATAAAGCTGCCTCCTCGCTCCTCTCAGCCTGCTCTTATTCCCTCCAGCGTACTTGTGCCCCACGGCAAAGCTTGCTGTGATGGCTCATGCTTCCTCAGCCCTTGCAAGCAGTGGGAGAGGAGGAGACCAGACACCCTGTGACTTTCTGTGCTCATCTCAGCCAGATTTCAGGAAAGCGTGACTTTGCTGGGCTCTAAGACATGAAGCGTTGCAATGTCATCTTGTCTGAGTTAAATAAGGGGGAACTTCAAACTAATTAATAACAACTTGATTAGCACAAGCAGCACATTGGGCACTCATTTGCTCAATATCAGGTTCATCTGTGTTTTTGGTTTGTAAGGCAGAGTGAGACTTGTAGTGGATACACCAGAAGGTGTCAGGCATGATGCTGGGACTTCCAGAAGCTGGAGGAGAAGCACTTGCAACTGGGCACTGCAATAACTGGGTGCTTGGATGAGCTCAGGCATCAGCATTTGCAGGCTGCTCTGGTCAAACAATTGGTGCTGGCCCTTGAACTCTGAGAATGTCTTGGTTTGAAACAAACTGCTGTGGGCTCTGCAGGGCCCTGCTGCACTGACTTACATTTGGGCTTTTTATCCTTGAGGAGGAGAGTCTCCCCAGGTTCCCTGCCCCTAGAGGTCTCTGTAGCTCTGGGTCCCTGTTGGTGGTGCTGCAGGGAGGGGACACTGTCCAGGGATGGCACTTGTCTCCTCACCTGCTGCTAGTGCACAAGCTAGCATGCTTGTTGCCTGTCAGATTGGCAAAGTCACCTGTTTTTTTCCCACCCCGGCTTTATTGCTATTGGAGCTGGTTTAGATGCAGGTGGGCTGAGGTCCTTGCAGCATGTCCCCTCGCTTCCTGTTCAGCTGGCTGCTCTTTGTAGCAGTGATGGGAAAACTGCTGGTGGCAAGTAACCTGAGCTGAGCCAGCTGCTGCCCGATGGGTGCTATCAGCTGCTAAGGCCTATTTCCAGAAATATTTGAAGACCAGAGCCACAGTGCTAGCACATGGAAAGATTCTGCTCCGATTAATTATTGATAATGTGAAAAACAAAAAAAGGCAAGACAACATTTTTTCTAAAAGTTGCTGCTGGCAAATGAGGCGGAGGGCTTCAAGTGTCTCTTCTGGCTGGGAACTGCTCTGTGTTCTGCAGTGGGGGTGCCTGTGTATGGAAGGGTCTGTACTGGGGGAGAAGGTGTTGGGACTTACTTGATATTAGAATTTACCAGGAGGTAGGGGAAAAAAAGCCTCAAAAAACTAAATAAACACCAAACAAACCATAGAAGGGCATTGGTTGAGTGTGCAGATTTCAAGAAAACCTATCTGGGTGTTTTCTGCTCCAGAGTTTTAAAACCAAGGGGCTGACTCAGCTAACACCTTAGCTAATTATCTCCTTTTTCTTTTGAACTGACTAAGGATGCTATTCCTCATTTGCTCCACTGCCCAGGAAGGTCCAGGTGGTGGCCAGAGCACAGGTTTTGTGCCCCAAGTCTTGCTTGCATTTGAGTCTGGGATCTGAATGTCTCCCAAGTGCCCAAGCTATGTTGTGCATGCGCCTGGGTGGTGAAAGCAATGGGACTACAGGAAGCACAGCAACTTGTGGCTCAGAGGATGACGTGCTTGTGTTGACTTGCAGATCTGTAGCAGCTGCATGCTGGCTTGGGAAATCTGGCCCTCTCTACAGGCCGCTAGCAGTATTGGTGTGCTCAAGAAAGCCTATGTGTTAAGAGCCATATTGGTTTGCCCTAATAGCCTGTCACCACCAAAGCATGTTGCATGCTTCCAGCCTAATTCTTCTCTCACTGCTTTGACTCAAACTTGTCCCTTTCAAAATCAGCCTCCTGGTGTACCAGAGCAGAATTCATCAGTTGCCCAATACACGCGGTCCTGGCTGACGTGCATTAGTGTCTCTGTGGGGTGGAAGAAATTGCAGTTGAAGGGCTATTATGAGGCTGCAGAAGAGCTGAGAGTCAGGGTGGGCAGGGTTTGGGAATCACCGATGGATGGAGGCATGCTGTACTAACCCATTCCCGTGAGAATGCTGGTGGAGCTCTAGATATTGTCCTTGTATATTTCCTGCCTGCAGAGGAAGAGAAGGGATATTGGGGTAAGAGGTGGCCAGCCAGAAGATTAGTGTCCCTCTTGTGTGATCTCCAAGGAGATCAGCATCCTTCAGTGCTGTTTTTCTGCTGCTTTGATTTACATGAAGATCTGGGATCAGGAGGCCACCGAGTTTTTGTTACAGCTGCTTTTGCCCTCTCCTGCTCTGCGCAGCTTCTGTATTGTGGCACATCACTTACTCCCTGACTCTCCATCCTGCAGTTACATTCCCAGCTCAAAAGTGTGATTACAGCTGTGGTGTTGCTGTGTCATTGCCTTTTGTTTGCCACGATACAGCTCTCCGTGGGCAGGGCAGAAAGGAAGAGAAATAATAACGATGCATGGGTAGAGAGGAAGATCTGACATGCCTTTCCAGCCCGTTTGCCATGTATTTCATCTCGGGTGGGGACTCTCATTAACTAGTCACTCAGCAGAAGCAACACGTACCCAAAGGTTAATTTCCGTAGCAGTTGTTGCTGGGTTATTTGATAGTGGGTAATTTCAGGCCTCAAAAGATTCTTTTACTCCTACCCAGTATTTAATGAGATTAAATTGCAACTTCTCTGGGACCTCATGGCAGAAGTGTCTATGGGTGGCAGGTGGCCACCAAAGCTTTGTGTGGACTTAATAGAAAGGCACTCAGGGAGCAGAGAGAAAACCCTTTCATAATGAGGGGGAAAAATAGTGGTGGTGTTTGAAAGCTTCATAGGTGTTAATAAAAGATACTGCTTTTTCAGTTACACAGAATGATAAATACAATGGGGTTCTGCAAGAATCTGTCTGTAGGACACAAATTATTGTAACGTGACTTTGATGTACACAGGATGCTCCTTTTAAGGCCTGGAGCAAGGTGACCTTTTAAATGAGATGACTGTGGGCTGAGTTTTCCAGCTGATCTAATGGTGCTGGACCCCATTATGACCTTCCAGTATATTTATAATCTTTAATTTTACCAGCGGTGTGGGGTTTTTCTTGCAGAAGCCAGTCCTAATGCAACAGTGATCCGGCAAGACCACCAAAGGCAATAAAGCTATTTCTGTTGTGTGTCAGTGTAGTTGGCATTGGGGTGAGCTTTGACAATTGCTGCGGGGTGCTCATGTTTGGTGTAGGTGGGGCAGCCAATGGGCAGAGGTGGGCATACATGGTCTTGGCTGGGTGAGGGGCTGTGGGCGCAGTGGGGAGGGAGGTCTGCGCTCTGATTTGCACGCTTGTCCAGACTTACCATCATGCAGATACTGGCGTGTACCAGGAGCTGAGCCCATAGTGTTGTCTGTTCCTATATCTCCTAATACGTTTTCTCCAGACTGCTAAAGCTGATGACATCTAGCACTGAATGCAATTAAGTATGTTTGACATTGAACCAAAGAGCTTCCCTGTGGCTGTCCTGAAAGATTTTTGCCAATGTGCTTTTCTTGCCTTTTTTTTTTTTTTTTTTTTTGGTACAAAGGTTTAATTCATTACTCTTGACCTGAGTTTCTGGGCAGTTCACAAATCTCTTACTAGTGGGTTCCTGTGTTCAGCTGGAAGGTAAAAGTTTGACTATGTGAAATCCAACAAGCGTCAGGTGGGTGAAATATCCTTGTGAGAAAATGCATTAGAGATGGATGAGAGCTGATGGGTGCTTTTCCTGCATCTCTGTAGAGAGGTGAAATATGGGGTGCATGCTGGGGGTCAGCATCCTGGGAAGTTGTACTCATGGTGAGGTGTCAGGCTGGGCAGAACTGAGTCCAAATTGTGTTTTATGGTATTGGTACAAGTACAAAGGCTTTTTGTGTTCTCAGTTTCCCAGCAGCTGTCGGGCAGCTACGCTATGCAGACAGGGGAGGAAGGCTGGCTGCAGTAACATCTCAGGGCATCTGAGCTGTGCGTTGGCTCTTGTTTCACTGCTATTAGGGACCTCCTTTTTGGGCATGGGTTGGGGTGAGGAGGGGATGCTGGAGATCCCCAGACCAGGACCCTGGTCTGTGCCAGGTCCCTCAGCTCCAGCAGGGTCTGACCCTACTCCTCCATTCTTCAGGCTGCCCTGACACCATCGTGGCAGCGCTTCTACTCAGGCCAGCGGCATTGCTTGGACTGACTTCCTTTACCACGTCTGCATCTGGGGATGGCTTTTGGGATTATGGCAGGTGCCTCTGGCTGGAGTTACCCCAGGCTGGAGCATCTTGCTGCAGCCTTTTCTGGTCATCCCTCCTGCATTCCCCAGGCGTGGGTGGTGGTCTCGGCTGCGGAGGGGAAAGGCACCTGTTGTCCCTGGGGCCGGGTGTCAGCACATGGAGCCAGGGTGGGTTTCAGCTGTCTGGGGATTAGCAGTAGGGAGCTGCCTGCGACGTAGGTGCTGACGCAAACCGGCTTGCGTGAGGGAATCTCAGTCTCTCCTCCCCTGGCACAGGCTGGCAGCCTCTTGAGGAGGTGACCCAGGACCCACACGTAGTTTCACGCTGAGATCACCTACTACGCTGTTACGGAGCTTGGCACCGGTCTCTGCACATGCTGCCTTTGAAATAACTGGCTGGTGATTCAGGGGACCCATTTTGCTTTTTAAAACGTTTGTTCCTGACCGTGTCTCTGTGCTTATCTAATTAATTATATGCCTGGGAACTTTACTTTGTCGCAGCAATGCATTATAAGGGTAACATGCAAAAACACTCTTGTATGAGGAATGGCTATACTGAGGGCCACTTTACAGCTGGAAAGGCAGACTGTCACCCTGGGCAAGAATAACTTCAGGTTTTTTGGTAGTTTGAAGATGTGGGAAAATGCGGATCAATAACCTGAGTTGTACCAAGTTCCAATATGGGAATTTGATGTTAATATCAAATGAGAGAGTTCCCACAGTTCTGGGGAGGGTGGTTTCTCTGCTGGTGTGCTGACCCAAACACTGTTGTGTTTTTTTCCTGAGCATGTTTAGGAGTCAGGCCCTTCCCTCTCTGAACTGTTGTATTTTATTCTCCAAGCAGTGAAATGGGCTTTGGCAGCATTGACTGTTTCTGGGGCACAGTGAGAATAAGTTTGTGTCTGCAAGAAAGCACTTGTACTGGCAGTTAAAAAAAAAACTGCTAAAGATGTCTTACAGGTGTAGTTGTGTGTGCTCCCTTCCCAGTGCTATTGTTGCCTTGACACAGTGCACACCAGCTACTTGACGAACGGGCAACCCTCCGTGGAACGATTCCCCATCAGCTTTAAAACCCACTTCTCAGGGAACTATTTTCATCATGTGGTGCTCGGGATTTACTGCAACGGCCGGTATGGCTCGCTGGGCATGAGCAGACGATCAGATCTGATGGACAAACCTCTAACTTATCGAACTCTGAGTGACCTCATCTTTGAATTTGAAGACTCCTATAAAAAGTACTTGCATTCAGTCAAAAAAGTAAAAATTGGATTATATGTCCCGCATGAGCCACACAGCTTTCAGCCCATCGAGTGGAAACAGCTGGTCCTCAACGTATCCAAAATGATGCGCACAGAAGTCAGGAAGGAGCTGGAGAAATTTGCTCGGGATATGAGGATGAAGGTAGGTCTGCACGCCTGCCAGGTGTGCCTGCTCCCAAACTGCAGAGGTTTGGTCTTGCTCCATGTCAGTAGACTGACCCAGGCCTGAGATTAAGGTGGTATCAGGTGGTATCTGTCTTGGTGGTTCTCCCACAGGGTTTGGTGTGAGTTCAAGCCATTATAGCTCTCTTTTAGTTCAAAGATCTCCTCTTCAGCCTGGTTAACACTTGAACCCTTACTTCTCCTTTGCCATCAAGGCATTATTACCTGGTTTGCTTTTCTCACCAACTCTGGAAGAAGGTGGCTGGGAAGAGCCAGCATGCCTGGGGCTGATGGGGAGCATGGCCTGGTCACAGGTAGGGATCTCTGCTCTTTGCACCTGTGCTGAAAGGGGTGCCATGGGACACCTGTGTCAGTGGTTGCTTCTCCTTGCATGGCATGCTCGTGGGCTTACCCTGTCCCACCTGATGCCCACCAACCTCAGCTAAATCACAAAATAGATTATATGGGAAGGGTGAGGAAAGCAAATCCTTGATAGGCTGGTGCTGCCTCGCTGACTGGTTGGACTGAAGAGCCTGGAGTGAAATGACGTGCAGACAGGGCAGGCTGCCCAGGGGCTGGAGGGTTTGGCTGCCCTTGCAGATGAGGGGTGTCCCTGACCATGCCTCTAGGGCTGGCATAGGTGAGGAGCTAGTTGTGGTCATGGTGGAAGGGGGTTTGGTGTCTTTCCAGCCCGCTTGCTGGCAGCAGGAGAGCAGAGCAGGTGTGTTGCTAAGTATGGGGCTGGCTCTTGTGGAGAGGCATGTGGAATTGCATCCAAGTTATTCTGGGTTCCCGTCCCCTGCCCTGCTGGGGAATGGCTTCTGCGTGGCAGCCACGTGCCTTTTTCACTGAGGCATCTGCCCCCTCGCCCTGACCTTGAGACAAGTGTCACCAGTGGCATTGTAGCCCCGATGTCCTGCCGCCACCTCTCCTGCTTTGCCCCCAGGAGTTTTGAGGGCCAGCTTGTACCGTACTGTCACCTTAAGCACATGTGCTTGATTATAGATGTAATGAAGCTTCCCCTGCCATCTTCTCTATTCGTGCAGTTTTCATACTATATTTTAATACTAGAATTTGAGCCACTTGATTCAGAGGGCTCCTGTTGTAAGGGGGCTGACTTTGACGGATCAGATCTTTAAAACAGCCTGGAGTGCAAGTGTCATTCTGATGGACTTTGGAGGGATGCAGGCAAGCACGTGAATGGACAGGAGACTTACTGAAAAGTCCCATTGTTACACAGAGTTCAACTGCCAACCCGAGAGGCGATCACCTCTTCTTGCAGAGAGGAAGGCTGGAGAGAGTGATTTGTCTGTGTGAGTTTCCTTCAGCTGAGGCTCAAAGCTCTTTTTCTTATCTCTTGCTATTACGAGCTCTGAAGAAAGCTCTGGATAAGACTCTCTTGTTTTTCAGCATTTAGCTGGGAACTGAATTGGTGACAGTAAGTTTTGCAGGGGGGCCCTGAGCAGTTATCACGTGGTAACAGCTTTGGGTTCCTGTTAACCTGGGCTGGGTTTGAATAAGGCCCGAGAGACTGAAAGCTCTTTGTGTGCCATCACCACTACTCTATGAGGCCCTTTATTTTTATTTTTTTTTATTTGCCGTGAATCATTGCCTTTATTGAATGCCTTTTCCTTCCCTCCCTCATCTCTTGCAGATTCTGAAACCCTCAAGTGCCCATTCTCCAATGAAAGAGAGATCACGGGGTAAGTCGTTGTCCCCGCGCCGAAGGCAAGCCAGCCCTCAGAGACGGGCCTGCAGAAGAGACAAATCGTGAGTATTCCTGCTGCTGTCACTGGTGGTCAGAAGCTGAGGGTGATGACATATTCTTTTGCTGTACAAAACTGATACGCGTGTGCTGGCATATATAAGAAAACTGCACCAGGTATCTAGGTTGCCTGAAAGGCTCCAGAAGCTGCTGGTACTGCTGATGTGCAGGGAACCTGTGCAAGAGGGAATGTAGTTTGCTCACATTTGAGGGTGTTCAGCCATAGGTATTAAACAACAGAGAGCGCATCTGGGTAGCAGTGGTGGAGTGCCCTACTNACCCAGCATCCTGTAGAAGTGTGGGTTTTGGCATTTCTTTTTTTCAGTCGCTTTCTGGAGAAACTAACCTAGCCTGGCATGCAGGGAACCTGTGCAAGAGGGAATGTAGTTTGCTCACATTTGAGGGTGTTCAGCCATAGGTATTAAACAACAGAGAGCGCATCTGGGTAGCAGTGGTGGAGTGCCCTACTGTCATGGTCACTCGGACAGAAATTGGATTCTCTATGGTAATCCGTTGTATGAAGCTCTTCAGATGGACGGTCCTCAGCAAAAAACACTCCAACGTACAGGGGTGGTGAAAAAGTAAAACTTTTCTTGCCAAAGCAGGAACGTCACTTGCATTGTATTTGTTGATTTTAATCAGCTTAAAAAAGCCCAGACCACTTCCCCTGTGCGTTGTAGCTAATAGTTTTTGTTGAACTGTGTGGGGAAGGATGCACTAACTGTGTGCAATACCTCTAAATGGATAAAACTGAGCTTCCAGATCACAGGCCTTTTACAGCCACTGGCAATTCAGACTCCCATGCCTTGGATGTGGAAGTGTTGAGCTTTAGCTGTACTGCTTCATGCCAGGAAGCTGACAAGTGTGAAAGCCTATACATAACCCAGATTAGTCACATATTTATGATCATCGCTTTTTAAATAGGCTCCCAGACTACTGTCTCAGCACTTATTTATTTATTTTAAAGCAGCTAACAAAGACATTAGGCTAACCTTCTAAAGATAACTTCAAGATCCTTTAGCAGCAGATGATTTCACAGCAGACTTTTATTTTTACATGTGAATTTGCACTTAGTCCACAATGCTGTACTTTGGTCTTCATCACTGACAGCTCCTTGTTTAGTGCATGGATAATTATAGTTGTAATGGGCTTGGCTGCTCCGGGCTTCTTCAATTCCTTGTTTTGCTCTGAGGGATGGTTTCATCTTTGGATTTCTGATGGTGCTTCTGCAGTTGCTGGAGCGGATCACGTGCATCTGGAGAGAAGAGTGAGTCTTGCTGGGCTTGGAGGTTTGCCAGTTGGGCTAGTTTCCTGAGAAAGCTGCTCACTTGGTTGCTCTGCAGTGGTCTTTCTGTCCTGGAAGAACAAGGCTGCCCAGGAGGAGCCACAAGTGAGTGAAGTACTGCTGGCCTTGCAGTAGCTTCAGTACCTGCTACCTGCTTGGTGGTTCTGCTGTGTTGCTCTGTATCTAGAGCACATTATATGTTATTCTAAAATAAACCCTGGGTCACCATGATAGAAGATCCAGGACTCAGCTATAACATGATGCAGGGAGCAGGAGACCGAGGGCAAACTCCACAAACAAGATCTTAATCTCTGCTTTGGCAGAAGGTGTTAAAGTGTCTCGGAGCAGGTGAGAGCTCTTGGAGAATGTGCTGTGTGGCTGCGTGACAGCCCTGCGGGTCTCCTGCGCAGCTCCTTTGAAAGCCTGTCCAGTAGTCTTGGAAGGAAAAGGGGAGTGAAGGAGGTTTGGCAGGTCTAGGTCCCTTGAGTAGACCCAAGAGGCTGCTGTCTGTTAGAAAAGTGATACCAGGGAGAACAACTGGGTTCCCAGTGTTAAAATGATGCTTCTGTGCAGTGGTGCTGGTGGCTCAAAGGCCGACTGTGCCTTTTGCCCTAGTGGGGGTGATGCTGCAGAGGAGCGTACTGCTGTAGGGAGTTAGTTCCCTTCTGGTGATAAAACTCTTTTGCTTCCAAAATTGAGATATACTGGTTTCTGCAATGGGAGGTTTCCAAGATCTGAGGGGGGAATTACATCCCCTCATCAGGGATGAGCTGAATGATGCAGACCAGTGTGTACAGTGGTTGATGCAGGGTGAGAAATTCCAGAGGGGAAATTGGGAATTTTCTTCTATGTGTTGTTGGATCTCTGAGAACCTAGTTGCAGTCAGAGTCCTTTGTGTTGTGCATAGGAGAGGAAAGACTTTCAGGCTTGCTGGGCTTTAGGCTGAAATCCTAGCTAAAGAATGGCCGTGCTTATCAACATTGTGTTTTGTTTCTTTGTGGATCTCTTATATGCTGTAATTACAGCTTTTTAGAGCTCAGAGGGGGAGGGGGAGAGCGAGAGCAGTGTTTTGCTCTAGTGTGAGCTGGCAGGGGCTGAATAACACATCCGCTTGAGAGGCTTCACCTGCTGATGACAAGCTGTTATTACAGCCTGGTTTTTGTCAACAATAAAATTATACAGGCCTGCTGGGAGAAATCTCCCAGTGAAAAATACGTGAACTGGAATGTCTTTGCTGGATGGAAATGGTTTCAGAAGGACAAAGGCTGAAGCGGTGCTTAAGAACAGAAGTAGATTTTATAGCCTCAACCCTTCTCATCCTGGTTCCTTACTAGTTTATTAGGTAAATTAGTGGTTGGTGGTGGTCGCTAGCAAGCCCACGATAGCATTTTAGCCTGGAAATACAGCTACAAGGCAGATGGTGTGTTGCAGGACATGGGTGACAATGTGATAAGGAGTACGTTCCTGTCTAGGAGATGGGTGTGTGTTCAAATTGCAGCTCGTTAACTGAGTGCTCTTAGCCCACAGCTGATGTGATCCTGCTAAAGGTGGCTTATAGACAGGATGAATAAAGAGCATGTACGGTGGTGTGAATGTGTCTAGTAAGTCTGAAGCTTTACTGTGTTCATTTGTCCATCCTCTGAAGTCCTGCAGGACTTACTCCTGCAGTAGGGTGCAGTAAAGTGAAAGCCACTGTGCTGTAAAGGCAACGCAGTGTTTTATAGTCAACAAAGAGAGGTTTGGGAGAGTTGATAGGAGTTTGGAATGGAGCATCCTTCTGCAGCCTGAAGCAATTTCTGCTCCTAAATGTCACTTCAACAGATCTATTTCCTTTCAGTTTCATGTTGGGGCTTAACACATGCGTAGTCTGCGAGTGTCACAGCAACACTGGCCTTGGGTGCTTCTGGCCTGATTTAGATGTTGAAAGGAAAATTGTTGTAGTCTGTTATATTAGGACATGCAAGGGGACAGGATGATACTCTGATTAGACTATATTAAATGTGCAAAATCAGGCAGATCCAATGCAGACAGCTGATGAATACTGTGTACCCAGGAGCTATGCACAGCTTATTCACCTGCTTGCTCTCAGTGGCACTTCAGATAGGAGGTGGATCTGATGGGCTAGTACAGCAGAGGTCCCTTGCTTCAGAGATGTTTGATGTCAGGTCATTTGCCAGCCAAGGTGAATAAGCGCTGTTGTGCCTCTGCTCCAACAAATCCTTTTCCTAAAATCTTGATGAAAAACCATATGGAGGACAGTCTGCTTGTAGCCGCAAGCTAGAGAATTGTCATGGAGTGGAAATGGGCATGTTGCCATGGGAGTGCAGTGACTCCCCACCTCTCTTGGATAGTCAGGGAAGGCAGAACCATCCAGGTATGGTTTAATTAAAACTATATTCTGTCTTAAAGTGAGGGAAGGAGATAAGAGGTGGGAAGGGAACAGGATCCTTAGATTTGAGGGAGGAAGGAAAGACACTCTGGAAATTTTGTACAGTACATCTCTTACTTGTCTCTTGATTCCTGTGCAAGCTATGGGGATGCAGCTTGTAGCTTGTTTTCTGGTCAGTCAAATTCTATCTGCTCTGAAGACATAAAGTGGAAAAATTCAAACTTCCTTACAAAGATTTTTTCAGGTGCAATCCCTTCCTGCAAGTGAGAGGGACCAGTGAAGACACCTTCCTTTCTGTGAAGTACTTAAAAATAGAGAAACACGAGGCAGAGCGTAGGGCAGTACTGCAAAGAGGATGATGGGGTTATTAATAGAGTTGCTTGGATAAGTGGCAAAAAAACCAGGTTACATTCAGTGTGTGACTAGGCAGAAGAGCATTAGTTGTCCTTAGCTATGTTCCCAACTCTAAAGCGCTGTGCAAAATTCTCAGCAGAGATCTGGTGTTAGCAGCTCTGCTCTTAAAAAAAAAAAATAAAATTAATTTATTGTATCAAAGAATTAAAAAATATTTCCAAGGCGGTGCCACACATGTATGTGTGTATATAAGCTCCAACTCTTAGGGCTACAGTGGAGCATAGACGGGTGTGTGTACCCAGCAGGATGTCCCAGGAAGGACAGGGCTGTCCCTGTCCCCAGAGCCAGCCTGCCGCATGCTGCCTCTTCCTAGCCCTGCTGCTTGCCTGGAGCTGCTTTGGCAGAAACGGGTGGGCAATGGCAACAAGGAGGCAAGTGTCAGCCTTGTGTGTGCAAACTCACACTGGAGCCACTACCAGCTTCACATTGTATTACTCGGGCTTTAGCTGTGTTTTTGCAGTGGGGCTGACGTGCTGTAGAGTCTATGAGGAGAAACATGTATTTTAAACAATGTCTTTCTTCAGAAAAGCAAACATACAGCTTAGTGTGAAAATAGCTAAGAACCTGGAATAAACTCTCCAAAGATTAGGCACTTTCACAGACTATAAGTCACCAGGATTGTTTTGGTTTGACAACTCTGTTGCAGCAGCTTTTTATCGCTTGCTAAATAGGGAGAGACTGATGGCTTAGTCTCAAGGTTTCACTTGGTTCAGAGTTGTTGACATACTTAGATGACCTAACAGCATACCTGTGTGTGTTAATTACTCAAGCCTGTATCAGAATATAAGATGCCTGGAGGCTGAAGGAAGTCCACCTTGTGTTTTCTGTTTGATGGGTTTCTAGCCCTTCGCACAGACCTAGCCAAGAAAGGGCAGGTTCAGAGAGACAACACATTGTGGCCATGTGACAGGCCTTGCCTGTTTGTTTCTCAGCAGTTTCCACTTTAGAATAAAGGCTGGCATCCTGCTCTGGGGTGGATCACAGGTGGGAACGTGTCTAGCCTAAGCTATTTGTTTAGGCCTTCTCTCAAGTCAGAGGGAGAGGGGCGTTCCCAGGCTCAGATCACAGACCCCAGCATGTTCTTGTTCTTTGGTGGTTCTTCGCTTGGCTGCAGAGGCGACCCACGTGAGTAGCTTGGTCACATGACTTCATGTGAGTAATTTGGCAGGATTGTGTTTATGATGAGAAAAATCAGACCTACTGAGTCCTATTTTGAAGTAAAGCGTTCCTGATTTGACGGCTGCTTTCTTTGCTCCTGCACGGCAGTGTGGGATTGCTGGTGAGCAGCGCCCTCTTCCCTCCTTTGCTCGCAGGCCTGCAGTGGTGGACAAGAAAGGAGACCTGGCTACTCTCAACGAGGTAGGCTACCAGCTCCGCATCTAACCAAGCCATACACCGGACAGAGGGCTTCCTTGGTGCTTCCCGCTGCACTTTACCTGCACTCCATCGGAAGGAAAAAGGAATGGGACTATTTATTAACTTGTGGACTCTTACAATAGAAGTTTTACCTAGAAAACAGAAGAGGTGGCAGTATTTATTTCAATTTGTAGAAAAGGCATCAGCAAAGAGAACCTAAAATTATGTTTACCAGGATATAAGATTTTTTTTTTTCTCTTCATCGTGTAGCAGGTGACTCCAGTGGCGTGAGAGTTTCTTCAAATACGATTTCCTTCTACAATTAGTAATTGCATTTGGGTATTGTGCTGGATAGTAGCATTGGGCTAACTAAGAAATCATATTCTTAGTCTTAAGAAAAGCTGGGGTACAGTGCAGTTAAAAAAACAAAAGCAAACATTCAGTATTAAAATTGAATTCAGCAATAAAAACAAGCAGTGCAGAAGTATCATTACCTCACTAAACCTAATAGATATGCAAAACTGTCAGTATTATTGTTTTGTAACTAATTTGTACTGATTCCCAGCATTTCTGGTAGTATTAAAACAGCACTGGATGTTTTACTGCCACCTGTGTTATTTTTTGTGCATGTTGCTGAAAGATGTTAAGTAATAGTAATACAGAAGTGTATTCCTAAACACTGACATCTTATTAGGCAGGATATGAGGTTTGGGGGTTTTTTTAATGATGATAATTGATGAATAACAAATTTTTAAACTTTCATAGGTTTTTTTTATACTTTGTCACAAGCTTTTAGTCTTTCTGGACTACACTGCTGAAGCACAAACTGTAGAGATTGCTGTTTTGTAGAGACAAGCGTTCACCTACAAGTCGGTTCGTTTCTCCTATGTGTTCCTGGAATCACAGCAAAAGCGTCAGCCTTGTTAACCTGAGTCTATATGCTTTTCTTTCAACATTTGTGTGTGACTTTGAACCTTGTCTTTGAAAGGATGAGCAGTCTCAGATGGTGATGCCTTGACATCTTATATTAAGATCAGACATCGCAGGCTGAAGTTAACCTTCTGCCGTGCTGCTGTAGGGAGTTTTTCCTATATGTGTTGTAGTAACAACAGCTTAAGTCAGACCCGCATAAGGAAGCTTTTATTGGAATAATGTCAGCAATAACTTAAAATTGTATGTCTGAAATAGCCGAAAGGCAAGCTTTTCTGCTTCCTCCCTACTCAGTGCTTTTGTTCTAAGACTTTAGCTAAGGACCTGTGATGGATGGCAGCGTTCTCAAGTGATGCGCCAAGACTTTCATTGGGGTCCACCCTTTGCATTAGTGAAGTTCTCTGGAAGCATTCAAGTGCTGCATTCCTGAAAATATTTCATTAGGTGCCTAACTAGAAACTGGATTATCGTACAACTCCAGCCTCTACCCTTTGTGCTGTGCTCATAGATGATGCTGCCATGGGCCTTGTGTACCTCCCCTCCTGGACAGTTACTGTTTTGGGATCCCGATGAAGACTGGACACTGTAATACAGTGACAATAACGCTTACTCAGATTGAATGATTTAAGCTCCTAGAACACTTAAACCAGTCAGCAAATGAACAAATACAGGAGAAGTTAAGGAATCTCACTTACCTAGGACAGGAAGACAACACCAAGACCCAGCAACCTTCCAGAAACAGTAGAAAACTTTCTCCTAATTAGATTTCAGAAGGTCTAGAAAGAAGACTTTGCAAATGTATTATACTTCTTTATACAAGATTACCATATCAATTACAGGGAGGCCTTTCCCGTCCCTCTTTCTGTAAACTTTTCCTGTCCTGTGTTGACAACAGGATTTTTTTTTGGTTCAGGAGGGAAACTGAAGAGGGAAAATACTCTTTTGGTAGAAATTCTGCAGAGTTTGTTTTAAACTTTGTGCTGCTCAATGTCTTGTGACCTAAATATTTTTTTCCCATGTATTTCTTAGCTTTCTTATGGGTAAAATGATGTGAAAAACTTGCTTTAATCAAGAGTATCCTATAGCACAAGATTATCTGATGTGTTGCAAGCTTTTTTCTATGAAACCATGGTTTACTTCTGCTGGAATAATGGTGATTAGTACATTGCCTGCTCAATTTGAGTTATTTTCTCTTAACCTCAAACTTATACTGAAACTTTTTAATGCTGTAGAGGTGTGCGACAACTTGCTTTTGGTTCTTGTTTTGAAGTCCAGCTGAAGTATTCTCTTGAAACTTGCTTATGATAATGCCATTTGTCTTAAGTGTGGTTCTAGTGACTGTTCTTCTAACTGCAAAGTGGTCAAGTAGTGCAGAAACGATGCATGACTTTTTTTTTAAATCTCTTGTATGTTTACGCACAGCATGAAGCTTCAATAAAATATCACTGTGGTCTGTTTTTTGGGTGTTTGTTTGTTTTTTTAAAAGGACTTAAGGTTATTTTTTAGATGTGCAAGAAGTTTTAAAAACCTAGGTATCCGCCTTACTGCAAAGCTGTCTTCTTCCTCTGGAAGTTCAGCCTTGCAGCCTCTGTAGACTCCACTCTAGGTAACTGAAGAAACACCATTGCAGAAGTATTTAGATACAACTGTCTGCAGTGCTCCTTTGTAGCAAAAGATGATTTACAGCTCACTATTAGATGTGGCACGCACACAAACTCACTCCCCTTTGCTTGAAGAAGCACACGGTTCTCAGAGAATAATCTGTTTTACTGTGATTTACAATAAAAACCATTTACAGCATCTCCATGAAAAAATAATGCCACTGAGACTGGCACAGATGTTTTCCATTATCAAAGAGGCAGCTAATGTAAAATCTTTTCTTTTTTCACTTTAAAGACTTCATAAAGTAATTTAAACGTTTTTTTTAAAAAAAAAAAGTCCCTTTAAAAAGTCTACTTTACACAACACTAACCAATCAGCATGCAAGCAAACTTATTTAAACCGGACCAGCAGTGCTTGAATTAACCTTTAAAAAAAAANAATTTAAAGTTTTTTTTTTTTAAAAAAAAAGTCCCTTTAAAAAGTCTACTTTACACAACACTAACCAATCAGCATGCAAGCAAACTTATTTAAACCGGACCAGCAGTGCTTGAATTAACCTTTAAAAAAAAATAACAATAATCACATGAAGAGAGAAGGTGAAGGTAACTTCACCTACACAAAAAGTCCTTTGGATATTACCGTGTAATAAGCCTGAACTCTGCTAGCAATGGCAGGTGGTCAGAAGAATTGTTTTCATTGGGAAGACCGTTAACAGTCCAAAGATCTTTCTCTGTTAGAAGTGCCAGCCTGCCAAGAAGTTTCAGACCTCCGTGAAAAGAATCCTCAGCTCCTGATTAAAAAGAGGAAAAAAAAAAAAAAAAAAAAAGGAAAGTGGAAACATTTATTAGTGTGGGCTAAAAATCACACATTCATACACTGGCAGAAAAAGAGGAAAACATTATGGCAGAAATAGTCTGAAATTATTATTGGCCCATGCAAGATCACCAATAAGGTGGTTTGGACATTCTTGTTTACTATTACACACTCATAGGGAATTATAATCAGTAGAACTCAAAATACTCAAAAAGACAGTACCCTTCCATTTTGCAGAGGGATAAATTGAGGTAGAAAGTTCCTTGTAACTCCCCTGAAAATGCCTCACACAATCCTGATCTCTAGCAGAACAGCACTGCTAGCAAGAGATGATGTTTGCAAAATAAGGATCTTTTGAGAGTTACTTGTTCATGTAACGTTTTATTTCTGCATCCTCAAACACACAGCTCTGCAGCAGGCAAGTCATACAGGAGCTCTTGCTCTTAGATATGAAACCTTCTGCCTTTCCTAACTGTTCCTCATAAAAAAGGGATCTTCCTCCATTGCTTTCTGGTATTTATTTCCATAACCACCTAAGAAAGAGAAAATCACACGCAAAAATATCCCCCACCAAACACACACTGAAGAAACACCACGTTGCTCACAGAAGAGGGATGATGACTCACAGCAGTGCTATTATTACACTATAGTTAAAATAGATATTTGTGTCCTCATTAAACAAAATCAACTAAAACCCCAAAACCATCATGAGGAAAGACTTACAAGTTTCTTCCAACTCAAATAAAGAATTTCCATTAAGCCTGAGATCTGCCCCATGACATGCCAAACTTTTAAGACTTCTTGAGTGAGATGCCTGTTCAACAGCCTTTGCTCTTGCTTTCAGAGCATAAGGATGATACTGAACAGACTGAGCTCTTTCAAGACCAGCACAAAGGGCGGGCTGTGACTTTGATAACAGTATTTTCTGCAGGAAAGTGACTAGCAGTTTCAGAACTTCCTGGCTGAACCTGGGACTGGTTTACTGTAGGCATATTCTACAAGGCTGTCCAGCAACTGTTGAACTCCTTGGATAATTTAGCAGCTTCACTCCTTTGCCATCAGCCAGCTTTCCCATCCTCTAGCAACCCAGCAACTGTTCACTGTTGCTCAGAAGAAAAGCTTTTTTACAGCAAAAATGATGCCTGGAGCACACGTTGCCCCAGATCTTCAGCCAGATTTATCATTTGGCACAACACCTGCCATGTCTACAAAGGAGTTGTTTGTTGCTACAGAGAGCTTGGTCTGCACACAGTGACCAACCTCAGCACAGAGCACTCTGGAACCAGCGAAACCAAGTCCCTCAGGACTCCAGTAGATACTAGACACTGCTTTCACAGCAAATCCTGAATAGTTTATAAGAACCAATATGTAAAAACAACACCAGTTTAAACTACTCGGTGAATTAAAATTTGGTCCCATTCTGTACTCTAACATGGGTGAAGAATCTACTTGAAAAACAAGTGCAGGAAGAAAAGAGTGCTACAGCTCTGCTGGGGCAATAAGGCAATAACGTATAGGTGAATTGGGATTAAATTTTGCAGGGGGATGCACTCTCAAATCACACAGCATTCAGAAGCCATTTAGATACTTCTCATACCCTAGTTTTTCGGCCAAGCATTTATTTATTTTATTTCATTTATTCATTTATTTATTTAATTATATTGTGAAACTTCGGTATTTTACACTTAGCGCTTACTGTGCATGTTATGACAAATAAGACTTTTGTGCCCTGACTCAATGCTTTTTAGCAATCTCAAGGTATGAGACATGAAGGTGGCATTTTAATTTCACATACTCAATATTTATTTGTCAAAATCGGTTGCCATCTACAGCAGAAGCAGGAGTAGAATCCAAGTTAGTTTGTTGTTACTTCTGCAGACCCACGTTATCTGGTAGTACTGCACTATGCGGTGATCATTGACGGTGACATAAACCACAGAACTAACGATGACCAAGGAAGCACGCTGCTGGGAAGTATCCACGGCAAGAGCACAAAGGCAGGGAAGGAGAGCACTGTGGTTCCCAGCTAGAAATACGCCCTCAGAGGTACCCTGTCTTTCTTGCACCATCTGCCGAGTTTTAGCTGCAACTGCAATCAAGAGAGCGACAACTGGGCATGTGCCAGTGCCTGCTCTCATATGGGTTAAATTATCCCTACATTTCCCTTAAACAGCATCTAGATGTTCCCATTTAGCATTTGTAAAAAGTAATTAAAAGTTGGATTCTTTACCTGGATGGGCAATAGTATCGTCGTTTGCTGGAGAATAGAAGATATAATCCACGGTGACAGCACTTCGGGAGTGACAAGTTGTTACTTCTGGTATTCCGGTTTCAGGAAAGTAATGAGAATAGACTGAAGACAGTTTAAAACGGTGCTGCAGTTTTGAAGACAACCTGAAGAGGAATCAAAGAAAATAATTTTGTTTCCATGTCTTTCCTAGAACAAATGAGCAATGAAGAAATACCAAATGATTCCTGGTTACAAATAAAATTAATTATCTGGATATGCAAACTAGTGTTTCTTAGAGGCCTAAACCTCTGAAGGCAAAACGCAGGCAGTAAGGCATCTACCTTTTACTGAAAAATAAGAGCCAACAACTGGCTTAACTGACACTTTAAATATATGTAGATTTCACCTTCATTTAGCCTTTGTAAAATTTCACGTTCTCATCAGCAATCTCTTCCTGACACTTCAGTAGAAGAGTCCATGACAGCAGCTTACATTAAAGTGACAAACTGTGAACTGGTCTAACCAGGCCCTTGGTTTGGAATACAGAGAAATTAAGACTTTTGGGTTTGGGTTTTTTTCCTTCTCCTAAGCTAAAGCTGTCACATTTTCAAGTTAGGCTACACCTAATCTCCTTTTCTCTGCTCAGGCTCCTCTTTTGTCTCACCCCAACATCTGTCACTCTGCTTCTTTTCAGTTCAGAAAAAACAGGTGAGACAAGACAGGCTATCTCGAAACAAACTGCAAAATTGCACCTTTGAGCAAAAGGACTCCTCTCTCCCTCCCAACCATTTGCTTCCATCAGCTCTGCAAAAGATGCATCCCTCAGCTGTTCCTGCCTCACCTTGCATGGTGCAACCTTGCAGGTTAAACCTGAGCTGCGATGTTTTCTGGTTAAAAGCCAAGCAATTTAAAAAGAAAATATCAGCACGTCACCTGCACAGAAGACTGACAGACATACCAGTTGGTGGAACACAGAAGGCGGCAATTTCTGCTCATTGAGGCAAAAAAATCCTGCAAGCAGTGTCTAACACATTGCATGCTATGGATTCACACCATAGAATAGGGTTTCCTGTCTTGTTACCTACTTCTTGTCTCATTAATGCCATTACTTTTTCATCATTAAGGATCACCAAGTGTTTTAATATAACTATCTGCACTGATACCAAGATCTCATTTCTGGTAACAAGTGCCTGACTCCGAGCTTGACATGGCACAGGCACAGCTAGGGCAGTTTCCTTCTTTTGTGCCTTACTTGATACGCCTTTACCAGTCCAGTAAATGCAAATATGTTCTTCTTTTCAAAGAGCAGTTACATTTTCCTTCTCAGCACTCTAGTCCTGGCTTTCCCCTTCAGTTTAACAAGCAATAACACACACTCCATTATTTCAAGTTCTAGTCTGTTGCTGTTTAAATGGAAGATGATTTTTTTGTCAGGTAAGCAGATTGGATGAGGTGAGGACCTCGTATACCCATGTCTAGAATCAGGTACAACTTTGGTCTAAAAACAAAACAACCCCCTCAAAGCAGGAATCAGCCAAGGAATTCCATTTTCTCCCCCAACACATACTTTTCAGATGCTATTACAGCCTCCTGAGTGTTGTCCAGTTTTGCTGATTCCAATTCTTCTCCTGCAGATAAAAAGACATTAAACTTACTTTTAAAAATAGAGTGCAGGTGAGACCAATATTGAAGAGCTACAATAAAGGAAAAACTACAGAAAATATTATCTCTAAGTACACTTATTGGTTTGCAGCAGGCAAGACACAATTCACAAAGCTGGATTAAATTATTCTGTTACTAAGATCCCCTCCAAAGACTCTTCCATATTATGTCCCTTTCACTTAAAACTGGTCTTTTTTTGTCAAAGAAAAAGTGATGGATGAAAGATGTATTAACATTCAGCAAGGAATCACTCGCTTTTCCTGCTTGTTCCATAAAGTGCTTGCATGCTACATGCTTGTGCTGTGTTTCTCCACCTCTCTTTTTCATCACAGCACAACTGGCTTTCATGATGCAAACATAATAGTTTAAATAGTAAGCACCAGCTCCTGAATGGCAATTTTTAACTATTATCTTGTAAAACTTCAAATTTGCAAAAGCTTATGTGAACAAATAACTTTATACTCTAATGAGCCAAACAAGGATATTTTGCAAGCTCAAGACTTGGTGTTTTTTCCCCACTAGAACAGATCAGCTGTATTTCAGTGCTGGCTGAATGGTATTTTCAAGGGACCACAAAATTCATCAACCTAGAAACTGACCTGCATTTTCTTCTTTTTGTTGCTGTCTTATTTCATACACACAGTTTTGCGAAATACCTAATTTTTTTGGCCAAATTGGAATAGATAAGATTCTTTGTCCCCTTGGAAACTGTTCTTGTCCAGAGACCTATGAAAGACAACATAAGGTGTTTTTTTTAGACAGAAATCCAATTTTAAAAAAGTAATAAATTCATAAGCGGACATTTTTTGCAAAGTTTAAAGTTTTAATAAGTTAAAAACAAAAGAAAACAAACAAACAAAAAAAACCCCTCAGCAAACAACCCAGCCCCCTAGAATAAATCTTTTATAATGGCTTGTCAAATCTCTGTAAAAATAATAACAGCCCTTATGTACACCCCTATTGTTTATTCCTATTGTGTTTTTTGCAGCTACCTAATTTTTCAAGATAGTTCTTGAGACACTAAACTGAGAGACTACCAAGAAAACTTTTAGCACCAGAACAGGACTGAGTATATGTGGCTTCCTAGTAGACACTTTATCTTCATGATGCTTTTCCTCTGCGGTCAAGTCAAGACAAAGCAGGGCTTGAAACAACTACCCACTAGCAACAAACAGCAGTTTTTGAAGAGCTATTTTTTCATGTTTTTTCATTGTAGATACTCCAGTTATTGTCTATTAAATAGCATTTGATACACCGAACAACTACATACCAGAGCTCACAAGAAAAAATGGATCCAAGCTGAAACAGTTTAGGTTCAGCATCTAATTGCATTTTTGCTTTTACAATTATTCTAGCCACTGTAAATCAAAGGTTATCTAAAATAAGAGTCATCTTTCAATATAATACGTTGTAGGTATTTGATTATGTAGTTATTTTATCCCACTTAAAGACTGGGACACTTAAACTCAGTGATACAATCATCATGTGGGCAACTGCCTTTCAGAACAACTAATTTGTTTGCAAGCTTTTAATTTCAAAGTGCTAGAAGCAGATACAGGCACAACTGTAAGGCACAACTACTACACTCAAGCTTATTTTAATAACTCCACAGTAACTTTCGCTTTGCAGACTGCATAAAGGGCAACAAGAGGAAATAATACAAGCCCAGTTATAGCACACTACAACCACTCAAGTATTTCTGTTTCATCAGCATTAACTTTTTTTTTTTTTTGTGGATGAGAAGTGGAAAGCAAAGCCTACCTTCCCTATAGCAAGTCCTTCATAATTCAACTTTCCTTCCTTTATAAATCTGTACAATGGAGAACCAGGAACAGAATTGAAGTCACCACAGATAATAATCGGGCAGAAGGTACCATCCTTCTGAAGGGCAACACTAGCAATCTCTGCGAGGAGCATTGCAAGTTGGGTCAGTTTGATGTCCCCTCGCCTTGGGTTATACAGCAGATGTGTATTGGCGATACAGATTGCAGCATTAGTTTTACAGTGAAATTTAGGCTGCAAAAGCAACACCAGTCCAACATTGTCCCTGTCCAAGAGTGGAATATCACGGCGAAAAAATTCCACGGGGTTTGATGAGATCAGGCTAAATCTGGAAGTTTTGAAGCAAATAGCACAGCCATCAGGTTTTCTCCCCGTTCTCATTTTATATTCACAGTGATACCCTGCAAGAAAAGCAATGAAAAACAAAATACCATTGTGTTAACTTTTTTTTTTTTTTTCAAATTAGAAGCAATCTCACTCTACTTTTCTCACATGGTAGTCAACACACAGTCTGAAGTACCAAAGATTAGGTACAGTTCACATAGAAAAGGGAACACAAGAGACTTTCCGTCCTCTTTAGCTTCAGCTTAGATACTACAGGAAACCTGGTCTAGTATCTTTTGTGATGTGTAAGCATCTCCATAGTTTAAGATACCAGGCATGTTCTTCTCTCCTCATGTGCAAGAAAAGGCCAAATCAAAATAACAAAATACTCAAAAGTCACATAAAGTGGATTTGTGTAATAGTTTTTTCTGGATGTTACCACAATGGTTTAAGAATAATACCAGTGAAGCATTGCAAACAAAAGCAATAATTGCTGTTAGTCAAAAATCACCTCTAAAATGATTCATAGAACAAAGTTCTCAAACATATTTACATAATTATGTAATTATCCATTTAGGAGCAAGGGAAAAGGTTTCAACAGGGAAACAGAGACACTTATCAAACAACAACACTGGAGTTGAAACAAGTCCACCTGAAAATAGCAATTTGCAGAAATTTCCATTATATGTAAAGGTGACAGATAAGGTTTCATTAAGATTTCTGTGTAAGAAAATACCAATGATCTTGAAATAGCATCTAGTTTTTGCCAATTTAAAATGCTTCTCTGCCAAGCCTGTGCCATATAAATTCATCAAGTACAGCCCCACAAAGCAAAGCGAGTTGGCCTCCGAGTTTACACCAAAGCTGAAACAGATTTCCCATGTCTCTCTCCCAACTCCAGGCCATGCACTCCTGCTGCTTGTTGTGGCACGTACTGTTAGCTCAGCAAGCCAACAGAAAACTAATCAGGAAAGTAAAATTAGTCTAGATAATATCCTGCTGGACTGGTGGATTTCACCAGCATAAAAGTCTAGTGAATGCCAGAACTAGCCCAGTAGAAGGGGCAGGACATGCACCTGGGAACTAAGAAGGGGAAGAGGAACAGCTACAGCAAGCTCCATATCCTCACGTATAGCAGCAGGACGCTCAGTTGCCCACACGAGCCTGGTCTTATAGTGTTGTTTCACATTTCAAGTGGATTTAAATCAGTACTGTCATTACTCTACCTTCTTTACAAATGCTCAATTCTGGGTGCTAGACTACCTCCAACTAAGAAAGAAAGAAAAAAGTATCAGTCCAGTGCTGGTCCTTGAACTGCCTCCTCCTGGCACCAGACAAGTGCCAGGAGGACAGCAGGTCCCTGAGACCAGAAGGCGGTATAAAGCGCAAAAGATTTAGATCAGTTCAAACCACCATGCAATCACACCCCTAGCAGCATGTTCCCTACTGTGAATTCACATGGCAGAGCGTTAAGATGGTACTAGTATAAGAACTAATGAATATAAGCTGACCATGGATAAAATTTAGTGCTGGTATTTGGAAGTTTTCAAGCCAGAAAAAACATACTTTAGAAAAGTTATCCAACAGGAATACCAGTAGAAAACACAAAGGTATTGTCAAGAGAGCACTTGATGAATTTATAAAAGGGGGCACACAATATTGTTGCATGTGATGACAGAAGACTTGACTCTTATCATCTAAGACAGTCTTTTCTTTTTGAGGAAAACGGTACATGGGTGAGGGAGAAGACTGGTCATAAGATTGGTCATAAGACTTTTGTCATACCCAGGGATTCCAAACTTGACTTGATCTCTGTTCTATAGTGGTCTTCTTGGACTTCTTGTAAACAGAGTACCTAGGGCAAAAGTTATTAGTAAGATATTAAAAGATATTAGTAAGTGCATCAAAATATTACCACATTGTATGTCTGTTGGCTAGTCTGTATTGGTACACAGAAAAGTTTAAAAAAAAAAAAGAAAAAAAAAGAAATAATCAGAGGCATCTTGCCTCCATAATCCCATGAAAGGATTCATCTCCTATAGAAAATGCTCCTTAAGATTGCCAAGAGAGCCCAAATTCCTCCTACCCTCTCAGACAGGCATACATTTTCAGATGTGAAGATAAAATTTAATCAAAATACAGACCTGCTAATACAGTCTCAGCAGTATAGGAAAAAGCTAAGTGCCACAGCAGCGGGAAGAAGAGGCCAAGGACACACTTTTCCTTAACTACAGTGTGGACAAGTTTCCATATTGTGACAACTTGAACCAAAGATCAGCCTCAAAATACTCCATCAAGAAAGTTCTTAGCATCTCGGAGCCTTCTCCCTGCACACTGCAGTAACATCCAGATTTACACATACCCTGGGACTCTGAGACAAAGGACTGAGTTCCTGAATGGTAGTGAACTAGCACTGCCTGCTGAACTGCACCAACAGATATCACTGACCCAGCTGATACCAGTTCATTCAAGGTCTCAGAGGAGAGTCAAATCTCAAGCAATATTCCGAAGTCCCTGCTTTGCTTTTTTACAGTTCAAAGCAATGAATCAGTTAAATGTCTATGTCCTATAGGAAGCCTGTGAACAGCAGCCCACGATGACTCAACACAAGGCATCACCCCTTTACTCCAGTGCTGCATTGTGCTGCTCTGCAGACTTCAGCAAGTGCCATGAACTGAACTACACTTTGCCAGAGGGGCTGTCTTTGGCTGCAGTCCTTCCATGCCGCCTGTTACCTCTAATAACATCAGGCAGATCCTCACCAGAGTCCCTTTAGGTGGGCCTTTGGCCTAAGCAAGTATAACTGTTCTTATGTTCAATGCTTTATTTACAGCACTGTACTCAAGTGTGCTTCAGGCACAGACTGAGAAAGACTTATATTAAGAAAGGAAGCTATTTGAATTATAAAAAAAATGCATTGTATCAGCAAAACATAGAAATCATGTGAAAAAGACCATTCCAGGAAGTTCTGGACAATAAAAGGCAACTACAGGTGGTATGTGCTGCAGAGTTTGGCTTTGCTGTAAAGTTCTGACCACACAAAATACACTTATTGTATAAGCATATATCAAAACTACTGTTAAGCATGACAGAACCAAAAAGCTCAGTTGCAGTAACTACACAGCCTACCTATCAAAATAAAGAACAGCAATAATTTGCCACTCCAGTTTTTCAGTTCTTAAGAAATATCTACATGCTCATTTTCTACTCACATCTGCGTCCAGCTCCTTGATTTCTTGCAGGATGTTGGGAAATCTGTATGTCCAGATTAACAAGCGCTGTCTGCAGTGTTTGTACAGGTGGGAGTTATCTTCTAACAGATTTTGTGAGAGGATATTGTAGGACATAACTGTAAAATCAAATTTCGCCTCACTTTCTGTATTGCTTTGGTCAGTTTCTTTATTTTCAAAGAGTTTCATTGCTTTACTGTTCCGACAGAAATATTCCCAGTGTCTTTTGACAGTTCCTGTTAAAAGCACATGAAGCAGAAAAAGTTATGTAATACACCATATGACTGCTTACTGCTCTTCAAAATCGTCCTACTGACTATTTGTCTTTCAAATTGCTTAAGCATTGCTAAAAGCTTATTTGATTAACAGTGATTTAGACCCTCTGTTTAAGATGAACTTTACATAGGCATTGATAAAATACAAAACAAAACCACACCCAAAAAACAAAGCACAAAACCATTACATGCCCTGGACTTCATACTGCTATGAAATTAGGAAACCGACACGTTTTAAGTATACTGTTGCAGCCGGACTACACCATCCTGCTTCCTGTAAAAAGGCTGTCAAACTGGTAAGACAAATCCAGTCTGTTGGCATAGTTTTACAGTCCCCTCTGCCACTACCTCCTCAGTGAAGATGCAGTATGTCGGTCTGGGATATATCCTTTAGAGCAGCACATGGGCATCTTGTTAATCTCTCTAGCCATGACTAACAAGGGACTACAAACAGAGGTTCACCTCTAGGCTATATGCAGTCTGACAAACTCGGCCATAAGCTGCAATGGTGTCCATTACAGGGGTCCCAAAACAGATAATGAACCTTATTTCCATGAGTGAGGTTGAGAAATTAAAAAATTAATATGCCTCAGAATTACCAAGAACTTCTGAAAAGGCTTACTTTGCCCTTCTGGCATTCCTAGTCTCACACTTATTATTAGTACCATTACATGAAAGTTTGTAGGAATATATGCCCATCATTAAGCGTACAATTATTTTTCAGATATTCATATTCAGGTATATATTCAGGAATTTCTCCACCTACGAAACTCATGAACACAGATCCCTCCCAACGTCCCAACTCATCTGAGAGCATGCTGAGGTTGAGATATCCATGCAATCAACTAGTGGCAGGCTGCAGCTACAGCTGTTAATATCTGCCCTATCTGGATAGAAAATTTCATCACTGTACTTATAGTATTCAGGACTTTATCTAGTGTTTGCAACAAGTATAGCAAGGCTCTAAGCACTGTTTCTATAGTGGAAGAGAGGCCACATTGCTCCTTAGCAGGTATCTTTAACTACTATCACCTTACAACATGAATGCAAACAAAAGATAACTAGGAAGGACCACACTACTCTTAGATAAAGATATGTCAAAATGCACTTGCTAAGGGGGTTGAGAGAGGATCCAGCAATAAAGTCATGGAGCAAACTCCCTTCCTTCAGTTACTGAAGACGAATATGATGCTTCTAAGCTTTATGGATATTCATGTACAAAAATCCATTTGGGGTGCTGCTGGTATCAGTTGCCCTTTTCAATCATAATGCAAGTTTATTTTGTTAAGAAAGTGATTTATGCACGAAAGGACCAATTTT
This sequence comes from Pedionomus torquatus, assembly GCA_013398155.1. Taxonomy (NCBI): domain Eukaryota; kingdom Metazoa; phylum Chordata; class Aves; order Charadriiformes; family Pedionomidae; genus Pedionomus; species Pedionomus torquatus. The sequence continues at coordinate 315,550 of VZRU01002380.1, forward strand.
AACTGTGCCCCTCTACCTGTTTCACAGTAGACAAAACTGTAAATATCCACAATACATTTGGATTCTATGTAGAAGATTGTATCTGTAATAAGGTGAAGCAGAGACTTCCAAGCTTCATGAAAGTCTGTTATGGACTTGGGTAGCCACCTTCACACTACTTGTTGCATGTATGGGCGAGCGCATTCACCATTTGCTCTGCCAGTCATGGTCTGACACAAAGCTTGCTCCCATGCCAGTGGCAGAATAGTTGCACAAACAAAAATGCACTGGAGGCAAGCACCATTAAGTCTCAGTTATCTAGGTCACATACACCTCAACTAGCTCAGATACAAGTCACTTGAGGTCCAGCAGAGCTTATGAGCTCAGGTACAGCACAAAACACGAAACTATATAGCTGCCCAACCAGCTCAGTGCTACAGCAAGTTAGCTCGATCTTTTTGCTTTAAAAGAGCTCCCTAGTTAACAGGCCTCACCTGGTGACAGACACCTGAGAGAGTTATCTGAATCAAGCTCAGGTGTCCCCAGCTGGGCAAGCCCTCCTATAATTGTCTGTGTTCTACTACCAAGCAGGGTGAACCTAGCTCTGGCAGACTGACAACACAGAATACAACAGCATTAACAGACTAAACAACATTACAAAACTGTAACATTTTAAACACAGATGTTTTCCTGAGAGAGGTGCCAAGAAAAAGATTATCTCAAAAGTTGCAGGTGGTAGTGCTTATAACTTGTTAGGTGTGCTTAGCATCACAAACAAACAAGGGAAATCAGCAAAGAGCATCTTTTACCTTTCTTGCTGCTATGTTTTTCTTCATTCTGTGCTACAGAAAGACATAATGCTTCCTTCTGAATAGAGAAGTTTGCTACTTCTTCAGGAGTTGAAGTATCATGCTGGCCACTGAGTCTTCTCTTCTTTGTCAGTGGTTCTTCTCCCTCAGATTTCATACTGGGATTAGGTAGGTGAAAGCAGGAACTCTGTGTGTAGTTATCAAGCTGCCAATTAGAGTTCTGAAGTGGTCTCCAAGGTCCAAAAAATGGAGGGACTCTCCAGTTTGCTGAGAAATCAACTGGAACAGGAAGTGGAAACGAGGCCCAGGGACAGCATCCGGCCCATCTCATACAGTTGGAAACTGGGCTGTTCAAGGCAAGTATCTGAGAACCGTTCCAGTGGGCAATCCAGTCTCTGCCCAGCCTCTGAACCTGACGGGGCAGCATGGAGTGTCTACCAAAGAAAACAGGTTTCATTACTTACATCCTTCTCCATTTGCTCATAGAAGACTGTGGATACAAGTCATCCTGGTCACGACAGGTACAAGACAGACTTTCTTTACAAGGTAAGACACATAAGATATTCAAACCTTTTTAGACACATACAAAACATTGTATCTATCTAAATGTAAGTCTTTACACTGCAATCTTGGATCTTTTTTCCCCCTTCAGATTTACAAATACCATTTAACTTTCAAACTCTATCCACATGAACAATTACTTTCGATTTCTTTTCTGCCCTGTTGAATTCAACTGTCACATCTTTCACGTGCTCAGTGTAATGACCTTTAGAAAAGGTAATTTTTACATGCTCCATTAACCCTATAAGGCTATTTGAAATGAATTAGAAAAATGCTTTCCTTCACTCAGTCAGAAATCTGTTTAAAAAGCCACTGACTTGGCTCAAACTGCAATGCCAACAGGACAGGGAAACAGAGGTACTAACTCTCGCATCACCCCTGACACCAGTTTATAGAGTAAATTTGTATTCTTATTTATGGGAAAACTGCAGCTTAGTGATTACAGACATGAAGATAAGGAGGTTTTCTTCTCCCAGGGAAAAAAAAATAAAAATAAAAATCTGAGCCTCTACAGAAATGCAGGAAGGACGGCTGGGTGACAACTATCTGTCTCAGCTTCCTCACTGCTTATATAAGAAGGCATGTTTTGAGTTTACAAACAAAGGATATCAGACCTTGGTGTGCCTGAAGTTGAACTGAAGTGAGAAGCTGCTGCCGCTGCCACTCAGCCTACCCAGTAAGTCCAAATATTTTCGGAAAAACCAGCTTGTCCTGAAACAGCACTTCCCACCACGAGGCACCAGAAGCTGCTCGACCCTCAGGGCACCACGGCTTTTGAGACAGACCCGAGCGGAGGGAACACATCTCCTCTGCAAAGACCTCCTGAAACAACCGTTTTAAGGAAAAGAGCAGGGAAAAGCTGCCTTGTTTTTAGGAAGCCCCAGGCAAGCACTTCCCCGCAAACACCTACACCCGGCAAAGGGAAACCCGGCGTGTTTTTGTTTACCGCGGCCCAGCTCCGGCTAAGGGCAGGTATTTANTTTAAGACCTGCCACCCCCCCCCCAGCCGGGCCAGGGCGGCGGCCAGGCCTCTCCCCGGAACCCCACACCCAGCTGGGACTCGGGGCCGTCCATTAGTAGACGGTTCCACGGCCGCGGGGGCTGCCCCAGCCTCCCCGGGGCCCACGGCCGGCTGCCGCCCCACGGCCCCTGGCGGTACCCTACCGAGGCCTAGCACCCCACCGCATGCCCCCGACCCCCGCTT
>VZRU01002381.1:15190-27873 GCA_013398155.1 Pedionomus torquatus
GGCCGCCATTTCGCCCCGCTCTCGCCGGCAGCCGCGATGACGGACCGCTACCCCATCCACAGCCAGCTGGAGCACCTGCAGTCCAAGTACATCGGGACGGGCCACGCCGACACCACCAAGTGGGAGTGGCTGGTGAACCAGCACCGGGACTCGTACTGCTCCTACATGGGCCACTTCGACCTCCTCAACTACTTCGCCATCGCCGAGAACGAGAGCAAGGCGCGCGTCCGCTTCAACCTCATGGAGAAGATGCTGCAGCCCTGCGGGCCGCCCGCCGACAAACCCGACGAGTCCTAGCCCGTCCCGCCCCGCCTGGGCTCCACACCGGACCCTGCGCCCGCGGGAAGGGCCTGGGAGCCGCCTCAGCGTTGGCGTCTGTGCCCCCCCCGCCCCCCTGGTACCTCTGCTCTCCTCCTGTGGGGTTTCCTCGAAGGATTCTGACTCGGGGACAGTCTTGTAAAATGCCTGCTTCTGGACAGCTTCGACTCGTGTGACTGTACAGTCATTCCTATTTCTTAAAAATAGAATAAAATCCACTGGGCATTTCTAATGTTTTGTTTGGTGATCTGCTCACAGGAGCCTTTTTCTCTAAAAGGTGTGCTGGTCACTCAGTATGAAGCGTTTCGATGCAACCATCTGAGATGCAGGTGTTGAATACTTTACAGATACAGTATTTTCCTAGCCAGGCTGATGGGTGCTTGCTTACCAAAACTGTGTTTTGAGGAAAGGGAGGAAGCTAGTTGACACTCAAAAGGGTTTGATTTGTTATTAAGTGTTTGTTGTTTGGGGTGATTTGTGCTACACCATAAGTCAACTTCTGTAGTGCTTTAAAACTCCAAAATTGCTTTTCTTTGAATACCATTTTCTTGCCTTATTCTCCTCCTCTGTACTTGGAATTTTCCAAATCTTGATTCTCTCTGATCCAACTGAGCTACTTTTTTTTTTTCCTAACGCTTTTTAGTCATCTAGTGATTAAGGTTTTTTTCTGTATGGCACTAAACGAGTGTACTGTGGTGTTAGACACTGGTAGTAGGGAATAGGTGATGCACAGGCTTGGGAAAAGCTGAACTATTTTGCCAGATGACTTGTCCAAATTAACCTGCCCTTCCCAAGGGGAATAACGGGGTTATTCATTATTACTTTGAAGTAAAATGCCTTGAGGGGAAACAATCTCAGATCAGACTGCAAGCTGAACTGGTTTGATTTTGGTTTGCCACTTAAAATGGGTTTTCTTTTCTCTTGTCATAGTAGAAATCAATTTTGAGGTTCTCCCATTCATTAGAAACCAAAGTAAAACTTAGAGATAATGTTGCGTGGAGAAATGAAGTGCTCTCATATTTGACACATGGCAGGTAATTGTAGGTGGGGTTTTTTTTGGTGAGTGTTTTTTTGGTGGTTTATGTTTTTCACATTGGAAAGTTCAATGTTTTCTGATCCTATTAACACTGAATTTTTTTTTTAATTTTTTTTTCTTTAATGGGTGATCTCAAAAGTACTGAGTGATAAACTTCGCACGCTTTTTTCTGACTCTTATGAAATGAAGCTATTAGTAATACTGTAATAAAGTAAGGAAAAGCATACAAGTTCCTGAGGCCACATTCAAGTCTGTACATCCATCTTCTGGAAAATTCAGAGGTGGTTTTCCAATTTTATTGCATGTGCGAAGATGAGGGCCTGGGTGAAGTGGTCCCGAATAAATTTTACCTACAGGTTTTTAGGGGAGCAACTCCTGTTTCTCACTGTTCATGGTAGCTGGGAGGACCGTCTGTTCCTCACATGTTGAGGAACGTGCCTGAAAGATTTTCCTTAACTGAGTTCAGGCATGCAATGCAGTCTTGTGAAAACTGAGCAACATTTCTGTCTAAATCCAGCAAGTTTCCTGTTACTGTTCTTAATAAAAGTCTGTTCTGTGACCAAATCTTGGGAACTTGCCATTTCCCTGTGTGAGCAGGCAACATGTTTGGTGGGAAAGGGTGGCACGAGCAAGTCCTATCGAGCAAGCTCCTGTTCCTGTTGATCTTCCCTTAACACACACCGTAGTGATTGTCCAGAGAGAAGAAAGAAACAGAAGAGTCAATTGCGTTACTGCGTTGCCCCGTGAGTAGTTCCAAAAGGTGCCTTGTCTGCTGGCTGGGATTCAGGGACCTGGAAGAGCTGGAGTGAGAATGCAGGTGCTTTTGTAATGGGTTGGAAACTGAACTTGCCATGTTTTGGGAGAGAAATCTGGAATCAGTTACATGGAAGGAAAACCAGAAACTGCAACTTAACCCACTCCTGCAATAAATAAGAACTTAAATATATCTTCCGTGAAATGTTGAGTATAAAATGCTAACAGTTAGTTCTGTCTGTGGGTATTATCAGTCCTTAATACATTATAAAATGTGAGCAACACATTCATGACACGTAAGTAAAGGCTAGTGCCCCCTTGCAGGCCAACCCTTCCTTGTAGGGGGCGAACAGCCTTCAGGGACCAGTCAGAGCGACGTGGTGGATGAACTTGCTGGGTATGCTTGCTCCAATCCCAGTTAAGCGCGTGCCTCTGTTTTACCCGGGTTGGAAAAGGTTTTTAGTGTCCATACTGAGTAATGTTTGTGAGACATTGCAAACGCTTTCTTAAGAAACAGGAAAACCGAAGGAAGTTAGAATTCCTAAGAATCCAAGATGAGCTTGAAGACAATTGGGAAACACTGATGAGTGTGTTTCTGGACTAGGGTACTTTTCTTAAATCCCAAAGCATGTTTCAAACCAATGGAAGCAGTGAGTTCTTTTACGTTTTAATACTGGAGAGAGTAAAGTATCCTAAGAATAGAGTTTGTTAGTTGTCCTACTGGGATCCATCTTTTTTACTTCTACCCTGACTGAAAGATGAAGGATACTGCTTTTTTATAAGTTGGCTTGGTACTTGGATTATGTTCTTTTTACATCCAAACAGTGTGCTTTAGCTGTGCTTCCCACTGTGATCTCTGCCTTATTTTCCCGAGTTTCCATAGCTTAGTTTCACATAGTGTGAAGTGTGAGAATTATAAACTGTTTTCAACGTGATGTGCACTATGTTTTGTAAGAAGGAATTTCACCTGCATTTGTCCTGCTGGTTAACATATCTTTGTAGATTAAAACATATATATATACACACATTAAAAATTATAGTAGATATTGCATGTAGTATTTAATGACTATTTAGCCAAAAATGGAATACTGAAACCATGTTATCTAGGATTTATGAATACAGTGAGAAGTATGAGCATGGCAGGTGAAAGGAGAATGGTTTGCTTTTGGTGCCTTAATTATAAATGATTTGAGAAAAGAAGAACCAAGCTTGACTCTTACAGGAAAAAACATGCAAAGTTTTCTGCTAGAATGGTTTATTTTACTTGTAAATGAGTTATACTTAGTTCAGAAAATAGTGCCATAGAAGTGCATTACCACCTTCATTTTTAATTATGCTTGTTACCATTCTCTTGGTAATGTGGCTGTTTTTACCCCAGGTAGCATAAGTGTGAGGTTTACTAATTATTTTATAAATTAACAAATCCTGGCAGTTTACTCAATTTGTATCTTCCAGTTACTTTTCGTTGTGATTTTTTTTCTTTTATTGCTACACCAGAGGGCAGCAAATGCTGCTGTTATGCAACCAAAAGCACATGTAACTAATAGAATTGCATGCTATCTTGCAAGAATCCTTTGAAAAAAAATAGATGGATACTTTAAAAAGTTGCTAAAACTTTCCAAGAGGCAGAAATAGTTAGGTTTTTCCAACAGGATACTTCTAAGGTTCAAAACATGCCTTTTATTTACCATGGGTGGATGGAGCCGTGTGGGAGGCCTAGGTCATCACCGTAGTTGTATAGTTGTGAATACTTTCAGTTTTTTATTTTCTGATTTATCAGAACGGTAGCAGTTCATTAGTTAACATTTGCACAATGAAACAATTCCACTAATGAGTTATTTCCCGCAAACTGTAAAAGTCGGGCCATTTCTTTTGCTTTAGTCATATTCAGCATAAAACTCTGGTTTTTACAATCATTTAAACATACTAAACATTCATGGATGATAACATTCATGGTCTGTTTTAGCATCAGGATTTTACTTCAGCACATCAGATAATGCCTTTTTAAAGCTGAACTATTTTAAGCATCGCTGGTTTCAGAGTCCCCACTAGAGCTCTGTTGGTTCCGTGCTGTTGCACCACTAATTCTTTATACAACAAAACAAAACAAAACAAAACAAAAAAAAAAAAGTCAAAAGACATACACAAAGGGGTCTCGAATGTACACTTACAACTGCTTTAGTTGTTTCTCAGTAGTTAATATTCAATCATGCAATATCTCATGTTAGTACTATTATTATTATAATCCATTTAAAAATCTATGCTTTTGTGACCTGCTAAAAATGTGTGCTTACCACTGCCTTGAGGCCAGCTTTATTGCAAGGGAACTTAACTGCATTTAACAAGTTAACCCCCCATCAACACGCAGAAGAATAGTCTCTACCACAAGTAGTTCACAACTGGAATTTGTTTGGAAACCCACCTCAAACATCTGGAACAGTCCCCCAGTCTTCTCAGACTCCTCGCTTTTTTTGAAAAAGAAATTTAGTCCATTCATCCATCTGATTGTGGATGAATGGCAGTTCAAACTTCAACTTTGCGAAAAAAAAAAAAAACAAAAGAAAAAAAATTCCAAGCTGCCTCATGTTCTGGAGCTCAGTTGGCTCTGAAGCTTTTCACAGTCTGATGCCTCTTGGATAAAGCTCGTATCAGCGCTTGTGGGGCTGCAATGTAAATCACATCACTGCTGAAATGGTGTTAAGATTAAACTTTTAAAGTTAGGATTTGTAAACACGCTACAAAGACATGAGGTTATGTTTAATGTCTCAATTCTCTTGTCAGATTTCTGGCTTGGCCACACATGGCACGGGTATAATTGGATGTTGAGCTGCTGTGGACAGAATGAGGATAACCAAACAGATGCAAAAATGCCTTTCAGTTACTTTTGCAAAGGAAGAAATACTCTGGGCCAGAAATTATTACAATCTGTGAGAAACTGCAAGGTAATAAACTGCAGGCTGCTATGTGACTGGGTACATGCGTAGCTAAGCACGTGTGCATGAAGCCCAAAGAATCAGACCACGATAATTAAACATTGATCACGGTGTACAACAGGGTGGGCATCAGATGGCACAGGCAACCGAGTCTTGCATTTCCTCATGTTTAAGTTTTTTCATACAGCATAAAAAAATATCTGCTAGTTTCTTTAAAAAGGGAAATTAATCTAATATTTACCAGCCTGGCAATATTCCCATCATGCGTCAGCAGCTACACTTGATCCTAAAACTTTTTGTATGTGCCACATACTAAAAATTTATTATTTTGCTTACTGTCTGAGCTACAGAATTAATGCAGAAGCCAAAGGATATTTAGAGGAGTTGGAATGTTTTTTGTTAAATACCATTTTCCAAGAACAAATAGTGAAATTCCAATGTCATCTTCAGGACATAATTAAAATCAGTTAAATTTGAAGCATATTTCTTCACATGGTACCTTTCCAGTGACAGCATGGACCCAGTGTTTAAATATTCATCTTAAGGTCCCTCTGATAAAATTTCATGGAGGAACAAGAAACATTAGTAAAAACATAACATTATTGGTTTCTGTGTTACAACTGTGCCAGTCCATGTCTGTGGGAGAAGAGGAAGTGATGTGAACAGGGAAAACCTGTTCTATCAAAGTTGGTACCTCTCAAGCTGAGCGAAATAAAGTATACTTTGTTTTGATCTGAAAAGGATCAGAGCAGTGGCTGAGGTTATGGGAATACTCTTAACGTCTCTCATTTTTCTAGTTCAGGCCCTGTGACTATTATATTTTTAATTGTAAAGAAATGGGGTTTCATGGGTTGTGTTGAAGGACATAGCTGCCTTTCAGCTGCCCTTCTGCTGTATCACTGCCAAGGCAACATTGCATGTCAAACACTGAAGCCTTTAGCTGTTAATTTTCTGACCTCCGTTTTGACAAACAACTATAACATGAAACTCATCAAACAAGGAAAAAAAGATTGAAAATGTAAGGACATGTAGCACCAGCTCCTCCTTGTCTCTTGCTTTTGCCAAAGAGTCTTCACATTAGTAACTGGCTGAAAGCAGGCTCTTACTCCATCTGTGGTGTAGCAAACCCCACAAGAACTAAAGGAAAATGTGTTTTTCTTTAGTATTCCTTTCCTCTTTCTGGTACATCTGTAAAGCCACAGTCCAATGAAATGCAAACTAAGCTCTTTTCTGCTATCTTAGCACTGCAGTGTGATTTCCTGACACACTCTTGTCGTTGCAGATAAGGCCGATGGTTAGTCTTGGGCAGAGTTGAGGCTGGCTCAGGATTCTCTGAACTTTGCAGCATTTATATTTTATGTCCTGTTTGGTATGAATAAATATTGAAGAAACAAATGTGGGAAGCTGATGAATGAAGAATAGTAACAACTTGTGTTTTCTTTTTACTGGTGACAGGGTACTACTAGCATAACTAGCTTCAAACTTGGACATCTTGAGGGGCACATGTGTAGATTCAGTACTTCATATGTTAGAAGGCTGAGGGTGCCCTTTGCATTATTAGACTACTCTTCATGTTGGCTTAAGAGATGACCATAATGAGAAAGGCTAAGCTCAATGTTCATGTCAACAGAGCCTTTGGAGTGTCCTTCAAAGCAGGGGGTCAGGTATGGACCCTGCAGTGTATCACTGGTTTGGACCTGGTTGAGCATGGCCTCCACAAGCTTTCCTGAGAGTGTGACAGACCCATCCACAGGCTGGGAAAGTGGCTTGTGCTCTCACCAGAGCTTTGGAACATCACTAAGGAGCTGCAACAGACCTTCCTACAAGTGGCAGTAAAGCCCGTTTGTTTAAAGAGCTATATGCTGCTTTTAATTGATTGTTAAAATATTTTCCTTCTAAACAATCAGTCTTGAAGCAGCTATTCACAGACAAATCTGTGAGCAATTTAAGTTGTTGCGCTGCAGAGCTGACTGTGGCTGTCCTGGGGTGACCCTGGGAAGCTGGAGTGAGCGACTGCCTTGGCAGACAGCCCCCCTGAGTGCTCTGCTTCGTGGCTTCATTCCCACTATTTTGACTGGTTGTTTATGAAGAGGCTTTAAGGGAAAGAGACAATCCATATGCTCTTCAAGCAAGCCACAGAAAGCAACTAGGCCTGTGGGGTCCCTGCAGCAGCGTAGGATGACTCCATTGGTGGGAAGTCAAGACTTGGGGCAGTGCAGGGCCACAGCCTGGCCCTGTGAGCCTTTGGTCACTTGCAGGCTCAGACTTACTAACCTAAGCAAAGCGCTTGGGTATTCAATCTGTTAGTCATCCAGACCTCAATCTTACCCAGCCATTTTAGCTAGAGCTTCCCATTGAATCACAGAGTGAGCTTCGGGTACTCAGCATCTCTCTGGATCAGGCCTTTAGTTGACTTCTCATCTCTGCTGTGAAGTCTTGTACCCTGCTCTTGAGTAAGGCGAAGAGACAAGAATATGTTATTGTGTTTTTGGAGAAAGGAGACCCATATTGTAGCTGCCTTTACCCCACCCTAAACATGGTGAATTCAGATATTCAGCATCACAGTAGCTTGATGTTAACTAACTGGTCACCTCCTCACAGTTCCTTATGGACCACAGGGATTGTTTTGGTCAGTAAGCAGAGATGAAGCATTCCAAGTTTTGGCATTTTGACACACTGAAGAACTAATGTTAGAGATAAAATGTTCCCCTCTCTATGAAACTGTTTCAGATTCACGGAATCAGAGTTGTCAGAGTTGGAAGGGACCTCTAGAGATCATCCAGTCCAACTCCCCCACAAAAGCAGCCCCTTCTCTGCTTTCACTCTTACAGTCTGCCATCTGCGCACAGTCCCTACCTAGGTACTTTGCAAGCAAAAGAGAAGCCTGTAATCTCTTGAGAATAAATATGTATGTGAAACCTAGTGGGAAAGAAAGTCTCCTAGGAAAACTGATGGAATACAGACCAGGAATGTCTCTTTCCAGCTGCATGAACTTCATACCAAAATCTTGTGGCTGAGAATTTCAGAACATGAGCCTCATGCTACCAAGGTATTACTCCAAGCTGCTGTTTCCTTCTCAGATAAGAAGCACAGTGCAGATAAGACAAGGAAAACCCCGACTTAAAACTCTGAGAATGTATTGAAACATCACTCTACAACATATGGACCTCACCAATGAGACTGCCAGCACCGGCAGAGAGAGGTCAGCTGGAGTCGGTGACATATGAGGACTCTGCTAAGGCATTATCTTTTGGACATGATGTATGTTTACTAGGAGATGAGGGGCAGGAAGGTTGAGGGATTACAGGGCCTAATAATTCTTAGAGGAAGAGATTTTGTCCCCCATGCTGCCCTTATGGCAGTTAGCTATAAGGCTTTTGCTAAAAGCTTATCTCCACCATCCTCTCCCCCTTAACTCGACTTCTTCAAGGATGCTACCAGAAAACCTAGTATCATGAACCAGGAACAGAGGGGGTTTTTTTTGGCAAAGCTGAGCAGAGAACTTCAGGTCTTGTCTACACAAAGAAGATAAAGGAGGATGTGAGGATGTGAATGCACAGCAAAATGCCTGTTCCCTGGCTATCACTCTGTGGGGAAGCTCTTTTCCTGCAATAAAGATATCTTAAACTGAAGATAAGGACTTGGGAACATGTTACTTGCAGTAAATTAACTGTGAGGACACATCACATACTCTGTAGCTAGTGTCTGTTGCCCGTACTTACTTTACTGCCATTTATGAGGTCTTCTGCCTCTTTGTAGGCACTTTCCTTGCATCATTGAGGCAAAACAGGGCAGGAAAAAAACCCTCAGTCAGCTGCCATAAAGTAGTTAACTACAGTGACTCAGGTCCTGATTTCCCTTGCTGTAACTCATATGATTTTGGTGTGGTGTGTTTAGGAAACCAAATGCAGAAGTTCAGCATGTCTCCCCTGCTGAAGGGTCAGAGTGCCTCAGCAGACAGGGAAGGAAAGAGCTGCAGAGATTTTACCTGTGAATGGGTCCCAAAGACATAGGGGATTGCAGCCAGGGCAGCAGGGCAATCCTTCCTTACAGGCATCTCCCATTTCTCCCTGGTGGGCTAGTGAGAAGATGGTTTGAGGCACCCAGGCTTACATACCCACAAAATAATTCTTCCCTTTAAATATGTCACAGCTTCCTGTGGTTGTTTTGGGGGGTGTTTGATGAATCGTATAAAGAGTTTTTGTTAGAAAAGCAGTAACCTCCAGTTGCAACCAGAATGTGTTTGTTTGCCAGTCGAGGTGGACCTGTGGGGTGCCTTTGCTTCTGCAGGACAGGGAAGGGATGCCACGAGGTGTTTCCAAGGGTCCATGCACCTCTGCTGCACCCACATGACCCCCCAGCACTCGCCTTACCCCACCAACCTGTAGGCACCCACCTGAGGCACCTGAAAGCCGGTGGTCAACCCTGTAAATTTTTGTAATCGTTAGGAAGGGATTCACACCTTGGAGGGCAGCTACAGCCTTTGGTGGCTTGTTCTTTTTCCCTGCTGGTTGAGCCCTCTCTGGCTTTTGCCTTTCATTGAGCTACCGAGGAGTGCGTAGGGTCAGTTGAAGGAGTAGTGGTGTTTTCTCCAGTTTTCTGCTTGGTTTGGAGACTATTGTCATGTAATCTTGGGGCTCTGTTTGCAGGTTTTTTTTTTGTTGAAGCCTGACAGAGTTTCATCAGAGCGAGTTATGTCCCATCTGTATTAGTGCAGAGGAGGATTAAAGAAAAGGGGCTGTTGTTGCTGCAGTTAAGGAGACAGCATTGCAGCTGAATTCCCAGGAAGCAGATCCAAAGTGCCACTATTTTCACCCAAACTGGGGAACTAATGAATTCCATGCCTCTCTGTGATGTCCTTCACATACCACTTTTAATCACCGTGTTCCTGAGGTCAACGGGTCTCCACACAAGAAGTCAGTGCTGAGCTTGACTGTTGGCCCTGGTGTAGCTTCAGTGCAGACCACTGCTGTTTCCCCCTTACTCAGTCTTCTGTGAGTCCTTTCCACCCCATTTCTCCCCTGCAAGCAGCTGGTTACGCTATGACACACCACCCACAGCAGTCACACTGCTTTGCTACTGCTTGACATCCCAGCCATGTAACATTTCTTCCTGGTGCTGATACCTCGGTTTCCTTCTTTTAATGATGTTTGAGGAGACAAGAATGATCATACTTCGGCAAAGCCCATTAGCCTATGAATAATTGCTCTACTTTGGGCTGTCAGTGAGCGACTGGCTTGTGTCAGCTGCTCAGAGGAATAATCTGGGGAAGGCGCAGCTCCAAATTAACCCTATCTGTACACATTTTGAGATGATACATTTGCATGAGAACCACAGACCTGGGCTGGAGACTTGCCAGAACTGAATTCTCCCATCCAGTTGCTGTGGTTAGAGTGAACAGAAAAAATGAAGTTTATGAAAGCAGTCTAGATGGGGAGTGGTAACTCTAAGCAGCTTTTCTGTTGTGCCAGGGTACGGGTTCTGCTAAATCTCCCAGCACCGTTGCAAGGTTGGGCACTGGTGAGATGTGCTGTGGCCCATAGTCACCTGCTGATGTTCAGGTGACTTCCTATGGGGACCTGCCTCTCTCACTGTACTGGGCAGCTCAGTGAGGAATGCGGCTGCAAGGGGAGGAAGGCTAGAGGCTTTGCCAGCTGTGGGTGCCCATGCTGGCATGCAAAGGGCTGGCTTCTTTTGGGAGACTTTATTGGGTGAACAATGTACAGCTCTAATTGGGTTTTGTGCTTGTCGTACCCCTGGAGATCATCCCAAATCCTGCACTCAGGCTCCCTTGGAGTGTATTTTATAGTCCAGACCAGACTTAATATCCATAGCATCTCACAGCATCTGCTAGCCTGTAAGCCAGTCCTGTGTCATTCTGGATGCAGGAGCATCCTTGAGCTCCCCCCAGTGCCCTCACTCCTGTGAAAAATCTCATGATGAGCTGATGTGTGTGTGTGTGTGTATTGCACACAGATTGGGCCAGGAGTTGGATAATGTATTTTTAAATACTTCTCCTTTCAAGTATTATCTTGGCACTATCTATCTTTCTTTTATGTTCTATCTACTTACTATCTATCTTTCTTTTATGTTCTATCTACTTACTATCTATCTTTTTTGGCAATACCTATCTTTCACTTTAAAACTAAAGGAAGACTGATCGCTACGGAGAGCAGCTTCGGGACAGGTAAGACTGCGCTGGGGAAGGGATCTACGGCAAAAAAGGCAGCCGAAAAGTCCTTTTTGGCAAGTTTCTGAAACCGGGCAAAGCCCTGGGCTTGTGCGGGGTCTGGCAGCCGGTGTGTGGGGCCGGCCCCAGGGAATAAGAAGGCTCCGGGAGGAGCGGGTCCAGTCCCTGCCCACGCAGCGGCGGGAGGGGAGGTGCTGGTGGGCAAGGTAAGCTTAGTCCCCCTGAGTGGCCAGAGGAGCAAGGCGCTCGTCCCGACCCCCCCTGAGTTGCTGGGCCCAGTTGGCCCGGGTGTCCCGCCGTGGGTGCTGCCCGGTCCGGGGTGGCAGCTCGCAAAGGCAGCGGCAGCGCAGCGGCAGAAGAGGCCGGTCCCTCCCGGCCCCAGGCGAAAACGTTGTCCCGGTTCGTGCGGAGAACCCTGCGGGGAGGAACGTAGGGACTCAGACCGAGTTCCCGCAAAAACACGTGGCGGTGCAGGTCTGGAGCCGCAGTGAATGCCCGAACCTGGCACTTGAAACGGAGGTTGGTGGAGACAACGGCTGTGGTGGGTGTGAGCAGGTCACTGAGCTGCTCAACCTGGTGACAGAACTGAAGGACGAGGTCAACAGACTGAGGTCTATAAGGGAATGTGAAACAGAGATAGGTTCATGGTACCAGGCTCTGCAGACCCCTTTGAGAGAGGGAGTTGACCCAGGGAATAAGGGGGAATGGGCAGAGGTGCCCAGCAGAAGAGGCAGAAGAAACCCCTCACAGCCCTCCTCGCCTTTCTGTTGCCCGGGCACAATAAGTACAGTGCACTGGAGGCTGAGGGTGAGGAGAATGACAAGGAAGAAGAAACAGCATCTAGGGGGTCACCTAAAGTCAGTCACCCCCTCGCATTAGAACGTGTAACCTAAAAAGAAAGAGGAGGATAATTGTTATAGGTGATTCCCTTCTGAAAGAAACAGAGGTTCCCAGATGTTGGCTGGATCCCTCCCACAGGGGAGTCTGCTGCTGCCTGGGGCCCGGGTCCGAGACATCACCAGAAGACTGCCTAGTTTGGTTAAGCCTTCTGATTACTACCCTTTAGTAGTTATGCAGGTAGGAAGTGAAGAAGTAGATACAAGAAGTTTAAATGCTATCAAAAGGGACTTCAGGGCACTGGGGAAACTAGTCAAGGGGTCAGGGGCACAGGTAATTTTTTCATCAATACCCTTAGTTGCAGGAAGGAATACTGAAAGGAATAGGAAGTCAGGAGTGATTAACGAGTGGCTCAGAGGCTGGTGTCACTGACCAAATTTTGGGTTCTTTGATCTTAGGGAAACTTATATGGCATCTGGTCTGTTGGCAAGAGATGGCGTTCATCTGTCTCAGAGGCAGACAAATACCTTAGCGCACATGTTGGCAGGGCTTGTTGAAAGGGCTTTAAGCTAGGCACGAAGGGGGAGGGGGTCAAACTCGAGTCCTGCAGAAATGG